>JAPMOR010054744.1:111080-132108 GCA_026543865.1 Argiope aurantia | reverse complement strand
TCCTTCTTTCTTCTAATTCTTCTAATCACATTAAGTTGAATATTTCACCAGGATTAAGTTTTGCGGAGACTGCTATGACGGATTTGGTACAACTTTCAATACATATTTCCAGCTGTAGTGATAATAATACTTTATGCAAGTTTCATTCATCCTGTTCATTGCATTTCTAAGTTGTGTTAACATGTACACGAACGGTTAGACAGAAAGATTTTATTTAAAATTTGATTTTAAAAAATATCGTTTTTGAGGAATTCATAAAAATCTCGAAATAGAAGTTTTTGACGATTATAATACTTTTTTTGTGCAGTTCGTATTTAATGACAAGAACAAAAAAGTGTCAACTTAAGATTATAGTTAATGGCTGTAACTTTCAAATGATTTTTAAAATGTCAGTTTTAAATGAGTAGATAATAAAATTTAAGTAAAAAGTATACATATTAAAATTGTTAGAAGATAGGTTTGGATGTTTGAATTTGAATATCAAATGGTAGGAATCATAAAATAAGGAGCATATTCCAAAATCTCATTTCGAGATAAAGTTCTTTTCAAAAGCTTTATAGAGAAAATTTCTGTCGCTGGGTATTTCAAAATAATTTTAGCCTTAAAAATAATCCTTATACAATGGATTACGATTGTATGGAATCTGGACTTAAAATTACACAAACTCTGTTGCATAGTGACGGAGAAGACCAAGGGCAGTATAGGTGCCATAATCTAGCTTAGAAGAGCATTGCGAAGAAATGAAAACTTTAAAGGTGGATTTACACTCAGTCAGTTTTAAGATTCCAGTAAGTCACGCATGCGCAGGAGGAAGATTGCGCATTCGTTGAGAGAGCGGACAATAGCAAGTTCTTGTCTCGACGGAACAAATACTTGCTACTGTACAGTTTTTGCGCAATGTAAACCCTACTTAAAATCAATAATCACCAGTGAGTATGTTATCGCCAAAAATTAACGACAACGTAGCAATATAGTGTAAATATTAATCAAACATAGAAATCAAATAATGGCTCTAGACCTTGGCGAGCTTGAGCTGTTGCCATACTGACGGCAAAATAGGTGCCAGAGACCAGCCTCAAAAGGCATTGAGGTAGTAATGCAAACTTTAAAAGCAATAAATACCAAAGTTTATGTTATCGTCAAATATTGACGAAAACGAGCAATATAGTATGAATATTAGCCAAACATAGTAATCAAATAATGACTCTAGACCTTGGCGAATTAGTGCTGTTTTCGTACTGACGAAATGAAAATACACTGGCAGAAAAAAAAATTCCCAACACCAAGAAGGACTTGTGCTAGATAAACAAAATTTGGTAGGCATGTTTATACATCTGAAAGATGACATAGCTTCAAATTTCGCACTTCCCACATAAGTGTGACACTAGTAGCGCCACTAAGAATTTACTTTAAATGCGTGCGGTAACATATCAGGTTTGCTTTAAAAGTTAACATATCAGATTTCAGGTTAACATATCAGATTTGCTTTAAATACGTGCTGTATAGTTTGTGGGCGTTATTTATCTTTGAAATCTGACATATTGAGTTGATGTTAGCCAAGGATGCCTTTAAGAAGTCGAAGAAGCCATTATCAACAGCTCTCCGAGTTTGAACGAAGTCATGTAAGAGAGCTACGAGAAGGTGGATTTTCTTCCCGCGATATTGCAGAAAGACTTGACCGGAATGTATTCATTGTGAATGATTGTTGGGAGCAGTGGTCAAGGATGGTACTGCCTCAAGAAGACCGGGTTCTGGGCGGCCAAGTGGCACTACTGAGAGGGGAGACCGCCATATTTGGCGTACGGCTGCGGCGCATCCTACAGCGCCTGCGTCAGAAGTTCGAGCTTCAGTTGGTACCACAGAGACACAACAAACTGTTAGAAATCGGTTACTTCAAGGACAGCTCCGAGCCAGGCGTCTCGTAGAGTGTATTCCACTGATTCCAGGCCATTGCCGTTTGCTATGCCAGTGGTGTCAAGTCAGAGCTCATTGGAGAACACAGTGGAGATATGTTGTGTTTTCTGATGAAAGCATGTTCTGCCCTGGTGCCAGTGATGGCTGTGTATTGGTAAGGAGGAGGCCAGGGGAACACGGCACTCAAAATGTCTGCATCCTGCAACCTGGGGTCATGGTCTGGGGAGCAATTTTCTATGACAGCAGGAGCACTCTCGTGGTTATACCAAACATACTGACTGCAAATTTGTACGTCAGTCTGGTAATTCAACCTGTTGAGCTGTCATTCAAGAACAGCATTCAAGGAGGAGTCTTCCAACAGGATAACGCTCACCCTCATACCGCTGTTGTAATGCAACGTGCTCTACAGAGTGTCTATATATTACCTTGGCCTGCAAGATCATCAGATCTGTCTCCAATTGAGCACTTATGGGATATCATTGGACGACAACTGCAGCATCATCCACAGCCAGCACTGACCGTCCTAGTATTGACAGAACAAGTACAGCAAGCATAGAATTCCATACCACAAAGGGACATTCGGCACCTGTATGACACAATGCATGAACTTTTGCAGGCTTGCATTTAAAATTCTGGAGGATACATCGGTTATTAATGTAAAAACATTTCACATTTGAAATGTATTTACTTGAGCTTAAATTAATCTGTGATCTTGAAAATTTAATCAATTAAACATGTTAACTAGATAAATTTATTATTCAAATTTCATTACCTTACAATAATTTTTTCTTGGTGTTGGGATTTTTTCCCGTCAGTATAAATAATCCTTTGAAATACACCGATATGAATGATACGCGTTTGTTTTTGCAGTAAAAGCAAATGTGATTTATTTCCAGTTGCGATTTGATAGAAATGTCTTCCATCACTGTAGTATAAAATAAACATAATATGTTTATTCATCCTTTCAGGTTATGGGAATGTACGAAAGTCTTCCTCGGGGGGCTCCTTACCTGAGCCTAGATTCATCTCTTTGCAGATATTCAAGAATGATAGCAAGCTCTCTTCAAGTGTGACTTTCTTATTTGTACTGTTTGGGCAGGTAATAGCGCACGACTTGGCTCGAGCTGTGAGGCCTTTCAGTGAGTACTGATCAGAAATATGAATAAATGTGTCTGAACTGATTGATTTGTATGATGTTTTTTTACGTCATCTTGTATTATTTGTCCAAGCTGTTTTCATTTTCTTGCATACGCAATGTAGAGAAAGTATAGTATTCGTCAAAAAATTCGAATTAGAGATTTTTTTGAACTCCTTGTTTTATACCTCCCTGAGTTCTGAAAAACACATTTTTAGAGAATGTCTGTTTATCTATCTGTCTATGACAAAGATAACTCAAAAATGCTTTGATATATATGGAAGAATATTTTAATAGTAAATGGCTTTTATACCTAAGTGTACCTTTTTTATAAATTTTATAGTAAATGGCTTTTATACCCAAGTATACCTTTTTATACCTTTTATAGTAAATGGCTTTCATACCTTTTTTTTTAAACAGAAAATGGCTTGAATACCTAATTTGTAGATTTCTATCAAAGTTTCAGCAAAATCCATTTCTAGGTAGTCGGTCCAGATTTTCTAACATAATTAATACGATAACTATAGAACGTAGAGAGCTAGATAGATAAAATTCGATACACAGCCTTAAAATCTGTAGTTTAGACAGCTATCAAATTTTGAACCAAATCCAACAGGGGATTGACCGTCTGTCGGTCTGCACTTTTAGAAGAATGTGAAAGCGATAAATCAAAGGCGCTGTGCACTTATAGAAGCATGTGAAAGGGATAAGAAAGACTTGATAATAATTTGATATATTTAAGTTTCCTATGTAATTTTATGGCTACTGTAGTTTTGTGTCAAGTATTTGTTTCAAGTAGTTGGGAAAAACGCGTTCTAAAGCACAAATTCGACTTTTGGATCTATTAAATGCATACCGGGGATTAATCTCTGTAAATCTCTCCAAGGATGGTACAGTAGATTCAGTAAACATGCTAAATTCAAACCTAAGGTTAATATTTTGTTGCTATAATTCGTCAGTGCTATACAAGGTGTTTTCTGGGTTAACATCTTTATTAGAGAGTATGCGAGAAATTTTTGAGGAAACCACTTCCACAGGTTCTGGATTTTAAAATTCTTTTAATAATCTCAGTGAATGTATAGTAACATTGAGTGCATCCATATACATCGAAATTCTTTTCAAATGTAGGAAGTTAGAAATGTAGAAATTACATTTAATTATTGTAAAGTAAGAATGTAATCTTATCTAAATTTGGTAACAGTGCTTGAGGTTAATCTTAATGTTAATAACTTTATTTTAAAATTTTGACACAACTAAAAATTGTCAGTCGTTAAAATTGATGCCACTGAAAATAATTCACTACCTATTTATCGATATCTTAATTAAAAATCTTTCGACGACCAGCGTAAGTAAATCTTAAAACGAATGAAGAAGTAGGATACTTTTAGAAGGTCACAAATTAATTAATGAATCAAAAATTTTAGTAAAGAATTTGTGAAATAGTCAGAAATCACAAAAAATTACAATACGTGTGAGATATATGAACTCCCTGAGCATTAGAAGGCAAAAATAGGAAGCTTCCATAGCAGGATTATAATTACCATCGGATAGTCAAAGATATGTTCTTAGTCGGGGGGCTCAAGATTAGTGTAGGAAATACCGAGACGCTGCATGCAACGACATCGATGAGCTGGCAAAAATGCATAGCCGAAACTTTTGGTTAGGAGAGGAAGAAATAATAAATGCAACAGAGCTACAACCTTCCAGTAGAATAGGACAGATACTGAAAATTAGGAAATCATTAAATCGTTTGTTGAAAAGTTTCACTCTGATAAAGCAATAGATGTGCGTGCTACAAACTTATTTGACGATAATGCTGCGTTTCATTTTCGTCAAATTTTGAAGCGTATCTAAAGACAAATGACTTACGACTAATTACTTGTGAAAACAAACATGCATAATGAATAATAAATTACATTATTATAAATAGTATGTCTGAATATACGTTTTGGAATGGAACGCATTACCCTGTTTTACATTTGTTCCCATGGAAAAATGGTTTTGCATTACGAGTCGGATTTGGAAACGAATTATATTCGTTGAGCAAGTTTTCATTATATATAAGAAATTTTAGTTTTGTTAGAAACCGCTTTATCCGATCATTTATGGGCATATTATTAATAAATTTATCGATTATCAGTCTAGGTCGGTATCACCTTAAGGTATAAGGTGTTGACAGGAACATCAAAATATATCAATGAACCTATACTTACTGGTACTCCTACAAATGGGTTTATTTTCAATCTTCGTCTTTATTATTTTTATTATTTCATTTTCGTTGTTCATTTAATTCTTAATAAAAGTTTTTAAATGAGATTGAAAATAATATAAATTTCAGTAATGCAAAATTTAATTTTTTAAAACCTACTTTAAAGCAGGTAGCAGCTATATATCCTTAATAGACGAGCAGTTACTGATAATGTATGCTATATTATGTATTTTATTATAAAAGATTAATATGTTATAAAAAGAACAAAATTTAGACACTGAGTAGCCAAAATATTTGAGCATCTCTTCAATACAATGCTGGACTCCCTTCTGCCCTTCATACTGCATGGATTCTTCTTTACATGGATTCTATGAGATATTGGTAAATAATATGAGGAATCTGAGACCATATCCGATGAATTGCAATTTCCAATTTTCAGAAGTGATGGTGCTAGATCTAGCCATCTGATGTCTCAGTTGTTCTCATGCTACATACTAATTGGATTGTGATCCGTTAATTCTGCAGGCCAATTAAGCAAGGTAAAGTCTCTGTCGTTTTCTTCGAAAGATCTGCGGACAATGCTAGCTTTACGACAGGAAGCATTGTTCTGCTGAAAGTATCCATCCAAGCAGGATATACCATTATTATAACAGGGTGCATTTTATTTGCGATAAAACTTATATATTCCAGGGCAATCAGTTATTGTTTCACAGAAATCGAAGGATCCATACACTTTCAAGAAAAAAAAATCCTCTAACCATAATATTGCCTCCACCAACTTGAAATGTTGCCTTAGTGCAATCGGGGTCATACTTTAGTACTGTTTTCTCTATATTCGCACATTGTTATCTGTGCAGTGTGGTTGAAAACACGATTCATTGAACAATATGACCTTTTCCAATCATCTACTGTTCAATTCTTGTGCTACTTTGCGAACAGGAAACATCTGTTCTTGTTCAAGGCAATTAGTTGAGCTTCTTGTGCAGATTGGTGGCTTCCATGGCATTTATGGTGTAATATGCAGCGAAAAATTCTGCATATTACACCAGAATCAGAGATCTTTTCGGTTTCTCCTTGATTAATATGGCCCTCAATTTGATGTACTGTATTCTCATTTTGGATTGGGCAATTTTTTGGCAATTATCTTTTCCGATCACGCATTATGTAGGCGCACAGTTAAGAGCGTATTTTGTGCTTAATACTCCACACTCTATAAACATTAACTGCTGCTGCTCTCGAACACTTCACAAGTGCAGCTGTTTTTAAAATCCGGCGTTTCAAGAGCCTGCAAACGTCCCTGTTCAAACTCGGTTAAATTACTTTTTTTTTTGCTAATTTCTTTGCAATTAACACAATGTAATTAAGGTTCACTTGTCATGCATTTCCCTTTTGTAGCTATCTCTATCTTGTAGCTAGGCAACAACATAAAGTTAAGGTGGATTTGCACTCTAGCAATTATAAGACGGCCAGTCGGCAGCGCATGCGCAGAAAAGAACTGATTTATGTTTACCACAATTTCATAAGATAGATTCAGACATTCCATGCTTGACTATAAATTGCTTTTTCGGCGTCCCTGAATTTTTCTTTTTCACAGCGTATCGTATTTAGTGGTCAGTTCAATTATCACGAGTTTTGCGATAACACCTCCAACTATTCACATATTTTTAATCTTCTGAACATTTGAAAATGTTGGAATTATTCTATGATAAATGATAAATTTTTTTCACGTCCCCCCGCACCAAATTCTACATATGCAGGCGCAGTAAGGAAGAAAAAAATACAATAGAGCGGCATGTTATTGTCTCCTCTGAACAAGTACTTGTCATGAACCGAACAGCACTTTTCAACCTTTCTAAGCATGCGCTGATTGCTGTCCGTCTTATAATTGGCTGAATGTAAACCCCCCTTTATAGCCGATCTGCGTATAAGAGCCAAATGATCATAATAATTTGGCCATTCAGTGTATATTTAACCATAATTCTTTTTCTTGTAAATGAAATAATATCTATTTACAATGCTTTAATTTGACAGAAACAAAATGCTGTGATCCCGAGAACTCAAATAACCCAGAATGTATGCCAATAAAAGTTAGCCCAGATGATCCATTTTATTCAAAGTACAACAAGACGTGTATAGAATTTCATCGCTCAGAAGAATGCAAGTACTGCGTACAAGGTGAACTTTTTCCAACTTTTTGTCAGAAAGTGTGGAAAGATTTTAAAATTTATGAAAATATTTATTTCAAATATTAAAGCAAATCTTTTGGAAATTGCTGGTTGCAACGGAGACCAAAATGAGCCAAGAAAAAATTTCGCCAATTTGGCGATGTTAATCGTCAAACTATGTAGCATGTGATTTGATCCATTTGAGTATATTTTTATAATTTGGCGAAATTTCTTCTTGGGAGCTTTTTGGACGCCATTAAAAATGAATTGTACTAGTCTCTTTTTTCCTAATTAGTAAGAATTCTTAATTTTTATAACATTTTCTTTGATTCTTATTGCACGACTTTCAGTTATTTTAAATTCTAATAAATCATACTTGGATCTATCGTTCCAATTTTCAATTGAATTAAAAAGTTTAAGATAATTTTTTTATCTATATATCTCCTGTTTAAAATATATTGAACAAAAGAAAAAAAAAATTGTTGGTGTTCTCCTATTTAAATGTTTTCAAACTGTACAGTAAAATCTGCATTAGTTTCGATTACTTGAATTTAAAATAATATTAATGAAACAGAAAACAAATTAGAAGCAGGAAATCATAAGGTTATAAGTAAGATTGCACACTTTATCAAGTTAATACAAATTAGAAAAGATCAAAGATATGTTTATTAATAAAATAACGGAACATAAATTTATATAATTTCATTATAGAGACTAAAAGTAACAAAACAGCAGTAGTGGAACAGAAATCTAATTAGGAACAAGAAAAGAAAAATTTATTAATGTGATAACACAAGCGAAGGGATAAATTAACAAAAAATATAATATTAACATTATTTAATAATAACTTAACATAATTAAAAGCTATTTTTTATTGAACATTTATAAATCCCCCGTGCACCACAAAGTATCACACGGGGCTTACAGAAGTAAGTATGTAACACATTACAAAAAGAAAAAGAAGAAAATTTAACAGTTATGAAGGATTACAGATGTCAACAATAAATTTACAGAAATTTTCGAAAGCACTACTAGTGGAAATAAGTTGGTGAAACTCTGGAGGCCAATTTATATTCATGTCCTTGAGAGCCAGTCTTAGGATCTGTCTTTCTTTGACAAACTAGGAACATAGAAGGAGTACTTGTTCAACATTTTTCTCCCCACCAATATTACAATCGCTGGAAGATGACGGAAACAAATTAAATTTGTACAAATAACTTTTAAAGTTACCATGACCAGTTAGAAATTGGGTTATTTTGTAATTAGTATAAAAATGATGGCATGACAGTGTCTTATTAATGGATGGAAAAATTTCTTTGTTAAGCTCCCTTTATTTGAAAGGAGATATTCTTGATTCCAAGTCTCCACCATTTTTTCTCTCCTAATCTTCTTGTAAAAGGATTTAGGAATATTAACGTCAATATCGATTTTGCGCTTAGTGGCAGTTTTTGCAAGCCAATTGGCCCGCTCATTTCCATAAATGCCCGTGTGTCCACGAACAAATGCAAAAACTATTGAGATATTTTTATCTTTCAGGCTTTTAATTTGCTTTTGGATTTCAACGATTATGTTGTTAGACGAAGAAATACACTTCAGAGAATCCAAGGATGATAGAGAATCGGTACAAATAAGATAGTCTGAGATTACACTATTTTGTTCAGTGATCCATTTGATGACGAAGTTTAAACATAAGAGTTCAGCTACAAAAACTGTGCATTCATCACGAATTCTGAATTGAAAGTGCTTGGATTCAATACCACTTCTGAAAACAACAAATGCGAAACCAACTCTACCATCAATTTTACTGCCATCAGTATAGCAAATAACAGGAAAAATATCCTTGGTTTTATCACTAAATTGAATAATATTGATAGCGGTTCTCTCTGAGGGATGAGGGAGAAAAGATGGAGACAGAATGTAATCATAATTAGAGATGTAAGAAGCAGAGAGAGTTTCCTTATAGGCAATATTATGAAGAATAACGATATCAATTGGAGGGAAGCCAGAAATTGCATAAACTGACTCGTAACTTATGGTACGATATCCGCGTATGACCCGCAAAAGTATACTTCTTTGTATGCGTCGCAGATATTTAGAATTCACCTTCCTTTTAAGCGTCGCACACCAAACTCTAGAACCATACATTATGAAGGGTTCGATTCCTTATTTATAAATGAGCGAATATACGTTGGAATTTATACCAAACGTGTTGCGTGCAATCCGATTTAATCCACGCTGTAATTTGTCACATTTCTTTGATACGTAAATTAAGTGTTGCTTCCACGAAAATTTACTATCAAGAAGAACCCCAAGATATTTCATTTGCTTTGCCATAATCAAGGGAGCTCCGTCGAGATATAACTGAAATGCATCATAGCAGACGTTTCGTTTTTCAATAACCATGACTCTGGTTTTTTCAGGATTAAAGTCTAATTTAAAACCTTTTGATCATTCGGAAGCGAGGTTCGAAGTTTCCTGTGCGTGTAGGAAAGTCGTTGAAAGATCCCTACCTTGGAAACAAATTAGGATGTCATCAGCAAAAGCTATAATGTCACAGCAGGCCAGATTTTAAAGTTTAGATAGGAGATCATTGATAATGATATTCCAAAAAATAGGTCCAGATACTGATCCCTGAGGGCAACCCCTTTCAAGACGACGGATTGCTGAAGTTGAACCCAGTTTCATTTTGGCTATTCTGTCATTTAAAAAATCAGCAACAAGTGAAAAAGTGTTAATCGGAATATCCGTTTTTTTAAGGAGATTCAGTATTCAAGGCCACCATGCATTGTCAAAAGCACCTTTTATATAAAGAGAAACCAAGATTGAGTGTAAATGTTTCTTTTTACCTCTCTGAACAATCTCATTCAAACGTAAAAGAGCGTCTTCAGTACTTTTTTGAGGGGTAAAACCATACTGATCACAAGAAAGAAAGCCTGTACGACGCAGATACCAGCATATCCTGTTAACAAAAAGTTTCTGTAAGCATTTACCAAGAGCCGGAAGTAAGCTTATGCATCTAAGGTTATCCAAATGGGGAATTCTAAATTCATTATTTTGGGGATAAGAATCACCTGGGCAAGTTTCCAAGCGCTTGGAAAAATACCTGCATCTAGGCAAACATTAAAAAGTGTATGAAGAAGAGAAGGGAATGCCAAGTGAAACTGTTTAATAATCTCATTTGAAATAGAATCCGGACCAGGTGATTTATTTGACTTCAGCATAGAAACAACTGTATTAACTTCATCACAAGAAAAGGAAGGATCAATAAGGGAAGAGTAAGCATTACGCGCGGTCTGACGATACACTTTCTGTAAGTGATTGTCATTTTCCTCAGAATCAGAAGGAAAGGATTTCTGAAGCACAGCATTTATTGTCTCATCTAAAGAGGTGGTTGTTTCTCCCGTGGGTAGATTAATACCAGTTATTTCAATTTTTTCATGAATTCTCTTTTAACACCATATGTATAAACCTTTTTCCACAGATTTTGAACATCAATGGTCAAAAGAAATTTCTTCCAAGAATTAGATTTAGCACCAGTAAGCATTTGATTATAATCTTCTCTGTATTCAAAATATTTATCTTTATATAGCTCTCTAACAGTTGGATTCCTATAACTCTGAAATCTACGCCTAAAGGCATTAAGCCTCTTTCTCGCACAGCCAATCTCGATTGATCACCAAGGGACATTACGCTTGCTAGACTTCTTAATAGGTATTGAGTACAAGCCTGCCTGATAAAGAACAGAACCAAGTTCCTCAACAACTGTATTTAGGCAAGAACAATCAGTACAACTGTTAAGAGTATCAAATATACGAGTTATACGAGAAGAACAAAATTCCCGAAAGCGGCACCAGTTTGCTTTCTTTGTATTGGATATTATAAAAGGAACTCTTGATGTTTCTTGTAGGACAGTGGAAAGACAAAACTCGAATTCTATCATCACATGATCAGAAAGGGATTCATTCTCAGAAAGACACCAACTCGAAATATCCTGGAGTAGATCCGAACCAACAACTGTAACATCAATATAGCTTGTACCCTGAAGTGCACGAAAAGTAGGCCCACAGTCTTCGTTAATAATAAATAAATTGTTGGCAGAAATAAATTCACACAGCTTATCTCCCCGTGCATCTGAATAGGGACTAAACCATAATTCGGATTTGCTATTGGAGTTCATACTCCAAACCAGTCGATTGAGATTCCTGCAACAAAAAACGTGGCTATTTTTATGAAGATCCGAATCAATGTTTTTTGACGGTTCAAAATAATATGAGAAAAGAGTAAACACAGCTGTGCCTGCGGCAACTTCTAAGGTGACCATATTGTAATCAGTATTCTTATAACCAAGAAAAGTTGAAAGATCACGTGAATGAACAATAATGGCTGCCTTAATAATGTCTGAATCAGGATCATAAAAAAGTCTATAAGTACTGGGATAACCTGGAAGAGAACTCCTGTAACTATGAGTTTCCTGAACCAGCGCACAGTCAATATTATCTGCTTCCATATTTAAAATAAGTTGCTGAGTCGCAGATTTGGATTTATGAAGGTTTAATTTCACACACTTTAGAACTTGTTTATCTGATCTAACCATAGTTAATTCTAGATTGAGTATTCTTCTTTATAAAAGTATGGCAAGGACAGCACTCAGAAAAGGGTTTATAATTAATATTAACTTTTTTATGCGTATTGTTTGTTTTATGATTGAAACGGATGCAGTTTATACAATTTAATTAGGAACAAGAAAAGAAAAATTTATTAATGTGATAACACAAGCGAAGGGATAAATTAACAAAAAATATAATATTAACATTATTTAATTGTAACTTAACATAATTAAAGGCTAATAATTTACTCATGAATGTGGTAATATGAAATAAACTCCCAATCGTTTTTAAGCCAAAACTAGCAAAGTAAAATTATAGAATAAAATTAAGCCAAAGCCTTTCATCAGTCGAGTTTTAAAGCTTATAACAAATTTTGATTCTATGTTTAGAATAAACGAATTTCAACACTGTTTCCAAAGTAAAAATAGAGCCTCTTTCTAGAATTATCAAGTGATATTATCATGATTAATCGTTAAAAATATATCTATTTTAAGTACGAAGTACTTTTTTTCCTTATGTATGATACACAAAGTAATCCAAAAATCGATTTAGAATATATCTAATGCACAGACAAAAGTGATTGGATAGTTTAATAATCGAAAGGTTGGCTTAAAGAAATTATCTCTTTTTTTTAAAACAAAATATCGTTAAGTTTATATTTGATAGCTCTTTGCTTTGATAAAACAATTAACATTTTGATTTAAAAGCAAAAGGCATCGAAATTTAGTCTATTTGACAACTATTTACGTTGCATGAAGCAAAAATCATTTAAAATGTTCTAAAAAATAAAACATTGGATTTAAAGTAGCTCATAATAACATCTCGAGTAGAAGGAACTCGGTAATAAAGGATTCATTTAAATTTTAACTTAATTTTCAACACTTTTCCCACTTAATAAGTCAAATAAAATATATCAATATATTATTGTGCAAAAGCTATTTTAAGAAATTAGTTTTTCTATCATAACTATTTTATTATGTGAATCTTTCACATATTTAATTCTTAAAAAATATTTTAATTATATTAAAATAATACTTTTTCTTGATTTAGTAATATATTGACATTGATATGAAATACATATCTTAGATTCAAGTTAACACTGCTATAATTAAGAATAAATTTTAAAAATAACATAAAAATAGATGAATCAGTTTAAAATATCATGGAATGGTGTTTTGGATTAAAAATGCGAATCGCTTTGAAAATTTTAGCATTTTAGATCTCATATTAATTTACCACCAGCTTTTAATGTCATTTTTACATAGTTAGAAAAGTTTTGATGTAAAATAACCTCAGTTAAAAGGGAAAATTTTTCTTAATTAATTAAAATATTTAGATAATTTAATTAATAACTGTTTTTTTTATTTTGCATTCTGCTACTGCTGCCATCTACTGTTTGATATCAGAACTATTTTTTTCGTTTTTGAACATTCTATTAGAAAATACAAGTATAATCAAATTGGTACTTTTAGATACCAAATGGATATAAAGCATTAATTTTTACGTAACAGTATCTAATGACTTTTTTATTTAATCGACATGCATTTCTAGCACTATGGTATTTAGCCTAGTGTATAATAATGATTAAATATGAGATTAGTGACTTGCTTATGTGTATTCTAGCGACTAGAGCGCAAACAAATGGAGCAACTGCAGCCATGGATGCATCGTGGTTGTACGGAGAAAATGAAGAAAAAGCGAAACAGTTAAGAGCCTTTAATGGGAAAGGCAAATCTTTATTTTATATATTTACAATTTTTTACATAAATAAACTTCTCCAAACCTTATTTCCTTTTTTTCAGTAAATAGTAAAAATAATTCAAAGAAAAAAAGAGAAATTTATAAAAAATTGTCTAATGTATTCGACGTCGACAGAGATAAAAAAATACTTTAATGTCTAATATCTTTAGTTTAAAAATTATTTTTGTGTATAATATTATGACCCGCTAAACCGTACTTCCTTTTTTTATCAGTAAATAATAAAAATAATTCATAGAAAAAATGTGAGGATTATTACAAATTGGCTAATATACTCGACGTCGACATGGATAAAAATACTTTAATGTCTAATATCTTAAAAGAATTTTTTTTGTGTGTGCATAGTAATAAGATCTTCAAAATCTTCTCATCACCTGCAGTTTTTTTTTAAATTGAAATCCGCAATAATAATAATAATAATAATAATAATTAATGAAATACCAAATAATAATATCAACACTTCTGTACTAAAAATATTCGATGCGTTGTCAATGATGCTCATTTAATAATAAATGATTAGAAACGTATTATCAAATTTAAAAAGCAATTTATTATATTTATAAAACTTTACATGTTTTTTATAATATAATAATTATTCTTAAAATAAATCGACAAGTAAAATTCCTTATAATGAAAAGAATAAAAATGAAAGCCAACCGAAGTAAAATTCTTAGGTTCTTTCGAGAAGAACCTTCCTTATAAGTCGAGTTCTTTTAAAAAACAGTAAAGCCAATTCAAAGTGTACCTTGACACATTAATTATTTCAAAAGTTAATGCAAATAAACTACTTAGTTATTAATTTTAAATATCAACCCAAAATCTTTATTAAAATCGTTCTTGTATCATAGTATTTGTGAGCAAAATTTCACAAATTCTTATTGAGAAGTGTGAATTTTTTAATTAGATTAAAATAACATTAAATTATTTTCTTTTTGTTCGAGAATCAAATCTGAATTAATATCAGAAAACCCTAATATCTTGGATACATCAGATATGACGCGGATTTAAAAATTTCTGTATTATTTCAGGCGAACTGAAATTCGAGAAAGGATACCTCCCGATTGTCGGAGTGGACAAAGAAGACGAATTTTGTTATAAAGGGCAAGAGTCGAAATGCATTTTAAATGGTAAGCTTTAAACGGTTCATAAACAAACGATATCTATCATAAGTTATTGCGGTATAAATTTACAGATGTTTCAAAACATTTTCTCTGCAAGGTAGATTATTTTCATGTATTTGTATTTCTTCATTGTAAATGTAAATTGATATTTTACATAAATTTAATAAAAATTGAGTCGCATCATAATGTTATTTAATAGTTAAGCATGATACAGCACGCTAATGTTAAACAGATTTAAAATTTCTATCTTTACTTGAATAAAGCTGAAGGAATGATATAACAACACAACGGAAGACAAAGATTATTGGCTTACACGGTGATTTTTAATATGTAACTGCATTGTTCCATTTTTAATGTTAAAGTAGTATGTTGACACAATTTTAAAATAATGTGCAGAAATTTTTCAAAATAATGAATAATTTCATGGTATTCTTTCTGACGTTTCATACAAAGGTATGCTTATATATATATACATACATATGTGTGTGTAATGATATTTTAAACTCTTAATTTAGGCCATTGTAAAATATTCTCTTATTTCCTGATCTAATTCCACTTTCAGTTTAATTAATCCCTTTGTAAACATAATGTGCCATCAGTACTACGTATCAAATGAAAGTGATACTACCGTTGCCCTTGTTAAAGGTCAACACATGTATTCCATCGACACATGGCCGGAAATCCTATGTCATATAAGACTAGTGATCATTTGTTTCTCTCTCTTTCTTACTTCTGCTTTTGTGCCGAACTGCGTATTCTTGTAAATAAATCATGACTGTCTCCCAAGAGAGAATAAAACGAAGTTAAAAATACAAAGTCCCTTCACTGCTTGTCAAACCTGCATTCTGCTTCAACCAAAATATGTTACATATAATTTAGTCGACAAAGATAGTTTCCTGTGAAAAAAATATTCAAATGAATTAAAAGAATTAAATCCCCGGAATGAGAGGCTCCTTGACTCACCGTACTCTAAATGGCTCCGTACTAGCTCGGCCATTTCCTTGCCGACCCTATCGGCTTACCTCTCCCGTGGCATAGCATCTTCAGATCCGACCTCGTCGTTGAAATTCTACGAATGATGGCTCCTGCCGTAACCTGTGATCTCATCCGACGCTCCGGCTCAATACCCTTGTGTTTTTGTGCTCCTTGTCATCATAGAGAAGTTCCAGTGCTCAAAATTACCCTTTGAGATTTCTTAAAAAAGGTGATTCGTGTTTCCTGGGTCAACGGATGAAGATCAAAATTTATATTGTGTGCTTTTCTTTTAATTTTCATATTTAGATTTTAAAATTATTGCATATTATTTTATAGTATTATTTAAAATATTGAATTTTTAGTCTTTTATCAAGTCTATTTTTAAAATTGTATGCATAAATTAATAATGCTTTTTATGTGAAAAGTACTTTAATGTTGTTAAGATCTGAAAAATTGACTGACCAAGATAAAACAAATGGGTCTGATCCTCAAAATTCAGAAAATAAAATTGATAAAGAAGAAAAGGATCAAATAGAACTCTCCATAATCCCTTTTGATCCCGAAAATGAACGAAAATGGATTTATGGTTGGAATATTTCAACAAAATTTGTCAAGAAAATAACAAAACTTATTTATGGAAAATTAAAAACATTGCTAAATTTCTAAACGGGTCAGCTTTAACCCATTATATAAATAATTGCTGAAATACTGTTATTGACAAAGGATCACTCTTTCAATTATATCTGCAGATATTGTGCAAAACCTTAACTTGACAAGTAAGAATGTAAACCTATTAGAGTCAAGCAAGCTCATACTACATTCTAATTAACCCAAATTTGTGATATATATTTAAAAATTGGCCAAATAAATAAGAAAATCAAATTATATATTATGGACAATCCTTTCCCATATATCATCTTAGGACTTCCAGACTGTAGTTTATATAAATTAATTATAGATTGTGAGAAAAATAAAATATTTCAAAATGGAAAAATTACCACCAACTTGCATACCAATAATAATTATATGTCTTTACATATTGTTTAAAATAATAAGGCTGGCGATAATAAGCTTAAGGTAGTGAATACCTCAGAGGAAATGTTTCCACCTCTGACTGTAAACAGACTATCTGGACCTGTGTTATCTCTGGTTTCAGAATATTCTCATGCGTTTGCAAAAAATAAATATAATGTTGGTAGAATAAGAATGGAACCTCCTTGAATAAATTTAACATCTTATTTAACAGTTTCACAAAGGGCTTATAGAACCTCTTCTACCGATGAAATTGAAATAAATAAGCAAATTAAAAATTTGTTAGATGCAGGTATAATAAAAGAATCTATAACTATTCCTCCCCTGTAACTTTAGCCTATAAAAGAGATGAAAACAGAAGTAGACTTTGTATTGATTATCGTAAAATTAATTCCCTTTGCAAATTTGAAGCAGAGCCTCTACCTAGAATAGATACTTTACTAGATAAATTAAGTATTGCTAAAGTTTTTTCAACTTTGGATCTTGCATCTGGATATTGGCACATACCCTTGAATGGACAGGGTAAACATAAATTAGCATTTGTATCTACTGAAGGTTTATATGAATTTCAAGTCTTACCTTTTGGCTTTAAAAATGCAACTGAAATATTCTATAGAACTATTCGTAGAATTTTAAATAAACATAAATTTTAAAATTTTGCATTTCACTACTTTGATGACATAGTAGTTTTCTCTAACTCATTAGAGGAACACTATGATCATTTAATACAGATTTTTCAAATGTGTGAAAAAGAAAACATTAAATTAAAATTTTCTAAATGTGTGTTTACTCAAGATAAAATTAATTTCTTGGTGTATGAAGTTAAAGAAGGGTGCATTTCTCCTGATAATCATAATATTGAAAGTATTAAAAAATTACAACCCCCAAAAAATGTTAAGCAACTTCAAAGTTTTCTTGGCTCGGTAAATGTTTATAATAAGTTTATTGATTCTTATGCTAAGATTAGAGGACCCTTAAATAATCTTCTTAAAAAAGATACACTACGGCAAGGGACAGAAGACTGTTAAAAAGCTTTTGAAATATTAAAAAATAAATTGATAACTGAACTAGTGTTACAACTATATAACCCTAATTTACCTCTTCATGTTTTTTGTGATGCATCTCAGGTAGCCATTGGAGCTTTTCTAAAACAGCTTGACTGTTCTGGTAAATTACATCCTGTATCTTATCATTCAAGAACTTTACGTTCTTATTAAAAAAATTATTGTATAACTGAGTCGGAATGTTTAGCAATAGTAGATGCTCTTGATAAATTTTATTACTATTTACATGGGAAAAAATTCATAATTCATACTGATCATGCTGCTCTTGGTTGGCTTAAAAATGTAAAAAATTTAAGGGGGAGATTATTTCGTTGGTCTTTAAAATTAAGCATGTTTGATTATGAAGTTAAATATTTAAAGGGAACAGCAAATGTTGAAGCTGATATGTTATCAAGGCATCCTACTGCTCAGTATGTCCAACATTCTGTGCATTTATTGGAATTAGATGAGATAAGACACTATCAAAATTTAGACAATTTAGATAATATTAAATATAAAAATATTAATGATGTACTTGTAGTTAAAAAGAAAACTTTGTTTAAAATAGTTGTACTTTTTTCTCTTGGGAGAAAAGTTTTTCAAAAGGCTTATGAATAATTCGGGCATCCAGGCACTCAAAAAAATGATACATTTAATTACTCCTCAGTATTATTGATCTCATATTACTCAAGATATTGCACTTTTTGTTAAACATTGTGATGTTTGTCAATTAAATAAAACGAAAAAGCAAAAACGATTTGGCCTTTTACAGGCTGTGCCTCCCACAGATCGTTCTTTTGAATGTCTTTCTGTCGATACTTTTGATGGATTTAACTATTACAATTCAAGTGAAAAATTTCTTCATATAGTAATTGATCATGTGACTAGATATGTTTGAGCTTTTCCTCCCAAAAATGAAAATTCTGAAACTTATATTAATATATTAAAGCAAGTTTTCCAAATTCAGGTTCCTTCCAAATTATTAACTGATAGAAATGATGCTTTTACCTCATCTAAATTCAAACAGTTCCTAAGAAATTAAAGTGTCCAGCATCTGTTAACATCTTCACATCATCCACAAACTAATGGGAAATGTGAAAGAGTTAACCAATCAATAGTAACTAAATTAAAGTGTAAGGTCAATTCTTCTTCTACCAAAATTCCTTGGACTAAACTTTTAGAACAAGTAATCAATGAATATAATATAACACCCCATTCAGTTACAAAATGTCCAACCTGCCTTTTGCTGCAAACAAAATGATGTTACATATTATTTAGTCGACAGGATTCGAAATCCTTCTTCCACATAATCCCCAACATAGGTTGACCCGTTGTCTCCACTCGTAAGAGTTAGTTTTTTCCCCCTTCATAATAATGATGATGATGTTGCGATAGATGCTATCACAATATAAATTCAAATACTACAGTCTTATTGAGATGTGAATATAGGGTCAACCTCACATTTAATTTCTATCTCTTTCTATTTTTATCTCCCGGATATATTATTCTCCACTATAGAAACAAATTATCCTGGGTGAGAGTAGAAAGAGAATAAGAATTACGTCCCCCTTTTGATGTCCTAATTTTGGGTCATTAAGTTTCACTCACTACTAGAAATTGGTGGACAAGGTTAAACTAGTCACCACTAATTGGCTAACTAGTGAGTTAAAAGTTTTTCATTTAAAATTACACATTTTTATGTCATTTGTTTTGAGTATTAATGCAGAGAGTATTAATAAGAGTATTTTGAATCTCATATTATTATTTTCAAATTCAAGTGTTACATACAAAAATCAGAACTATATTGATATATTATTATTATATAAGTTAAATTTGTTATTCCATTATTTTACATACAATTTGATAATTTTGGTGAGCCTTCTACTATTTAAAGGACACTGTTTCTTTAGAGACATTCCTCACCAAATAGAGACAATCTTACAGACTGAGAGACAATAGACTGGTTTCTGCAGAAAATCATTTTTATATTATACATTTTAATATTATTATTTTGGTGTTGTTGAATATTTAAATTTATCTAATATATTCAGAGATATCATTTTATCTCTTTTATGTTCTAAATAATCTTGTTCAAAATGATATCTGTATTAATGTAAAGGCAAGGGAAACTGAGGTGTCACTTTCAATATACTTTTAAATTTTTCTTTCTTGAACACCACTGTAAGGTATGGCTGTGTGTCGAGGTCCCCGATACACTTCCATGTCTTGCGGTAGGGGAAAATTGTAATTATATTTTAAACTCTTAATTTAATCCAAATTAATTCCCAAAACTTTATCTTAATTTAGGCCATAGTAAAATATTCTTTTATTTCCTGATCCACTTTCAGTTTAATTAATTCCTTTGTAAAAATAATGCGCCATCAGTACTACGTATCAAATGAAAGTGATACTTCCGTTGCCCTTGTCAAAGGTCAACATATGTATTCCATAGGCACGTGGCCGGAAATTCTATGTTATATAAGACTAGTGATCATTTGTTTCTTTCTTACTTCTGCTTTCGTGCCGAGCAGGGTCTTCTTGTAAATAAATCATCATAACTGTCTTCCAAGAGACAAAAAAATTAAGAAAATTATATATATATATATATATAATTTGTTTGAAGTGGAATGCAGGTTCGGAGGCACTGAAGAGACAATTTACATTTTTAAATTAATTTTAATATCCATTCCGGGAAAGCAATTTATTTATTTACAGGCGCGTCCACAACAGTGCGAAATATAAGCAGAAGTAAGAAAAAGGAGACGAAACAAATGATCACTAGTCTTATATAACATGGGATTTCCAGCCACGTGGCGATTGAATACACGTGTTGACCTTTGACAAGGGCAACGGAGGGATCATTTTCACTTGATATGTAGAATTGTTTGAGCAGTAATTTTTTACACAGCTTCAGTTGAATGAATTAAACCGAAAGTGGAATTGGATCAGGAAATAAAAGAATGAAATTACTATGGGCTAAATTAAGATAAATGTTTAAAATTAATTTTGATTAAAGTAAGAGTTTAAAATAACATTATATATATATATATATATATATATATATATATA
>JAPMOR010054744.1:80226-110980 GCA_026543865.1 Argiope aurantia | reverse complement strand
AAAAATAATTCCAAACTATTCTAATATATAAATTAGTCCTAGTTCTCAGATATTAAATTATAACATTTTAGTTTAGTATTTACTTACATATTTAAGTAATTTATTTTACTTAAATCCATATAGAAAATTTTAATTCATTTCTCTATCTCAATATTAATAATATATAATGATAATATTAAATCAAAGTAGGGAACACAGAAAACAAATATTTCTGACACATTAAAAGCGGCATTCACTGTTTTTTTTCGGTTCAACACTGAATTTTAGAAATTCTTTTTATACTATTAACCAGAAGGCTTTTGGACTTGAATTGCTTTCCTTTTTCATCCAAATTCATCATCTATAACATTTTTTTCAATTTAATACTCATGTTTTGTGTCTTCCATCATTAGCAGTGCCATTTTCATGCACTCCAAATTGGTCCACTACATATTTTCATAAATACGTGAGCTACATATTGGAAAATATATCATAGACAATAATTGAAAATGTGGCTAAATTAACTTAAGTCTTTCTCTTATATTAAAAATGCATCGTAATATTGGTTTTTTTCGTTGATATCAACAGGAGATCCACGAGTGAATATGCATTCCTCTTTGACGAGCTCCATGACTGTATGGTTGAGAGAACATAACAGAGTCGCCAGGAGACTAAAAATACTGAATCCAGACTGGGAGGAGGAAAAACTCTTTCAGGAAGCCAGGTGTGAATCTGAATTTGGAAGCTCATATTAGTCAGTCACTTAAGTTTTCGTCCAATTTATGTGTATACAAGAAATAGAAAATTATATATCTATGATAGTATGCATTGTAGAACACTTTCCACATAAAAATGGACCGAACGCTATTGGTTCAAAATGAAATCAGCAAAAGTGCCCCCCCCCCCAAAAAAAATTATTTTTTTTCTTGCATACGCTCTAATAAATATCCCAGAGAACGCCTTACATGGCACTGGCATATAAAAGTGACGAAATATTAAGCTTTGGCGTGAATTTAGCATCTTTACTGAATCTATCGTGGGGTTTGGCGAGTTTCTTTGGTTCCCAATCTCTGGCATGCAGTTAAAAGTGTACGAAAATCGAACTTTAGGCATCGATTTTTAGGCACGTTATTCCCAATCGACTGAAATAAAAATTTGACAATTGTAGTCACAAAATCCCATACCAAATTTGGTATATCTATGTTGTTGCGTTTTTGATTTCTCACTTTTACATGTTTCTGAAAGTACAGACTGAATTTGGTTTGGTTTGGTTATATTAACGTCCCGTTTTGAAGCAACACTAGGGCTATTTTGGGACGGACCTCGTAATTTTGAACCACGGTCAGATGACGAGGACGACACCTGAGCTGGCACCCCCCTCTCCACGCCACACCACACCAGTGGGAGGACGTTTGGTCATGACGGATTTAGCGTGCAACTGACCCCCTTACACGATGGTTCTTCGGTGGAATCGGGTCACGAACCTGAAACCCTCCGGTTCCGAAGCCGTGACCTTACCACCAGGCCATCGCGGCCCAGTACAGACTGAAAGATGGTCAACACGTTGTTGAATTTGGCTCAAAATTTGTTAGGTTCCTACATATCCGTATACCGAATTTTATTTATCGAGCTCTCTTCGTTTTGTAGCTATCATGCTAACTTATATTCGAACAGTTATACAGATAGACTTCTGAACGGATAGTCGTCAAAATTTGATTAAAATTTACAAATTTAATGTAAAGACAGTATACCAAATTTCATACGCCAGGTCAAAATGTTTTTCAGTCATCCTTGTTAGAGACAGTCGGATGGGAAGACAGACAAACATATTCCAAAAATATGTTTTTCGAACTAAGGGAGATCTAAAACATGGAGATTCGTCAAAATCTTCAGTTCAAATTTTTCATTAATTACAGTATTTTCTCTATACTACGTATACTAGAAAGTAAAAAGGTAGTAAATCTGACAACGTATGAATTCATTTCTTATACGAATGCGTTTGCTTTCGTTTTCGTATCCTAAATATTCGGCAAAATTACAGAAATCAGGCATTTTATTAAAAGAGGTCAATTAAAAACACTAATTTAGACTATATATGTGCAATAAACATAAAACATTCTTATTTGTTAATAATGTCCACAAAATGGCAAAATCGGTCCAGTTTTTGAGATTGGGGATATTTCAAACTTTTTATTTGAGATATCTTTCAAAATCTGTGAACAGTTAGTAAAGTATCTTGATGTCATGAGCTTTAATTGAAATTAAAAGGAGCTATACGTCACTGGCGTAGTTGAAGAACTCTGTTGAGATTTTATTCATATAGAGAATATATAAGAAAACATGCATCTCAGATTTTTCTCGAATGTAGGGTGTGTTGTGGATAACAACCATTGATGACATATCTAGAAGCCATGAACATTCATAAGAAATAAAAATTTATGAATATGGACCAATGCTTGAGGATTAAAGGATTAGTTTTATACTTTTGTTATTTTTTTTAAATATATAGATTATTAAATTAAATTAAAATGCCAAAGGTAAATTTTCAATTATAAGAAGCCTAGCTTTCATTGTAACGTTAATGTATTAAATATTATGTGCAGATGAATTTATGCATAAGAAATACCATAAAAAACTATTGCAATTTAAAGAAATGAACGACAAATGTATGTGATATGATATCTGCATCTGAACCTTTGAAAGGAAATTATCGTAACTGTCACTCTTTTAGTCAGCCACTTGTTTCCAGGGAGTTTTTTGGACCTCTATGAAAATCCTAATCGAAGATTTCTTGTTTAATGCATTCCAAATTAAAGATGTTCACCGTTTCCAAGTTACGTTCTCCTTATAAGATTTGTAGCTTCTTAGAAATGAGGATGAAAAGTTTCCGGTGTGGTGGTTGGTTCTCGTCTCCCGGGCGGGTACAGAAATTGTGGAGGATGGAACGCGCTTCCCACTAGAAGGGTTGTACCGCGACCGTTGATTGCCTTTAGAATTCAACCTTAATTCCAGGTCAAAGTTGTCGCGGCGGTCCAGTCATTCAAATTTAAAATCCTTGTAATCAGACGGGGCTGAGTAGCTTAGCTGTCTCATACAATTTGTAGCTCACAGCAGATGTGTGCAACTTTGCTCTCAACATACCAAAATTATCTTGAATTGCAAATAGGTAAATCACAGAACTTAAACTTTATTACAATGTATTTTATAAGTGAAACTTATATAATTGTTTTTAAAAACTTTAATGCTTATTCAGTGACTGCTTCTTTTCAAAAAATCCTTCTACATTATATGCACATAAACAAATGGAGAGAAAAAAAAACATTTACATTTGCTTTCTAGCCACCTTTGGGGATCTGCCTAGAGTATTGATTTTGTTCAATTTTCGTTACAATTCTAATTTTTAAGTTTGATACTCAATATTGTCTCAGAAATATATTTTGAAGCAACAAATTGTGATACATGTATTAAGTATTATTTAGTAACTCTAAATTATTTATTTTGAAAATAAGCCTTCTTAATAGAATCGTGTTCTCTGATATCATATCGTCTATAAAAACTTAAATTCCCGTGTAATCTAGTTTCTAATTGCACATACTCTTTAGGGGTGCTGTAACTTCACTTTCTTATTCCTCATGTAAATTATACAAATATTAATTGAAATCCTTTTTTTCCTTTGATTTCAACAGAGAAAATGAAATTCATTTGATTAAATATTTAACGAAACAATGAGAATGGTTTGAATTTCATTGCAAAAATATAAATTCTTTCTGAAACTGAACAAAAAATATTTTTAGTATTTTGTCAAAATTCAAAAAAAAAAATACAAAGAAATTTAATTAGTATTATTGAAAAGGCAATTTTTTCGATAGTGCAGAAATTAGCTTCGTAAAATAATATTTCTGAAAATTAATGCGAAAAAAAATGCTAAAATCTAGGGAAATTTTAATTAATTAAAATTTCAGAAAAAACACTACCTTAAATAGGGTTACCCAAATAATATCTATGCCAAATTTAATGCTCAGAGTCAAACGGTCAGTCTTGCAATGCTCCAGTGCACACAGACATGCACACACGAATTCTCTGAACCCCGTTTTATTATTAGTAGTGATATGGAGCTCCAATATAAGGTCTAAATCGTATTCTATCCATGTTTTGTTCTATGATTTTTAATACTATATATATCATTCTATCATTTAATTTAATCTTATTGCTATTATTTGCAGCCTTTCATTTATCCATATTACTTAATTCATTGATATATATATATATATATATTTCCCCTTTACAGAAAAATAGTCATTGCAGAATTCCAATGCATCGCCTATAAAGACTTCTTACCAACTCTCTTGGGTGCTCGTGTGATGAAACAATTCGGTACTTACATAGAAAACGGCTCGGTTGGCACAAATCATGACCCAACGGTCGTTCTCGGTGTTTGGAACGAATTCTCAATTGCAGCTTTCAGACTTCACAGTTTAATACCTTCTGACATCGGTTATGGCAATATGACATTTAAGGATACATTTTCGAATCCGGATCTTGTTCGGAAAGGCCATGCTTCAGATCTGCTGCGAGGTTCATTTGGCGTGAGTTTGGAGAATTATGATCATTATATGACTGATGATGTGAACAAATATTTGTATTTGTAAGCATATTTAGTATTTTTTTAATGAGCATTATGCCTTTCCTACCAATTTTATTTGCTTTACTTATTCGATATCCATATTATATGTTTTTCTTTTTTTTCTCTCCCCCCCCGTTTCCTAGGAAGTACCAAGATTTGGCTTCTATCAATATTCAGCGAGGAAGAGACCATGGTCTGCCACCCTATGTGAAGGCTATAAAATTTTGTTCAGCAGGTTCTGTGAAAGTCGAAAACTTTGATGATCTATGGAAATTCGGTTTGATGACAAGAACAAATGCAAGACTTTTGAAGCAAGTATATAAGTAAGAGATTCTTATTTCCTTATTTTTATTTTTTATTCTTATTTTTATTCATTTTGAGGTATTTAATGTCAATAAATATCTATACAGTATCTATTTAGCAGTGCTTTAGTACAAAAGGAATGGTACGACAAATTTATGGTACAATATCATTTATGACGAGAACCAGCTGGTCAATGTCCCTGATCAAGGACAGAAACAACTCAGCTTCAGATTTGCATTTTTCAATTGCGTCATTTTCTTTTTCAGCTTTTTCATATTGACTGTGATGGAAACATAGTGACTGTAATTGTAGCATGTTTTTTTTTTTTTTTTATCAAGTGAAAACATGATGTTGTTTTGATTTGAAGTCTTTTAATTCACAAAATGCACGGGTAGAAAATTGGCGATTTATCAACTGACGATCATTTTTTCGGTTTTAGAGTTATTAGAAAATGATTAACAAGATTGTCACATTTGACGACTAATCGCCAACAAAAAGTTACGAATTGGTGCGAATGTCCGTCGTGTATCCAATTCTCCTATCTCTCTCTCACACACACACTCACTCATTCATTATACATATATATAGCAAAAAACATTTTGAAGCTCGAACGATTTTGGTAGGGGAAAAAACCATCGTTTTTAAATATCAACGCATGCGTAATCTAATAGTGATCTACAAATGAAGTATGGTATACGACGCAACAATACATATGTGAACATAACTGAAAATTCCACATGCTAGATCAGAATATCAAACTCATATGGTGGTAAAGGCCAAATAAACAAAATCTAAATTTATAAGGACTGCAAAGGGGAACAATATCTTTTCAATTTTTATGAAAATGTATGCTGTTTTTGAAAATGGAATGTAAAAGAAATAAAAGTAACAATAAGTTTAATGTTTTATTTTTGTATTCTATAAAATATCGTTCTTTAGCAACTTTTCTTCGATCCAATTCTTTGCTTGAATCCAAGCTCTCTGCTCACCCTCCAGCAAATCGACAATATTTTATTTCGTAGATGCTTGGCATCCCGTTTGCAGATGCTTGGCATCTCTCTCGCTTACCATCTTTCCTACTTGGAAGGATATCTTGTTCTCAGCGATTTATTTCAAGATTAATCTAAAGTGAATGGTAGCAATTCTGGATTTAACTCGAAATAAATTAGATTTTATAAGAGAAAATAAAGTGATAACACCGAAATAAGTTCAGAAATAATATTACCGATTATCAATGTATTAATAGCACCAGTAACTTCAAACTTCTAAATTTGTTTCTCCGGGGCTCAAAATTTTAATTGAACATTGTATTTTACTTGACTTTAATGGCTTCTTCAGTAAAATTTTCGACACAAAAAGTTTTAAAGTTCTATAATATAAGATAAATCTAACAATTTAAGAACTTGTAACAATTTCAAACGGTGATATAGAGATAAATTATTGCTTTCGTATATTAAAACATATTAAGAAATAAAGTAAACATGAAACTGTTCCAAGAAAAAAAGCTTAACTTTACATTGGAAAAAGGTATGAAAGTAAGAGATGTGATAAAGCAGTAAAATAGACTTACGTTAATATTTCAAAAAAAAAAAATCTACGTAAGTGATCCTCCCAAAACTTTTTCGCCTACTCTCTAATAAAGGTATTGTTCCGAAATTTCCGGGTTCGTTTGGATAGTGGAAGCTATATGGTGAGGAGAACGCTCAATCAGCAGGCAGAAGTACAATAAAAACCACGACGTTCATTTACACGAAGACACACAGGACAGCACAAAGACGACAACTATATACAGCACAGAGAAGACAATTATCTTCAGCCTCGAGACGTGCAAACAGCAACACACAATAAAACTCTACTGCAGACAGTAGCGCACAGCTTAGTTCAGCACTAGCTTGACTCCGTCTCTGCTCTGCTAATCTCTGGAAGACCAGTTCTTCACCGTCGATTCCGACTACTCTTCTCTGTCGCTTCCGACTACTCCGCTCCGTCGATTCCGAATACAACGACTCTTCTCTGTAGCTTCCAACTACGACCATTCTGGCAGCTACAGCTGCCTCTTTTTATAGGTCTCAGGAGGCGGGGCTAGAAGTCTCTCAACCAATCAGGAACGTTCGAGGCGTATCTCGGTTTCTACTGGACGGATCGGGAAAATTCTCGATGTTTCGGCTATAATCTATTTTGGCTCCAAAGTCGTCAAATTCGTCGCCAAGTCGCCAAATGGTCGCCAAGCTTTGGGACCTCCGACGCGACACCCGGACTCCGTCCAATACAGATGACTGTAAAACAATCTTTTCGATGATGGAACCAACTATGCTGGGAAGCAGCATTATGGATTCGTAACATTGTCCCCCTCTTAAGGACTGCACGTCCCGGGCAGTACAATATCTGAGTAAGAGGCATCTACTACAGGATTACCATATTCACACAATAAGCAAGTATAAAATAACAAATACTCAAAATGACATACATCGTAAATATTTTCAAAATTCATGAACAATACAAAAATAAATTACTATACTAAAATAACAAAATTAAGAAGATAAATGATTTACATTATTTATCATATAATGGGCGACCATAGTCTGAACTAAAAAATATCTTAATCACCTTGGCCAAGGTAAGGGGCTAGCCTGTTACAATGTATCACCTTCGGTTTTGAATGTGGTGATTTCTGTATTCGTACCACAAAGTCATTCAGTTTTTTAAGGACTGTATAAGGACTCTCCCAGTTGGTCTGCAACTTCGGAGAAAGTCCTTTGTGACGTTTCGGATTCCATAACCACACTTGGTCTCCTTCGTGGAAATTGTGTCCCGTTGCTCTAACATCGTATCGGGTCTTCATCTTCTCTGAATCCATGCCGATCCTATCTCTGGCCAGATGATGCAGCTCCTCCATCCGCGTCCGGAGGTTCTCGACATATTCCTCAGGCGCCAAGGGAGCATCTGGAGGCCGGCTGAACAGTAGATCTGCAGGCAGACGAAGGTCACGTCCGAAGAGCATTTGGGATGGGGAATAGCCAGTAGTTTCGTGAACGGCACTTCTATAGGCAAGTAGGAAAAGGGGCAGTTTCTTGTCCCAGTCCTGTTGATTGCTGGACACCAGGAAAGAGAGACTGTTCAGAATGGTCCGATTGAATTTCTCTACCATGCCATCTGACTGAGGATGTAAAGCCGTAGTTCGAGTTTTGTCGATGCCGAGTATCTCACACAGTCTCCTGTAAAGAACCGAATCGAAGTTTCTTCCTTGATCAGAGTGCAGTTGTGGAGGAACTCTGTATCTTGAAATCCAGTTTTGAACTAGAATCTCTGCAACATTCGGGGCTTCTTGATCGGGAATGAAATAAGCTTCAGGACATTTAGTGAAGTAGTCCATGACAACCAGGATGTTGTAGTTGCCATCTGATGACCTAGGAAGAGGGCCTAGGATATCAAAAGCTATTCGTTCGAAAGGTGCCCCCACATTATACAGCTGCAGTCTTCCTTTAATGCGTTTCTCAGGACCTTTACGTACAACACAGGGATCACAAGTGCGACACCACTTCTCCACCTCATTTCGCACATTATTCCAGTATAAACATTTTCGAACTTTTTGTAAAGTCTTCGTAACACCAAAATGACCCCCAATCGGACTGCCATGGAGTTCCTTAAGGACTGTAGATACTCTTGTCTTTGGGAGTATTAATTGCCATCTGAATGCTTTTCCATCTTCAGACTCCCATTTGCGATACAGCACACCATTTCTTAGATGGAGAGAGTCCCAAAGAGCCCAGTAACGTTTCGTTGTAGGATGGAAAGGGGTGATGTCTTGCCAGCTAGGCTTTCCGCCCATTGACTCTTTAAAATCAATTATTGGCTTTATTTCAGGATCAGCTAGTTGGTCTTTCCGTCGCTCTCGTCACTCCATGGATCTGATTCTGATGTTGATGGTGTTGTAACTTGGCGAACTACAGGTTCTACCATGCCAAATTTCTTTTCAACTCTAGGGCAGTATTTGCGGTTCTCCGAGCATGGTCTTCTCGAAAGAGCATCTGCGTTTCCATGCGCTGATCCTTTTCGGTGGAGAATTTCCATGTCATATTCCTGTAGTCTCTGTATTCATCTGGCTATTTGACCTTCTGGATTTTTAAAGTTCAATAGCCAGGTTAATGAAGCATGATCTGTACGAAGCAGAAACCTTCGACCATAGAGGTAAGGGTGGAAGTTCTCTATGGCCTTTAGGATAGCCAGAAGTTCCTTCCAGGTCACACAATAATTCCTTTCCTGTTTGGACAGACACTTACAGAAATAGGCGATGACATGCTCCTGTCCATCTATTTCTTGGGACAACACAGCTCCGATGCATTCATGGCTTGCATCCGTATCCAGAATAAATTGCTTTCCAATTTCCGGATATGCCAGGACGGGAGCAGATGTTAGGGCGTCTTTGAGCTTGTTGAAGGCGCTGTCACACTCGTCCGTCCAGATGAATTTCTGTTTCGCTTCGGTCAGCTTATGGAGTGGTCGGGCGATTGTTGAGAAGTTTTTCACGAATTTCCGGTAATACGTGCATAAGCCTAAGAAATTCCGGAGCTGGTGAACATCCATCGGGCAGGTCCAGTGTCTTATAGTCGATATCGTATCCGGGTCTGTTCGAACACATTCTGCCGAAATGATATGCCCAAGATAAGTGACTTCACGCCTGAATAGTTGGCACTTGGACGGGCTTAATTTCAGGTTAGCTTCCTTCAGCTTTTGCAGTACACGTCTAACATTTTGAAGATGTTCTTCAAAGGAACGCCCCATGATGATGATGTCATCGAGGTAAACCAGACAGGCTTCATAAGAAAGCCCTCCGGGAACTGTTTCCATAAGGCATTCAAATGTTGCCGGCGCATTACACAAGCCGAAAGGCATAACCCTAAACTGCCATAGCCCCTGTCCTGTGGTGAAAGCCGTCTTCTCTTTATCTTCAGAATGGATTTCTACTTGCCAATACCCACTCTTGAGTTCCAGGGTGGAAAACCAGGTATTGCCGGCAAGTGTATCAAGCGTGTCATCTATCCTTGGCAAAGGGTAGCTGTCCTTCATGGTGACATCATTCAACCGGAGATAACCCACACAAAATCGAGTAGATCCGTCCTTCTTCCTTACTAAGACGATGGGGGATGCCCGAGGACTTGATGACGGCTCAATTAAGTCATTATCTTGCATTTCTTTAATTAGTGTTTGAACTTCTTCCTGTTTAGCGAGTGGTAGTCGTCTGGGGTGCTGCCTAATAGGAGGATGCTCTCCTGTATCAGTTCGGTGTTTTACTAGTCGAGTCCTTCCAAAGTCCTCAGATGTTCCAGAAAATAAGTCCTGGAATTCTTTTATCAACTCTCTAGCAGTACACCTCTGTTTTTCATCTAAATTTGTATCCTGCAGCAAATTTTGGACTAGATCGTCTGAAGAAACGTCCTGACTATTGCACTTCCGGTCTATACAAGTGACAGGAGTGCAAGTTGCTAGCACCTCTCCTTTCTGTATAATCTTTGTCTTATCACTGATGTTAGCCACTCTCACTGGGATGACTGACTTTGAGAGGTTCACTACTGACGAAGCTACCAACATTCCTGCTCTGGCACGGTCTGTGTCAGGATAATCCATTACACCAAATCGGAATTTTCGGTTATCTGCTACCAAACCGGGTATTACACATTCAGTCCTGGGCGATAAGGAGATGTCAGTTTTAGCTATTATTTTCTGGCTGGATTCCACTTCGGCGTGTAGTCCAAAAAGAGTGATGTCTTCAAATTTTGAATTCATTCTATTATTTTCGAAATCCAGTTTAAAGTCGTATTTTCGCAGAAAATCTAGTCCGAGAATGCAAGTTTTGGTAATTTCTGCTACAAATGCCGTATAGTGGTAGTTTATATTTCCAAAGCGTATAGCGAGGTTGACTTTCCCATGAACATAAATCTTATCTCCCGTCACTGTCTGTAAAGTAATGCAGGGCGGCGTCCAGATTATGTTAAATTTTAATTTTCGTGCCAGATCTTCTCTTATTATGGTCACATTGGCTCCAGTGTCGACAACCATATTGCATGAGATATCACAAATTTGTCCTATCACGTAAAGTCCATTGTCACCTCCACTTATGGATGAAATATGAAATACTTTGATATGGGGCTTTTGACTATCTGGACAATTATTTCCATCGCTTCTAGAAACCCGGCAGTTCCTACGGACGTGTCCGGCTGTACCACACCGAATTTCCGTACTTCTGCCATCTTTGCGCTCTTTTAACCTCCGAATTTCTCTTCGCAGATCGTCAATCTGTTTTACGAAATCAGAGTCCGAATCCGCACCAGAGACAGCTCTGATTGGGTGTCGGTCCTTACGTGTGGCCTGCTGGGCAGCCTCTATTTAGAGTGCAAAGAATAAAGCAGATCCTATATCTTTGACATCTGCTAGTCTAAGAGCCTTCTGTGTTTCCGGATCCCGCACACTATCGATGAAGTGCTAGAGAGCCAGATCTTGACGTGTCTCAACCGGGCAATCAGAAAATGCTAAATGAGAAAGTCGCTGAATATCGGCAGCTAATTCCTGCAGACTTTCACCCGCTTTTTGATAGCGGGACTTTAACTGCAATCGGCTGTATTCTTTAGTGCACTTCTCTCCAAGCCGCAGCTCAAGTGCACTCGATAGAGCTTGAAAATCATGTCTTTGCTCCTCCGTAAGAGTCTCAAGGATGTCGGCAGCGTCTCCTCTTAACGAATATGCTAAGTGAAACGGTTTGGTTTGAGGATTTCATCTATTAGCTTTCGCTACCATAGTAAACCGTGTTTTGTATACTTGCCAGGATGTTTTTCCGTCGAATGTTGAGAGTTTAATCGTCGCTAGGGAAGGTGTAAATATCACTCTGGATTCGTCATGTTCATGGGAAATCTGCTTCTTCAGGCTTTCAATCTCCTTCCCAAATTTCTGTTCAAATTCTTTTCCGATGTCTTCTGGACCTTGTCAATACTTTCTTCCCTCTTCAAAACTTTAGTTTCCACTGAAACTACCTTATTCTCAAATGAAGCCACCTTATCTTCAATTGCATTCATCTTCTCCTGAATGATATTGGAGAATTCCTCTTTAACACTTGCGATGTCCTTCTTAAGCTCCTGCTCCATTCTTTCTTGACCGGAACACATCTCTTTCTCCAATCTTTCTTGTCCAGCTACCATAGATTTCTTCAGCCAACAGAGCCATTAACTCACCATTACCGCTATCAGCCATCGTAGCCTGAGATCTCGTTTTCACCATACACTGTTGACCACTATCCCACTTCTGACACCAAATGTTGCGAATTCTACCGGGTTCATTTGGATAGTGGAAGTTATATGGTGTGGAGAACGCTGAATCAGCAGGAGGCAGTAGAATAAAAACCACGACGTTTATTTACTCGGAGACACACAGGACAGCACAAAGACAACTATATACAGCACTGAGAAGACAATTATCTTCAGCCGCGAGACGTGCAAACAGCAGCACACAACAAAACTCTACTGCAGACAGTAGCCCACAGCTTAGTTCAGCACTAGCTTGACTCCGTCTCTGCTCTGCTAATCTCTGGAAGACCAGTTCTTCACCGTCGATTCCAACTACTTTTCTCTGTCGCTTCCGACTACTCCGCTCCGTCGATTCCGAATACAACGACTCTTCTCTGTAGCTTCCACGACCATTCTGGCAGCTACGGCTGCCTCCTTTTATAGGTCTCAGGAGGCGGGGCTAGAAGCCTCTCAACCAATCAGGAACGTTCGAGGCGTATCTCGGTTCCTACTGGATGGATCGGGAAAATTCTCGATGTTTGGGTATAATCTATTTTGGCGCCAAAGTCGCTAAATTCGTCGCCAAATGGTCGCCAAGTTTGTCTCCAAGCTCTGTGACCTCCGACGCGACACCCGGACTCCGTCCAATACAGATGACTGTAAAACAATCTTTCCGATGATGGAACCAACTATGCTGAGAAGCAGCATTACGGATTCGTATCATTATTATCCCATATCCCTGGATGGCATTGGCGTACAATAAGTCATGAAATGCTAACCTTTGGTGTGAATTTAACATTTTTAGAATATATCGTTTCATCCTTGGCGAGTTTTTTTTTTTTGGCAATTAATTCAATTAATTTTTGGCAATTAATTAATAGTATTCGAAAATCGAATTTGTATTATAAACACGTTTTTACCAGCCGATTGAAACAAAAATTTGACACAAGTATAAACTTGTAGTTATAAAATGCCATGCCGTATTTATATATGTAAATCATTTCGTTTTTAAGCTATCGCGTTGCATGTTTCTGAAAATATAGACAGACACACGGTCAACCCCTTATCGAATATGGCTCACACTTTGCTGTGTATCTGCGCTATAGATGTTAAATCTGTGTGCCGAATCTTGTTTATTTAACTTTCATTTTGTAATTAACGTGTTAAATTATATTCGAACAGCCGGACAGACAAATTTCCTCAGAACGGAGTTAGCTCAAAATTTGACAGAAATTTAAAAACTTGATATAACAACCGAATACTAAATGTCACCCATCTAGCTCAAAGCGTTTTTGAGTTATCTTTTTCACAAACACACAGACAGACGAACATTTTCCAAAGATATGTTTTTCGAACTCAGGGAAGTCTCAAACGTGGAGATTCGTCAAAATGTTGATTCGAATTTTTTAACGATCACAATATCTTTTCTATACTACATATACAAGAAAGTAAAAGGACATTGTAATAAATTGTATTTAAATTAATTTTGAAAAATAGATAAAAATTAGAAAAATGGTTGCATAGAAATCAAATTTATGTCACTGAACAACTGATTTCTTAAATTGCAAGGTATTAAAATATTTTTTGTCGCTCCAAAATTAATGAAGGAAAGTGTAGAATTATTCTACGACCATTTCATTCCCTTTAAGAGACAACAGATATTTTTTAAGGTATGTGATTACTTTTGCCCTGAATGTTTTGAAAAACACAGCAAAATTATAATATTTTTTAATTTATTTTATATAAAACAAATTGAAAAACATCAGAGAAGTTATTTAATCATATAACCATTTAGATGATAAATTTTAAAAAAATTCTGGAAAATGTGGTTTTTTCAGCTAAATAGAAGTATAAAGCAAAGACGTTCTAGTTTAAAATTTTATCAAATGATTTTCTCAAAATCAAGTAGCGAGATTAAAATATATATTTCCTAGTTTCTGAACTAGAAAAGAAGCTCTTCTTTTATATAATCTTTAAATATTAGAATCCGACCGATAGATAACATAAAATTATTAATATTTCGTGTTGTGAAGCATTAAAGCAACGATAGAATATTTTTAAATGAATAGATTATTCATTCTCTAGTTCAGGAGCCCCAGAACATATCGAGAAATTATTATACCAAATTTGAGCAAAAAATATATATTAGATTTTAATCTGCGATATTTTTCGTAAGAAAATTCTACCAAAATTTAGAATTTGTGGAAATTGCATCTTAAAGATATAAAATAGTGTTCAAACATCTATTATAAGCAAATATAAAAATCAATCCAACTTTCCAAAGGACCACTTTAACTTTCAAATCTAACTTTCCTTTAACAAACAAAATTCAAAATGTAGAAAATATTTTTTTAAAAATTCAAACGGGTTTTTGAAGAAAACTCTTTAAAAATCAAGAATATTGAATAACATTTTTTTGATATTTTTTAAATAGAATTTTCAACGTAATTACCTAATTTAATAAAGCAATTATTTCCTTATAAATGCTAAGGAAGGTTTAAAAAAAACACATTAAATTTTATAAATAATGATTGTTTATTTTATCGTTGCTTTTCTTTTAGGAATGTGAGTGATATAGATATGTGGGTTGGAATGCAAATGGAAACACATATGAGTGGATCCATGTTGGGCCCAACCGCCGTCTGTATTATTGCTAAACAGACCTTCTTTACTATGCATGGCGATCGATTTTTCTTCAATCACGAGGGGCCGATACCTGCCTTCACGGAAGGTAATATTTTTCGTAGTAGATGCCTGTTGTACATGAGATTAGGGAATATATTACAGTATCTCATCAGTTTGCTTCTGTTTATTTATGAATTTACTAAATATGAATAGGTTGAGACTTCCAAACTAGAGTGTCACCTCAAATATAGAATACATGCAGACTGTTGAAATATGGTATGTTGGTTTCATCCGTTTGATGAAAAGGTGCTCTTTGTAAGGGCAAATTTCTGATGGGTCAGTAATGGTTTGTTTCTAATTCAAGTACATTGATTGGATGAGACAATCGGGAATTCCAACTGAGTGATATTACAATTATAACTTAATCATTAACATTAATATTAATTTATCACAATATATTCGAAAGATCTGTTTATACGCACAACTTTATTTAAATCATTTTGCTTGTATAAGGATTAGTTTTTTTAAAAAATTTCTTTGTTAATCTGAATTTATCAATAGACCTGATCATTTAACTATGAAATTCATTTACTTAATTTTCTTAGCTTAATTATCCTCAAAATAATGTATTAAAAATTGTAACCGTTATAGAAATGAATTGAACAAGACGTTAATGTACTAAAAGCGTTATACCAAGATAATTAGCTGTAACATTTTAGATTTAAATCACTAATTAATGTTTCCTGATGTTTCTACACTTTAAATTTAAAGGAAGAATAAATATTAATTAAAATAATTAGTTCATGTCATTAACCATATTCGGTTGTATCACAACATAAATTCACATGACGATGTTGCAAGTGCTGAGAAAGCAGTTGTTTTGCAAGCATAGTAAATTACAGTCGTTACAAACATTGTATGAATCACAGGAAATCTTGAAAAGAGGATACTTACTTTAAGTCCATAGGAATTTATATTTGTAACTCTTAGATTGACTAACTCCCTCATAACTTGATGTCCCACCGCACCAATCTGACTCTATGAATTTACCGATACATTTCGTTAAATTAACTTGTTAACTGTTTCAACCTCTTCGTAAAATAAAACACGTATATAAATTGTGTCGCAAAAAGAATTGTGTTGTGCGTTTCTGAATTAAAATGCAATTTGATTTCAATATTTGAAGCAACGAAGGACGGCAGATGCATTATTTTCTCGGAAAACAGAAACCAGAGTTATTTAATTTGAGAGAACTGTACTAATGTTGCGAGCGTCGGAATATATAGCGTCGGAACCCAACATATCCTGTTCCGCCTTAAATATTTGCATGATAGAGAAAGTAGTGTTTGTTAGCTATTCAAACTACTTATAACTCTTTTCAAACTTCAATCCATGTAAACGCAACAAATCCGATTCCATTTATTTTGATTTCTAACTTCCACACTGTTGTCACTACAGAAAAAGGAAAAACGGCAACTGACAAATAATAATACATAGAGACATCACACCTAATGACAGCAATCCGCAAGGGAGATATATATTGCATAAAACCGAAAGTCGAAACGATGGTAACCGTAACCAAATTCTAAAGCTAATATTAAAAATATTATTCAAAAAGCCCGTTATATTCAATATTCGGCCATCTAAACGAAAGTGATCTCAAGAAATCAAAGACTAAAAGAATGATGCGAGGATTAAATTTCAATATTAAAAGATTCCATAAAAGAATCTTTAATATTGAAATCTGTATAATCTGTAGAATCTGCATCCAGCCAAAACAGACTGTTAATTCTTTTTCAAATAAATCTAAAAGCAAAGAACTTTAACAACTTGTACAATCTGACGTCTGTGGATCTATACGAGTACCATCACTTGAAGGTTTATACTATTTTGTTACTTTCATTGGTGATAAATCAAGATATGTCGTAATAAATTTCCTGAAAACCAAAGATGAAGTAAAGAAAGTCTTCATAAATTACAAAACTTTAGTGAAAAACCAAATCGGAAAGAAAATAAAAACACTTCGAACTGATAACGGATTAGAATACTGCGGTACAGACTTTTAATATTTTCTTCTAGAACAAGGAATAAGAAGAGGAAAATCAGCTGTTCTAACTCCACAGCAAAACGGCATAGCCAAACGATTGAATCGTACAGTGTTAGAAATTGTTAGATGTCTTTTAATTCAATCTGGACTACCTCATCTTTGGGCAGAAGCAATAAATTGCGCTATTTACATCCGCAATCGTTCCCCTTTCGAAAGCATATTGGAAAATAATATCCCCCATTAAATCTTTTTTGGAATCAAGCCAAGTGTGTCATACCTCAAAATCTTCGGACAAAAAACATATGTTCTGAACAAGGGTAAAAAAAAGAACATTCGATACAAGGTCAAACGAGCAAACTTCATTGGATATGCTAAGCCTATCACCTAAGCCTACGATAAAAAAACGGAGAAAGTAGTTACAAGCTACGATGTTCGTTTTATTGATGAGTTTAAAAACCAACTGCCATCCAATGAAGTAGAATTTATGATTCATAATGAAAATCAAAATAATCCTTCTCCAAAAGTAATAAATCTTTCTTAAGTTCTGAAAGTAATAAATCTTTCTCCAAGTTCTGAAATCACGGAAGATATACTTCATCTAATCTTGATGAATCAGCTAGGATTAATGAAGAAATAATATCAACTTCTGAATTCATATATGATACTGGAAACACTGAACATCTCAAGAATGCATTAAAAATTTATATTGTCACGTAGATATTCTAGTTCACCCGGCGCCTCCACCAAAGAAATGCCGCATTGAAGAAAGACTGTCGAATCTCCATGGCCGAATGGTCATGGCACTGGTCTTGTGATCAAGAGATCTGGGTGGTGGGAAATAAAGTCCAAATTCTGGTTCAAGGCCTTTAAGGCGATCGCTTCTTCGTAATTGCGTTTCCACGCTGACTGGAAAGTATACCCGGCGCCTCCACCAAAGAATGTCACGTAGATATTCTAGTGTTGGACTCAATGACGCACACAAGAGGTAGAGCTAAACCAATTTATTAACAGAACTCAGAACTGAGAATACAGTAACTGACAAATCTTCTGCTTATATATAAGCAGAGAAAATTCCTGAATACTCCTCTGGAGACAGTAAGAAAAGTCCAGAACACTTGTCTGGTAAACTAAAGAAATGTCCAGTATCTTCTGGAACATGAAATAAAGGAAAACATAAAATCAAGAAATTAAGTATTTACATATATCATTAATCTCAGTGTCTCTAGCGGGATTCGAACCCAGATCTCTTGATCACAAGACCAGTGCCATGACCATTCGGCCATGGAGATTCGACAGTCTTTCTTCAATGCGGCAATATAATTTTAAAAAAAATGCCAACATTTTGTTGACTTTGTATTTACAACTTTTTAAGCATGTTAATACTACTTTTAAATGACAAATAGCATGGAAAATAAATAGAATCCTTATTTAATTAAATAACATAAAAATATGCAAACAAATACAAGCGATTTAAAAAATAATAATAAAACAATGGCATAAGATAACTAAAAATTTTACGAGAGTGATTAAATTATCTCTCATTAAATGAATAATTTTATTTTAATATCAGAGAATCAAAAAATATTTAAGAAGAGATAATAAAAAGAATATTTTAATATCAAGGAATGGTTTATTGTTTTAAATTTTTTATTATATAAATAACACAAAAGAAAGACCAAAAATAAAAAATTCTGAACTTTGCAGTAAATTTTTAGTGCAATTTCGAAATTTGGCAATCAATGAAAATAGACGTTGCTGCTGACATGGAAAATAGAAATTGTTAAATAATTTTTATTCCATTCACTATTAGTTGGAATACCCAGCATTGTTCGGGGTGAAATAATTGTTCATATTTCTTGATAATAAAATTTTTCATTTTTATAATTGTCAAAAAAAATTATTGCTTTTATTTCAATATTTATGAGAAAAATTTAAGTTATACTTCGTATATGAAAAAGGAGAAATCACTTACGGCGCAACAATAAACAAGTGCTTTTTCAATAACATATTTTTAATGCAAAAACTAATTTTATATGAAAGTTTAGCTGCGTTTGGCGATTAGTTGGTTTGCTGATAAATTGGTTTGGTTTTTGTTGTGTTTAATAGATTAACACCTTTTCATAATGTATATAAATCACCCTAATCAGTCCCATATCATCATAGCGTTTAAACATATAATTCTTCGGTTCATTCATCTTCTAACTTTCGCATAACAACTTTAATTTCTTATTCATCATTATAGTTCAAGATAATAAAATAGAATAATAAAATTCAACGAGAATCAAGCATCCAAAGATAAACCGAATCCTTTTTCCTTAGCTTTTAACATTGGAAGTAAACAATTGCATAAATGGAAATGGAATGATAAATGGAAATTACATATTTAATGAAGCAAAAAATAGTTCGAATTTCATTGCAGCAATATGATGTCTATTAAAAGTTAAACAAAAAAATATTTTTAAAAATCTATAATATTATAAAAATTTAAGGAAAATTTGCACTAATATTAAATTGCTTTCATTATATAGATAATCTTTATAACTTTAAGACATTCTAAAAATAATTTTTATGCTGTAATAATTTTACTAAATATCGTTGAAAAATGCCCAAAACTAGCTTAATTTTCAATTATTTAAAATTCCGAATTAGATTTTTTAAAAATTGCTCCAAAATGCATATTCTCACTCTTTAAAGTATATATGTGCCAAATTTGGTAGATCTAGGTCAAATGGTCTGACCTGTAGAGCCCCGAAACAAACACATTCTCTTTATTATTATTAATTAAAGTTTAATCGATATGCTTGGCATTGCTTAGTTATAATAAAAGTACTTTTTGCCGAATATTTTAATAGCTACATTTATGCAAAATATTATAATACGTAAAATCTTTTTATCATCTGAAACATTTAACAATTAAAATGAAAATATAAATTAAATCGGAAGATTTTTTAAAAACATCGGTAGCTAATTTTTACCAATTTTATTAATACTTGTCATATATTATAAATTTTACTCATAAATACTGTTGTATAAGATAAATAATAATTATCTTGAGACAGTAAATTAAATGATTAATTTTCATTAATAAGTAAAACATTAAATTACATTGACAAATAAAGAAAATCAATAGTTGCTCCTGATATAAATTATTAATCATCTGCTTTTAAGCTTTTCTTTTAATATTCTTCCAGAATTGTTCTAATATGTTACAAAAAAAATTATTTTTAATCCAAACATTCGAGTTTTTATGAAATCAATAAAAAACGCTGCCAAAAAATGTAAAAAAAAATGCAAAGATAAAACAAAAATATTAAAAAATAAATGTAGAGTAGTTCAAATGTTTAACAGCTGCTTATCTATAAATTTCCTTATTTCAAAATCGTCTGCATCCATCCAATTAGTTGTTAATTTTTGAAAAATTAATAAAAAAGATTGAAGAAAAAATTGCTCAGAAATGAAGCTGGTATAATTGAAAAGCTAAAATTTTGATTTTAATTTAATATAAAAATATATCTTGGGGAATAATTGCCGCCGAAATACTTGTGAGAAAACAGTTTATTCCTAAATAAGCATTTAATTAGCTTTTGCATTTTAAAAATTGACAGTATTTTTTTTCTCTTTCTTTAAAGTATAAGTTTGAAAAATTTGGTTGTTTCCCAGCTGTTTAGAAATTATTAAATATAAATGCATACGTAGCCAGAATGACCTTTATTTATATCAAAATATAAACTGTACCTTGTAGAATTTTTAAATCCACAATCCTTAGGAATAATTCATATTTATTGATATTGATAGAAATTTAAGCTTATTTCTTTCCTTTGATACTTTTGATATTATTATAAGTTCATCTCCATAATCAGATATATCCAGTTGCTATCCAAATTTCGTTTAACCTGCGACTACTACAAAACAGGGGCTTTAATATTCTTCACTGCTGGGTCTCGGCTTATGTGGATATTTCTGGTAATGAAAGGGCTGATGTTGCTGCTAAATCTGCATCAACAGCTTTGCCTCAGACACTTCCATATTGTGACGTTAAAACGTCATTTCTTTGTCGAATCTTTACCATTCGGCAAGAATCATGGCATCTGCAGATCCAGAACAAACTACATTCAATAAAACTCACAATTGGTTTGTGGTCTGTTCTACCTATACGAAAGGTTGATGCCAAATTGACTCTCCTACATATAAGTCATACTCGTTTCACTCACCGTCATTTAATTTTTGGTGATAGAGCACTAATTTGTCACACGTGTCATGTGAATTATAGTGTGAAGCCCATCTTTGTTGAAAGGCCTTCTTTTAATCATTGTGGTCATTATCATTTTAATTCAACTTCTCTTAACTTAAAAGACTTGATTGGTGAGAAACACCATCCAAATATTTTTAACTTTTTTAAAATCCAATTGATATTTTTATGAGTTATTTAACATTTTATCATTTTTTCTTGGTTCAGATTTGCATCATATGTGTTTTAGTGTTTTAAAAATCTTTATCGTTTTTAATTTAAATTGTTTATACATTTTTATTTTTATTCAACAGAAGTGTGGCGCAGTTTAACCAAGAATAGCTCTTGCGCCAATAAAACACAAAAACCAAACCAAAACCATATTATTATAAGATGAACGATGTCAAAGTAAAAATCTGTTCAACTGTTCTAAATTTATATACTTCACGAAGCACTTGATCCAAACTTGCCGCTTGTAACAGTAGCCAAGTAGATTTGATGATTTTTTCAATCAACATTGCTATGCCTTAAACTAGAATTGCTATATATATATATAAAAAATATTAGTTTACAATAAACCTGAACATTTTCTTTTTATTTGTTTTATTTTATTTATTTATTTTTAGATCAAAGAATCGAACTCAAGAAATGCTCTCTTGCTCGCGTTTTATGCGACAATACAAACATTAGGGAAATCACTAAAAATCCGTTTTTTCTTCCTAAGAATCGGTAAGTACTAAGAAATGTTATCTTTTCAATTCTCGAGAAAATAACAATCGTTCCAACCGAGTTTCTCTTTATTTGAAAATCCAATTTTTTTTAAATTTTGCTCACCATCACAATAAAAGTTTATACCATAATTCATTGATATATTGATATATTCATTCATAATAGTGGTGTAAATCAAATAAGTGCAAAAATGTTCTATTTCATTCTCAATTGTCAAATTAATTATTTTGCAATTTTAGAATAGAAATTTTTTCAACGCTTCAATTTTTTTTTCAATTACTTTTGCTAAAGTTCTTTTCAATTAATTTTCTCTTCTGGGAAATATAATAAATATTAAAAATAATGTTCCTAGTTTTTTAGATTTTATAATTAATCGATAATACCCAGCGCTGGCCATTATGTGATGTATGACAGGGAAATCAAAAACCCTCACAATAACAAAAATTAAAATAAAATTTTATATGAAACTGAAATAAAGACATTTGTATTGATTTTGCTAGCAATCTTCTTCCAGAAAATGACATTGCGTGCTGAATTGCAAAGATAGAATTTGAAATAAATAATTGAAAATAAAAGCAAATTTTTAAAAAGAATGGAAACAATGAAATCAAAATGTTTGTTATAAACGATGCTATTAATTAATTAATTAATAATATAATAATTTAAATTGTGTAAAAATGGTTTTCATGATTCTTGGAACTTTGATTCTTATTTGACTCCTTGCCAAATCATTAATGAAGTAAACCCTCCCCTCTCTTCGCCTCACTGATCTGCAGATCTATTTCAGATCTATCTGACAAATAATTAGAAGAATTAAAATAATAGTGGTGTAAATCATTTTACAAAAAAGGGGGGAATAAAAGATACGTTTAAAATTTTAGCCATTGTACTAATTCACTTTCTTTATTAATTATGGATCCACGTAACCTATAAAAAAATACAACTTTTTGTTCCCGTTGTCATATAATGCCTTTTGTAATATATTAATTTCCGGAAAACAAAAAAATATATATAATTTACTCCATATTAGATTCAACCGTCCAATTAATTAAAAATAATTGAAATATATACTTTTATTGTTCGTTGTTTAAATTAGAAGAAATGTTCGAGTTATGATTCACCCCCTCTACAGAGAAATCTAGAAAAAAAGATATCAAATTTAAAATACTGGATTCTGGAAATTTAGTTTTATTTCTTAAAATGTTTCGGTAAAACTTACTAAGCTTAAAAATTTCTTAGAATTCAGTAAATTTTGTTATATATTGAAAATAAATTTTATTAGGATGGAAATATGGAAATTTTTAGGTGTTACATAGTGGATATATATATATATATATATAAAAAAAAAAAAAAAAAAAAAAAAAAAAAAAAAAAAATATATATATATATATATATATTCTCTACCATTATTAAAAAGGATACAATAGATAATGTAGGCGAGATATGTGAAGGATGACCTAAAACTATACAGAAAAATTAATCACAGTTTTTCTATATTAAATGATTTTAATGTGTTCTTTGAAGTATCGTAGGGACTACTTGTATACCAAATTTTATATTGTATTATTCAATATCCAAATATGAATAAGATAATATAATATCCAAATTTTATATTATATTAATTTTAACTATGTATAGAATCTGCGAATTTGAATATATCTGTGAATTTCTCTGCATATCACACATGCGTAAATATTTTCACATATAAGCATAGATATTTCTTTTATAAACTATGAGGTTTCTGTACAACGTATTGAAATACAGAAATTTTTCAATTGCTCGGATATGAAATATTTTTTAATAATTAAATATTTTTAATTTAGTATTTTAATTTTTTTACTTTTCATTTTTTTACTTTTCAGAAATCCAGAAGTATCATGCAAAGAAATTCCAAGAATAAATCTTACTCTCTGGAAAGAATCTAGTGGCATTTTTGGCTTAAAATTTCCTAAAATTGCTCTGCCTGATTCAGATAATCCAAACCTGCCTTTTGGACTATCTTTATAATGGTTACATTCGTAATATTGAACTTCTGCAGCAGAAAAAAAAGAAGGCAATGGTTATCGCTGATATTAGCAAAACAATGCATTAATACTGGTTAAGAAGAACATTCTATTCTTCCACTTTGATATTGAAGACATGATGTAAAATTGGAAATCACGTGTTCTTTGAAAACTAGGGTGAATCAAAAGAATTTTGGCCATCCTATATAGACTGTTTTATGAATACTGTACTTCTAGAATGAAATAAATTCTTCTAGAATTCTTTTTCTTGTGAAATTCAGACATTGTTTGTCTTACTAAGTTTACTAACTCTCTCTTTTTTTTTTTTTTCTCGTATACGTAGTCTAAAGAAAATATTGCAGTCGCAGCGCTTTTTTCACTAGCAGTGGCAGAATGAGTCTGAAAATATTTATTGCCAAAAAACAATAGGGTTCAAAACATACATACAATATTATCTTTAATTTTGATGCAAATTTTATAACATTTTCAAAAATGCATGAATTAAAGCCAAGAGTTATAAATTTATAGTTTTTGCAATATTAAATAGTTATTATTTTATATGTCACTATTTTTCAAACCAGTGGGGGTGGTCTCTTTAAAACATTCTTGCACTCTCTGAAAAATTTGTCAAGCCAGAGAACTCTTCAAATGGCACTGGTGTACAATAATGAAAGATTAAGTATTGGTGTGAATTTAACATTTTTGGTAAATCTATTGTGTGATACTTAGCGAGTAATTTAGCGTCTAATTTCTGCCCTGCTTTAATAATATCCAAAAAACGAATTTGTATTTTAGATATGTTTGAAACAAAAATTTGGCTCTAGACTGCGCTTGTAATCACAAATTTGATATATTTAAGTCATCGTGTTTTTGAAGTATCATGTTTACATATTTCTGAACATACAGAACGACAGGCAGTTGTTGGGTTTGGATCAAAATTGTTGGTTTTGAAATCAAAATTTTACAGGTGTCTACACCATAAATGTTAAGTTTGTGTATCGGATTTCATCTATCTAGCTCTCTTCGTTTTGTAGTTATCATGTAAACTTATATTCGAACAGGCGGATTTCCTTTGAACAGAATTCTGCAAATTTGGTGTAAAGACTCTATACCAAATTTCCACCGCATAGTTCAAGGTATTTTTGGGTTATCTTTGTCATAGACAGGCGGACATTTTCCAAAAATGTGTTTTTTGAATTCGGGAAGTTCTAAAACGTAGACATTCGTCAAAATCTAATGTTCGAATCTAATTTTCGACTATACTTTGTCTATACTACGCATAGGAGAAAGTAAAAATTTTTAAAAATGAATGAATTAAAACCAAGAATTTTAAATACATATAGTTTTCAATATTATATTGTCATTATTTTTTATATCAATTTTGGTTTTCACATAAAAATATTATGCATGTTCTTAAAGAAAATGCATTCATTTGCGTGTGCGTTAATATTCACTCTAGTGTTATTATTTCATATATTATCCAATAACAGCTACCTAATATAATATATGTAACTTTTATCATGTAATAAATCCTGAAAATTTTGTTTACTAATACAGAAGAATGAGAAAAGTATAAATGTATGTTTCGAAACAGTTCCATCTTTAATATGTTAATAATGATAAAAATAAAAATTTTTCATCGCGATTAACATTATATATATGAAGTAGTAAGTAAATATAAAAAATAAACATCAATAAATTGAAATAATCTATTTGTAATCTGAAAATATTTTATATATATTACTAATTACCGTGCACACATACTAAATATGTCCCATATAGCACAGAATGTTGCACAATATTGTACTTTATTGTGCGATATCATACTATATTATTCAATATTCAACAATATTATACAATATCACGAATATTGTTTAATATCATTCAATATTGTACAATATATTGTGCTACTGGGGATGATTGAAAATTTTAAAAAAGTGAAGCATAATCTTTAAGACTGGAGCTGCTGAAAGTTTTTGGCAATTATATAGCGTATTATTATTTTGAAATTTTTTTTATCAAACTTTCTGCGAATTTCTTCAATAATTTTAAAGAAAATTTTATAACCAACTATGAAGAATTCAAATGTGCAGAATTGTATTTCGTATTCTTTCAGAAGATAGAGGAGTTCAAACAAAAATCAACGTACATTATCGTATTATGTGAACCATAAATAAACAAATATTAAATTGTATAATAAATTCAAAATGACCGAGATTGAAAACCCAGGTTGTATAGCTTGTTGCAAAATATAGTGTAATATTATATGATAAACACTACTCCACAATATTAAACAATATTGAGAATTTTGATCAATTCCATACATTATTGTACAATATTTATGTTCTACTAGGACAGGTGGTGATTCACTTGAACGCCAACAGATGGCGCAATGAAAAAACCTGAGCTTTGAACTTTTGTTTTTGTTTTTGAGACTGGCATTCTTAGGGGATGCTTGGATGAAACGGGTGCTTTCTGTACACGCGCTCGAAAATGTGTAGCTTGAAAGCTGTATACAAAAAATCTATTCGCTGTATTTAAATCTATAATTCATTCTTATTCTGGATGCCCATGAATCGCTGTCAAATAAATATCGGGACTTGGATGACGTGAGTCATTCCTTTATTTGTCATAATATTCCTTTATTTGAGTCTGACTAGAATTTATACATTCTTTTGATTCTAAGTCATTTAAATCCTTAATTAAATCAACAACAGATAGAATCAGAAAATTTAACAACTTGTAGTACATCATTAAAAAATTAAACTTTATTCATAAGTCGTTTCACCTCAAAAATAGTTTTATTTTTTTATGAAAAAGTTTATATATATTTTTTTCATTTTGATATTCCTAATCGATCCAGCACTTTTTACTATCCACGAAAATTGAAAACTGAAAATTTTCAGTCAAAGTACAAAAGCAAGCACAGTTGTTGGCAGCATGAAAAAAATATCTCAAGCATGTTTAGGACTGTCTGGATTAGTTCCCTTTCATAAGTACAGATGGCAGCGCATTGCCATTGTCTTGAAAGTTATGCAGAAAAGATTTCTTGACTGCCAAGGTAACAAGAAATCTTTTCTTCATAACTGTTAAGACAACGGGAATGCGCTGCCATCTGAGGGTTAGTAAATGGAACTAATTCCAACAAAGAATATTAATTAAATCAAATATAAATAAATGTGAGGAGACTACTTATCCCTTATCAGAATAATTAAATGCTTGTCACATTGATATCATATAATCGATATCATATAACTATTACATATATCATAGCATTCTTCCCCAACATATGGGGAAAATGCTTCAAAATTCATTAAATTTAGGAATAAATATAACAGTTAGAAATTTTTAAGATATAAGAATGAATGACTGTATTTTATAATACTTAATCCATTCGAGGACAGTTTCATTAAAATGATCTGTCAGCTTATTTCCTAAATTTTCAAAATGCACTCCTACGCAAATGAGATTGACAAGACTTGGTTCATTGCTTTATAAATGACTTTTTAATCTAATACAAATTTGATTGTAGCGCTTTTTAAAATAGAAGACAAATAGTCTGTGAAGATTTTTGTCACCGTTCACCGATGCTCAATCTGACGCAACACTAATTTCTAATATTTCATCCCGAAGATATCTTGAGTCAACATTCAAAGCCCGCAGCCCACGTTGTCTTAAATTAAGTGTATTAAGTTTTTATTTTGTAATCCGTTCACCAATGTTGAATTCACGCAATACTAATTTCTAATATTTCAACCAAAGAAATGTTGAGTCAACATTCACAGCCCAGGGCCCATGTTTTCTTAAGTTAAGTGCCCTAGCTGGAAATCGCCCTAGTTTACCTTGCTTACTAACACAAAAAACCCAACAAATGTTTCTATATTTGTAATATATTATCCGGGATTTAGAATATCGAAACATCTTGGAAATATTGTACAATATTTTGAACTAATACGGCTATTTGTTTCAGTCTGATAAACTGCTCTCTTTCGGCATATGCCAGTTCAGTGGATGTTGTAATTATAGCTCACGAATGATTTTTAAATTATTATAAAGAACAAACCTTATTCTTTCTTTTCAAAAGTATGTCCTGCTCTTTTTTGTAAGAATAAGAAAAAGTGAGCATATGTTATGTGCGTGGTAAGAGGTTATTTACATTACTGATATATTCAAAAGAACCAAAAATGCATTCATAAGATTTATTGAATAATTTTTGACCGTTTTGTTCTTCAGAAAACTTTTAGGGTTCCAGAATACTTAAAAAACGCTCATTAAGATTTTGATGGAATATGCATTCACATCTCCTTAAACCATTATCTCTGCATTACATAAATCATTATCTTATCTTGAGGAATCATTTTTATTTCTGAGTAGCTGTAGTTAATGAACATGTGTTTACATTTATATATCATCAATTCAATATTTTAATAAAAGATTAATATATATCAAATGCTGATTTTAAATATGTCAAACGGAAAAATCTTTTTCTTCTTCATGAGCACAATAGCCCCTTTCAGACCTTTGCTGCCTCAACCACGCGCACTTTAAACTGATTTAGATACAGTTTATTTTAATAATTTTATTGATATAGTTTTAATGTAAAATGAAGATGAAAATTTTTGCTCTTTTTCTTCACCAAAAACTGTTTAGAGTGGATCACAAAATGTGTCCTGCATTGGACATATTATACCAAGCGGGAATGATTATATAATTCAAAAAATAGTCCGAAAATCTCTTACAATAATTTGTTATTTTCATAAACTTAAAGTAGCACATGGCAAAATTTTAAATATATAAAGAAACCCCTATAAAAAATATTATAGACACTGAATCTTCGTCGAAAAGAATAAAAAGTAAAACCACGTTTTTGTACTATATATGAGAAAACCAAGAATGAAGAAATGCTGCAAGGTGTAATATGCTGTTTTGTTTTATACCGGCTACATTGATGCTGATGTGAATTTGAGAAAAAAAAATATGCTTTCTGTAATTTCCCTTAATGGAAATGGTAGCCCAGTTTGGATTACTATCCAGATTACACTATTTTAATAATCTAATTTCATATTCCTTAAAATCTGTTTTTGACATCCTTTGGAAAAATTAATTTATTGTAAAAAAATATCTGTTATTTTTAAAAATTAAAATTAGTTATGTATCATTAAGCATTGAAAAAAGTGTTTAAATGGTCCACATGGGAAGCTTTCTTCTGCATTAAAATGTATCACTTGCCATCTGATTGCGATTCAAAATTCCTACATTAGACAAGCATCTCTGATATAACTTCGAAACAGGACGTTAATCCAATGAATCAAATAAAACATTTAACATTTTTCAATATGTAAAATAAATGCTTTAGGTTAACCAAGGCCTCTTAAAAAAATTGGAATCATTTTAGCTATTCAATACTCTAAATATCCTGAGAAAAATATTTTATGAACTTCCTGTTTTAATTATCATCTTTAAGTTCCAATTAGAATGTCAAATAACTGCTATCAATTGGGAAGCAGATCTAAAATTATTAGATTTAACTTAGATTAAGACTATAAGATTTTACCTTCGATTAAGCCTATTAGAATTTTTGTCATAAAATGTCATAATGGATCCCAATATATTTAAAGTGTTTTAATTTTTAGTGCTATTTTCTATCTTATTATGATGGACCTATGACCACTAAAGTCAGTGGTAACCCAAACTTGGCAACTATTGCACATGTTAATACATGTCTCTGAGCTTCCTAATATTATAGAAATGACATCTGTCAAATTAAAGAAGCTCTCGTCTGAAATATAAAATTATAATATACAGAATATTGGCATTTAAAATTTTTTTTTAATTCGAAAGATTTTTAAATTTATTCAGATTGTATTTTTGGGTTATCAAACTGATGCCCGTTTTATGCTTTTTCGTAGTTTTTATATCTATTTTTATTTTAAATATTACAAAAATGTGAATATAACAATCAATGTACATTGAACTGTAATCTAAAGAATAGTGTATTATTACATATAGCGTTGAACATAAAAGTCAGTATTTATTAGAAATGGAATTTCTCTTCAAATCTTTTATCGATAGGAATATGATTATTCCGGTGATAATATCAAAATTTTATTTCGAGCTGGTTTTATTTTTGATAAATCACTATCTGCATCTCTAATTTTTAAAGGTATTTATTCTTTTTTTTTTTTTTTTTTTGTAACTTCCTCTTTGGTAGAAATTTGCATGTAGTAAGAAATTTGCATTCTTATATTTAGATGTGCGTGCAGTTAAAATGCAAAACTCCTTAGAATAGAGAAAACAAACAATAGAGAAAAAAATTTAGCATTAAATATTCGGTTTTAATCATGAAATATGCTTCTTGTATTATGGTCTATTTTTTTCATTTAAAAATTATATAGCAACAAAATTTTCTTTTTTAATTTTTGGAAATTATTTATCTTTTCTAAAAGTACTTGAAATGTTTGACTGTTTTTGTATATCTTTAAAACAATTAAATAGAATAAAGAATTAATTTATTTCAAATATTTAATTTCTGCTTTAAAAGATTTCACAATTTTATTGGAATTCATTCTTTAATCGCAAATTTTCGATTTCACATAGTAAAATATACGAAATAATAAAAGGGATAAATGACAGGACAAAAATAAAACTTTATTTATGCCTACTAATATAGTTTTAAAGATTGGAACGGAGTTTCGCAAAGTCAAAAGATATATCTACATTTTTGAGTCTCCCTTAAAGTTCTGCATTGCTGCCTCATCGCGGCGGGGAAGTGTTCCTGGGTGGAATGGGCGAAGTACGTCGGGAGAGTATTGGTAGGGTCACCCAAGGCATGTAGGCCATTCCATTATGCTCAGCTAAATGCAATGCAGGCATTTGGTGCCTCTAGGTCCTTGACCTCTTGAAGCTGCATTTTAAGCCCTTTTATCATGACTCATCGATTAG
>JAPMOR010054744.1:29356-79826 GCA_026543865.1 Argiope aurantia | reverse complement strand
CCAAATGGTCGTCAAGTTTGTCACCGATTTTGTAATTATTTAAAAAAAGTAACTAAAATTAAAAAAAATTGTTGACCTAAGGAGGAATTGACATAAAAAATTTTGTTTTATATATTTCTCGTTTTAATATATATTTTGTCTTTCTTCGAAACGTTTCACCAACTATCGTAATAAAAATGTTTTGCCTCAATAATTAGATGATGTTATAAATAACAATCAAAATTTAATTTCACCCAAATATGATAAAACAATTTTTTAATATTGAAACGAAAACAACTATTGACAGTCATAAGACAATTTACTTGATAGGTTTTTTAAACAAAAAAAAATCGAATGTAAAATTATTAAGTTGAAATTCTTCCTAGCTTTATTTAATTAATATATAAATGCTATTAGAAAAGAATGTGTCTTCAAAGGATCCTGTAAGATAGCTGAATAAATAACACAAATGAAAAACAAAAATGGAGCCTTTTAAAAAATACATTTCATTCTTTCATGAGGACAGGGAAGTGCTCAGTTTGGAGCCCTTATTTGTTCTAACTACAACTAGATAATACCTTTATCCGAGTGCAATTATTATTAATACAAAGTGTCGAATATTATATTGTTAGTGTTATATTCAAGATAGTGTCGGAATTCAGAACATCGATCGTAGAGATTATTAGACTATAATATTTATTAGTAAATGGTATCAAAAAATGCTAATTCAAAAATAAAACAAATTAAAATTTTTAAAAAATGCTCCGAGATGCCCATTTCCAATCACCAAGATATCCATGTACCATATTTGATAAATGTAGGTCAAACTTTCTGGGCTGTTGAGCACCAACGCTCACAGATACACGTGTTCATCTTTATTATTAATATACAGAGCGATTTATTTTTCCAGCGTGCTTTACGTCTTCTAAATACAGGAATATTTTATCTGGATTATTATCTTATTCATTTGAGAAGTTCATTTCGTTAAGGATTGGCCAAGAATAGGGCTTCAGCATGATAAGGATTCAAGTCAGGAATCTTTCTATTAGCTTCCCAACCAATAAAATCACTATTTTTGTGTACATGATCACCAGGTTTAAGTATACTGAATTGCTTCCTTTGAGACTTTTAAAAATAATGTCAGCATAACAGATATTAAGATTTATTAATGCAGATTTATTAAAAGTATTATTAAGATATATGTAAATCTGTCCCTTAAACAACGCTGCATAATGTGCAAGAAGAATTTAATAGTTGCTTGTCTATATTTCAGCTGAAGGAAATTTTACAGAGAAAATACACGCGATACAGACTAATACAGACGATAAAGTGACTTCGATTTCAAATTTATAAAATTGTATATTTTAATTTTACTTTAAATGACATTTCATTTTGAAATGAATTAGTTCTTTTCATCATGCTTTTCCCTGGGGCAAGTGTGACAAAAGGTTTGTCATCAAAGATATTTTTCTGTAAACGCTTAGTATGATATTTTTAAAAACTGATTGATTTCATGTTGTACAACAGTATATTGTATGGTGACTGATATATTCATTAAGTTTTGGTTAATATTATGTCTGAATTAAGGAATGAATTGGTTTTACAAGTACACGTTCTGTAAAAACGTTTAATAAAATGACTAAACAAAAGAATAAAACTTTTATTTAAATTGTATTGACTCTAAATTCTAAAATAAATAACTTTATATTTGCAATTATAAGCATTTAAGCATTCTACAAAACGGTATATGATTAAAATCAGTGATATTCCGATCATCACGGGCTTTGAAGATTTTATATAGAAAAAAAACGTACTATTCCAAAATTTAGAAAAATGAATAGATTTACTAAATCCAATTATTTTCAAAAGAAAGTCCGTTTATAGAAAACTTAATGTTGAAATCTAATTCCAAACTAATTTGGCTCACATTCCAAATTTTCAAAACGTATCTTGAAATAAAATCAATTATGAAACACTATGCAAAAAAATGTACCCCCAGACCGCAGTAGCACCACAATATTGTATAATAGTTGGGAAATATTGCATAATATTGGGAATACCAAATACCAACAATATCATACAATATCCAATAACACTGAGGATGGTCCGAAATTTTTTGTATTGTAAATGTAAGATTTCATTACTGACATATTAGTCTTAGTTTCATAATGCATTTTATTTGAGATTTTATTTCAAAAATTCACTTGGGTAATTTACTCCTTTTTTTAAAAAAAATATTTTTTTTAAATATTGTCATTTTACATATATGGAATAATATTATTATATGTTTAAATGTATGTTTTTTCAAAAAAAATGTATTAAAAATCATATCTGATTAATTATCTAATATAATTTTTTTTAATTATCTAGATATGCTAAAACTTTTACATAAAAATTCTGCTATTAACAAATATTAACTCTATTTATTTTTATATTTAATTATTATTAATTCTAACAGAAAAGAAGTATTCAATAGTAGCTTTCTTTCATGAGTCACTGGTGGGTATTGTGCCTTCACCTGGCTAGTGGGCAATACAACTGTGAAATGGCTCAATAAATTTACTATAAATGCCATATTTTAAAAACATAAAAGGTTCTTCTGGCGCATATTTTTAAAATGCTCGTAAAGCCAGCAAACCAGACAGTTCTTTCCCCTCCCCTCCCCACAAAATCTCTCTTGTTGCCAAAACTTGAAGAAAAAAAATCAAAATTGCTTCGGTGACGTAACGACGAATAAAGCACATCCTGTTTATAGTCTAAGGGATTGCAAACAGAATCCTTCCACCTTTGAACGGACCACCATTAATGTTCTTTAGAGACTCGGAATGACATAGTTTATTCCCTTTGTTTTACTTCTGATAATATGATTTCGTTACAAGAATACTTTAACGCAAAAATTTAGACAATAAATTGCTTTGGGATTCTACGAAATCGTATACGTTCTAAAATGTTTCACGTCTTTTTCGAAAGATTTATGCAAACTGCAAAATCCTTACATGCTCATTTTTTATAGAAATATATTCTGTCTCTTAAGCCAATTCTGTTTAAATGAAAAATTTATTAGTTCAAAAATTCTAAGCTTTTGAAGAAGGATGACGTCTTGTCTTGTAAACATATTTATATAAAAGAAAATTTTTTTAACCCTTAACTGGAGAGGTGAAATTTTAGGACTTAACTGGGGAGGTGCGGTCTACGAGATCGCATTTCATTTACACTCAAATTAAATTTTCTAATGAATGTATTAGTATAAAAAACTGTCAGTATATTTTACAGATATATTTTTGTTTTGTTATATAGATATGTTTTAGAAATTTTTCAAAATATATTATCATTGAAAAAAGTAAATGCGTTGTAAAATACATTTTCTTCGCAAATTCCATGTTACAATAAATAATATACTTGAAAAAGCATATTACTTTTCACTTTTTAAATAAGGTTTATTTTTACAGTATATGAAGGTATATAGAAGACATTATAATGTAAAATTCAACATTTATAAGAAAAATAAAAAAATGACAATGGGTAAAATTGGCCCTTTTCTTATCGGCTTCTGTTACTTTCATAGCAAGGTTTTCAAGGGCATTTTAAACATACATGTTAAGAACTAGTATAAAAATCAACCTATAAATTCTGTATATATATCTCTTGGTATATCAATATTTTTTATAAATTTTTCAAAATACATCATCAATAGAAAAATTAATTATGTTTGAACATACATATCAAAATCAGTTGAATGCGAACTTTCATCGAAAAACTCTTCTGTATAATTATCCTTATCACTAAAATCACTTTATGCTTCATTTAAAAGTGTCTGGGGTACTGCTTCATAATAGGATCAGTAAACTGGATGATATTTCGGGGTCCAAGTTTTAGCGCCATTTGCTAAGCCTTGTTTATCACTGGGACGCTAACAGGGAGATGCGGTCTTAGAGACCGCGCTCGAAGAGATAACATAATTATTTTAAATAGGATCTACTGAAATCGGTTGAAAAAGTGCACGTGTATTGAAGGTCACAAAACTGGAAGCTATAGGGTCAATCCATTCAATTGAGCTAAAAATAGAATAGGGGTGACAGAAAATTCATCTCTAGCGGTCTCACAGACCGCACGTCCCCAGTTAAGGGTTAATTCTCATATTTAATACCTTTGCAGAAACTTCTTACAGACATTATCTTTGTTTGGACTTATTAATTAGTAGATGGATGGAATTCTATATTAAAATATAAAATTATGTTTTTAATTTAATTTTTAAAATATTTATTTATGACTCTTAATAGCTTCATAAATGATTCGAGACTTTTGACTGATATTTTGTCTCAGAATCCTTCTCTGAATAATTATTGAAAGCATTTAATTGTATAAATGCTTATAATCCAGTATTTAATATTTGTATGTCTAATGAAACATAATATAAAATCTACAACATGTTCATCGAGGTACACAAAATTGATTTGGTTGCCAATAATGGTTTTATTTGCTTTTTCCGGTTTATGCGTATTTACCAAACGAATTTGAACTGAACTGACCGTTAAAATATTTGTTTTGTTTGAAAAGCCGCCATTCTTTGTCAGAATTCGAATCGACTAGTTGCAGTGTGGTACCGGCATATTCGAATTGTGAACATGGCGAATTCCGTTGAAATGGATGGTGACTGGGAAATGGATGATATTGCTGTAAAGGCTCCAAAAGGGAATAAAAAACTGTCCGTCGAAAGGATTTATCAGAAAAAAACCCAATTGGAGCATATATTGCTCCGACCTGATACTTACATCGGATCAGTCGAACCCGTTACTCAAACTATGTGGGTTTACGACGAAGGTGTTGGATTAGTAAATAGAGAAGTTACATATGTTCCTGGTCTGTATAAAATATTTGATGAAATTTTAGTAAATGCTGCTGATAACAAGCAAAGGGATAAAAACATGGATATGATAAAAATCGAAATTAATCCTGAAAAAAATAAAATCTGTATTTGGAATAATGGTCGAGGTATCCCAGTTGTGGAACACAAAGATGAAAAAATGTTTGTGCCATCCTTAATATTTGGACATTTGCTAACATCTTCCAATTATAATGATGATGAACGGAAAGTGACTGGTGGTAGGAACGGTTATGGAGCGAAACTGTGCAATATTTTCAGTACCAAATTCACAGTTGAAACAGCATCCAAAGATTATCACAAACAGTTTAAACAAACTTGGAAGGATAATATGACTAAAGCAGAAGAACCTAAGATTCAGTCATTTAGTGGCTCTGATTTCACATGCATTACATTTTATCCTGATTTAGCTAAATTTAAAATGACAGTTTTGGATAAGGATATTGTTGCTATAATGACCCGGCGTGCATATGACATTGCTGGTTGTGCTCGTGGTGTAAAAGTTATTCTGAATGATAAGCGGTTACCTATAAAGAGTTTCAAAGATTACATTGGACTTTATTTAACTGATAAAACAGATGAAAATGGTGATCCATTAAAAATAGTTCATGAAGTTGCAAATGAACGATGGGAAATAGCGGTCACTATGAGTAGCAGTGGCTATCAACATGTGAGTTTCGTAAACAGTATTGCTACCACTAAAGGTGGACGCCATGTTGATTATATTACTGACCAGTTAACATCCAAAATTGTGGAAGTGATAAAAAAGAAAAATAAAGGTGGTAAAGATGTTAAACCTTTTCAAATTAAAAGTCATTTATGGGTATTTGTAAACTGTCTAATAGAAAATCCAACATTTGATTCTCAAACTAAAGAAAATATGACATTACAAGTGAAAAATTTTGGTTCTAAATGTCAGTTATCTGAAAAGTTCGTCAATCAAGCTATGAAATGTGGTGTTGTTGAATCTATCATGTCTTGGATAAGATTTAAAGCACAGACTGAACTTGAGAAAAAGTGTAGTGGAAAAAAACATACCAAACTAAGAGGTATTCCGAAACTGGAAGATGCCAATGATGCTGGTACAAAGAATTCTATTGACTGTACTTTGATTTTAACGGAGGGAGATTCAGCTAAATCTTTAGCTGTATCTGGACTGGGAGTTGTAGGCAGAGACAAATATGGAGTGTTTCCTTTAAAAGGTAAGATTTTAAATGTGCGAGAAGCTTCTCACAAACAAATTTTGGAGAATGCTGAAATAAATAATATAATCAAAATCATGGGATTGCAGTATAAGAAGAAATATGAATCTGTAGATGATTTGAAGACATTAAGATATGGCCGACTGATGATTATGACAGATCAGGATCAAGATGGTTCTCACATAAAAGGTCTGTTAATTAATTTCATCCACCATAACTGGCCAAGTTTATTACGGTTACCATTTCTTGAAGAGTTTATCACTCCTATTGTCAAAGCCACAAAAGGAAAAGAAGAGAAATGCTTTTACAGTCTTCCAGAGTTTGAAGAATGGAAGGCTGAAACTCCAAACTGGAATAAGTACAAAGTAAAGTACTACAAAGGTTTGGGTACCAGCACATCAAAAGAAGCTAAGGAATACTTTTCAGATATGAAACGACATCGTATTCGATTCCACTATTCTGGTACTGAAGATGACAATGCTATTCAGTTGGCTTTTAGCAAAAAGATGGTGGATATGCGTAAAGAATGGCTAACAAATGGCATGGAAGAAAGAAAACGTAGGAGAGAATTGGGTTTACCTGAGCTGTATTTGTATAACAAAAATACTACTGCAGTAACTTACAATGATTTTGTTAACAAAGAATTGATTCTGTTTAGCAACATGGATAATGAACGATCCATTCCATCGGCTGTTGATGGTTTCAAACCAGGTCAACGTAAAGTTCTCTTTACTTGTTTGAAGAGGAATGATAAGAGAGAAGTCAAAGTTGCACAATTAGTAGGGTCAGTTGCTGAACAATCTGCCTACCATCATGGTGAACAAGCATTGGCTGGAACAATTATTGGTTTAGCTCAAGACTTTGTTGGCAGCAACAACATCAATGTTTTACTGCCTGTAGGACAGTTTGGTACTCGTCTACAAGGTGGCAAAGATGCTGCAAGTCCGAGATACATTTTCACTATGTTGAGCCCAGTGACAAGACATCTTTTCTCAAGCTTTGATTCACCTCTTCTGAATCATTTGTATGATGACAATTTAAAGATTGAACCTGAATATTACGTCCCTATTATTCCCATGGTTCTTGTAAATGGAGCTGAAGGTATTGGTACTGGTTGGAGTACCAAAGTACCAAACTACAATCCTAGAGATATTGTGAAAAATATTTATCGCATGCTTGATGGTGAAGAGCCTTTACCAATGAATCCTTGGTATAAGAACTTTAGAGGTCAGATTGATCGTTTAGATGATCAACATTTCTTAGTAAGTGGAGAAATTTCAATACTGGAAGATAACAAAATTGAAATCACTGAGCTGCCGATACGAACTTGGACCCAAGCATACAAAGAAAATGTCTTGGAGCCAATGGTTCATGGAACAGAAAAGACCCCAGCTTTTATTACAGACTACAAAGAGTACCATACTGATACTACTGTTAGATTTGTTGTGAAAATGACTCCAGAGAAATTTCAATTAGCTCGAAATCAGGGATTCCATAAAACTTTCAAACTGCAAACTTCTATATCCTTATCTAGTATGGTGTTATTTGATCATCTGGGTGCTTTACGTAAATATGAAAATCCAGAGCAGATTTTGAAGGAATTTTATGAAGTCCGTTTTGTTTTATATGAAAAAAGAAAAAATTATATGGTTGGTGCATTAGAAGCTGAATCTTTGAAACTAAAGAATCAAGCAAGGTTTATTGTAGAGAAATGCGATAACAAAATCACAATAGAAAATCGTAGGAAAGCAGAGATGATTAAACTCCTGCAGGATCGTGGATATGATTCTGATCCTTTAAAAGCATGGAAAGAGTCTCAGAAGACTGAGGAGGAGGAAAAGGCAGATGAGGAATCGGATACTGAAAAAGAAGAAACTACTTCTGGTCCAGACTATGATTATTTATTGGGCATGACCTTATGGAATTTAACTCGAGAAAAAAAGGACGAATTGTTGAAGAAACGAGATGAGAAAATTAAAGAGCTAAATGATTTAAAGTCTAAATCGCCTTCTGATCTCTGGAGGAATGACCTGAAAGTATTCTTAGAGGAGCTGGATAAATTTGAAAAAGAACAGAAGGATGATGAATCTGGTCAAACAAAATTGAAGAAAAAGACAACTGGAAAGAAGAAAGCCTCTGATGAAGATAAGCCCTCACCATTTGGAGAAAGAGTGGATCCACCAATTGATGAAGAGTACAAAAAGAAATGGGAGAAGAAGCCTACTGTTCCAGGTGAAGCCAAAAAAGGTCGTAAAAAGAAACTACCTGATATCAAGGAAGAAGATTTGGATGACCCTAAGGAAGTATCTCTGTCAGATAGAGTAAATGCTTTACCAGATAAAAAAGAGAAGGGCAAGGGTGCTAAAAGTGGTATGAAGCAGACAACTTTAAATTTCAAATCTATTGGAGAAAAGAAGAAAGGTGCTGCTAAAAGTCCCAAAAAGAATAAAAGAAACCCTTGGTCTGATTCTGAATCAAATGATGACATTTCAGATTTATCCGACATGGATGATCTGCCCGATGATTACATTCCTCCTGAAAAAAGAGAAATGGCACCTCGGAGAGCTGCTGTAAAGACAAAGTATAATTTTGATAGCGATGAAAGGAATAGTAATAGTGACAGTGAAAGCAGAGAACTATCACCTGTACCAGCATCTACCAATAACAGAAATCGGGATGAAAAGAAACTCAATGGTAATGTTTCTTCTGATATGTCTGATGGTGAAAGCAATCCACCTGCATCCTCGAATTCTAAGGGACAATCCAATAATGACTTATTTGATTCATTATTAGGTGATAAAGGTTCAGAAAAACCTACTGTTCAAAACAATGTTCATTCTAACAGTGATTCTGATTCTGAATTTAAAATTGAGATAGAGAAACCTGCACCTAAAGCTGCTCCCAAAAAACGAGCTAGGAAAGTTAGTGATGGGAGTTCAGATGATGACTTTAAGCCAAAAGCAAAGAAAGAAGCAACGGCAAAGGCAAAGAAGCCTGCAGCTCCTAGAAAGAAAGCTGCCCCCAAGGAAGGTGGTGCTGCTGCTAAGAAGCCTAGTAAACCCAAGGCAAAACCTAAGAAAAAATCAGGTTCTGATGATGAATTTGCATTATCTGATAATGATGCTCCTGCATTGCAACCTGCACGTCAACCTCGTACTGGAAGAACAAAAGCACCTACAAAATTCACTTTTGATTCAGATTCTGATGATGATTTTTAGTTTCATCATATGTAATAAGTGAAAAGTTAGACTGCAGCTGCTGAAGAAAGTGCACAACTGACCTAAGCAAGAGTGAATGTGAAAATCTTCACATTTTAATAGAATTAATTTTATTTTTGTTCAGCTTTATTACATACAACTGTCTCTGATTCATTTCATTTAATTACCATGCATTTCATTGCTACTGTACTTTACTAAGTATTACATTGTAAGTAAATACTGAGAATCATCATTTTGAATTTGCAGATTGTTGACTTAAGTGCTGCTGAAAACTGGCTTCTTTTACTTCATATAAATGCCCAAACATTATCTGTTTTGCTCATATATTACATTTATTTTAAAAATTTAGTTTTTATTTTTATTATTACTTTTTAAATAAGTATTTTGATTATTCCAAAATATGTAAACTTCAAGCACATAAGAATAAATGTTTGAAAAATGCATTTTGAGAGGTAAATTTATTTTATAAGCTAATTTTCAAATAGCATTTTATCTATATTTCTCCTTTTGTATGCGTTTTAATTCATTCAGAAATGTGAACTATATTTAATAACATAGTTTTTCAGCTACCAATTCCAGTATTAAATAAATTCTAATTTGTATAAATAATTACTGAAGTAATAATTTTTGCAAAAATAATAATAATTCTACTTGAGTTGAATGACTGCAATTATAAGAAATAAGTGTCTATCAGAAAGTGCCAAGTTTAGGAAATATCTTTATGCTGCTGTCCTAAAGATCTATTTCTATGGTAACTGCATTAAAAAGAAAATTCATAATGCATTTGTTATGAATCCAGTTTTTAGAGAAATTGGAAGTTTTGAACCTTAAGTGCATTAATAAAATGTGATATAAAATAAACAGATATTTATAATATATTTTAAATAAATTAATATTTTTAAATTGTTGGGAAAATTAAATTAAATTTGTAATTTAAATTAAATTTAGGGTTAATTAAATAACAGTCTTGCTGCAATATGTCAAACATTCATATTCAGTAGAAAATCTTCAATTACAATGACTTTTACAAGTCTGCTTTATATCGAAAAAATACATTTTAAGAAGAGAAGAAAATTTTGGTGATTCCTTACTGAAAAAATTCTTTTGCTGTTAAAAAATGTTTTAAATTTTTTAAATGAATATTTAATTGTACATAAGTAATCTTTTAATTGCATTGTTTAAAAATTATCCAAAATAGTTAAAGCTGAAAGTAATTTGAATTGTTGAGGCATGATCATTTTTGTTTTTCACATTTATGTATTGAAATGTTGTTTGAGCTTTCTATAATTGACCTTATTTTCATTTTTGAATTTACTTTTTATATATTGAAATTGTATATTTTTAAAGTGTCTACCAGATAAAAAGAATGTCTACATTTTCAATATTCCTTTTTTAATAATTATTATTGCCATATTTTTGGCTGCAAAAGGCAAATTATAACCTAATTTATTTATTATGAGGTATATAACATTCGATAGTTGTTCAAATGTGTATTAATGACTTGTACAATGTTAAGCTCTGTATCAAATTTGTATTTTTCTTCCCAGTATTGTAAATAACTACTCTTTATGCCATTTAGATACAAGCTCATTTTTTTTCAAGCATTCAATGTATAATTTTGAAAAATTAACACTCAAATTATTGAAAACATTTTGGTTTTTTCAATAGGATTAATGATTCTTCAAAATGTTTTTTATTCTATCAGTTATTATAAATTGTCCATATTTGATATATTAGATAGGCTTATTAGAATATGAAAGCTAAATATACTAACATCCTCTGATTTTTAATTTAATTTGAAGAATAATTTTATAAATATTAATATTTTAAAATGGTTATTAATTATTTTTCTTTTGTTATCTGTTGGCAAATTATTCTTTGTATAACTAAAAAGGATTTTGTATATTTTTCATATACTTTGATTTCAAGTGATGCATAAAAAAAAACTTAATTGTCTTTAAACTATTTTTTTTATAAATATTTCAAGCTGTGAATGTTTTTGTAAGTCTGGAAGGGCCTTTACATTTTCGAAAGAAGTATTCAAGCATATGACTACAAATGAATATTTTGTAGTTGTCACTAAACTATTATTTTTTTAAATGTTGTGCTAGTTGTAAGTCATATATCATAATTTTTATGAAAACATCTTGGAAAAATAATATGGAAATATTATCTGTCATTCATATCATAAATATTTTTAATGTCATTGAGAAATTATTTGCAGTTGAATGGTGACTGTAAGTTAATTCAAATTAAAGATTTTAAAACTGATTACATCTTCTTCATTTTCTTATACGTAGCCAGTCATTTCTGACATATTTATTAATTAACAAATATTTCTTTTCATTTAACTTTACATTTGATATTTTGGATAGTCATTTTCTAAACCAAGAATTTAAATTTGCTGCTATAAAGTGGAAATTATTCAATTTAATAATCTTAACTAAAATTAAATATTGTGAGTTGACAATATGTAATTTATAGCATTATTTCCTAAAAGGTTATTACTAATTTGTATAAAGAATCTCTTGATAGATATTAAATTTAAAAAATAAAATGTGTATCAACTTGAACTTATGTATGATAACAGAAGTTAAAAATTTAAATTGTCATCCAAGGTATAAATAATAAACTTCTTTTAAATAATTTATTTGCTTATGTTTGCGTAACAAAAGTATCATATTTTTCGTCAATATATTTGGTGAATGAAATTAATAAGTGTTCTATTTCTAAAAAATGCTATAAGCAAATAAATTTTTTAAAAGTGGGAGAAGGTGAGAATCTTATAATCTATATAAGATAGGATGTTTAAAAAAATATGACTACTTTAAATGTTGCCAGCCATCTCAATAGCATGTAGCTTTTTTTGTAATGGCCTTATGGTCGCATTTATAATTTCAAACAGGTCGACACAAAGAATCCTTCTCTTGGGGTTAATTTGGCAATATAAAAAAGTATGTATATAATAACCTTATGGCAGAATCATGTAGTTCATGTTATGCATATTCCCTGTTAGACATCGCCAACAATTAGCAGCAGATTTATTCTTTGAACTGTAGGTAGTGAAGTATTTGACATTTTACTTTCAAATGGAAAATTGTAAAAAATCCTTTTTTTACTTGCAGTATTTTAAGTACATACTGACACAATATTTAAATTTATATATAACAGGATTTTATATTAAAAAAATTGATTTGATTACATCAGGTTTTCTTTTTTCCATATTGTTATACTGAGATAAAAGATACACACAATGTTTCAATATAGTAAAATTTAAACTGTGTATATGGCACACTTGAATTCAATTGCAATAAATATGGAACTAGAACAAATTTTACATCAACAACATATATATATACATATATTTTCATTTGTAAAAAACATTGTTTGGAAATTTTTGAAATTAACGTGGTATTTACATTACATACATTTTACAGATATTATATGACCTAATTACAGGCTCCCTATTTTTTAAAAAATATTTTGCTGGCATACTTTTATCCTAAATTGACCATTAAACCCAGAGTTCATATTTTATATTCCTTACAGTTTATTAGAATAAAAGAAACATTTGTTGTCCTTTCATATTCCTGCAATTTTGTTAGAGAAACACAGAAACTTGTGGTTGGACTCAAAAGTAAAAAAAATGTACAAATTATCCAGCAAAGAAATACTGCATTAATAGTCATAATTCTAAATAGTATTACCAAATATATTTCCTTTAAAACTCCTCCTTGTGGAGAACCTGCATTGCTTTGAAATTATTGTAACCTGTTTTAATTTTATTTTGCATCACATCGATTTATTTTCTTTAAAATTCAAAAATATATTTTTTAAAGAAAAAAGTGGGACCTAATTATTCTTTTTAAGGAATTCCCACTTATTTTATTAAAAAAAGAAATAGAAACAGTTAATTATTCACTGAAATAATACTTGTGGTAATAACTCATGAGCAAGTTTACAAAAGCAAAAATACAAGGAAGATGGAATAGAATCAATTGTACACCACACACAGTGAAACAAATCATTCATTTCTTCAAACTGGGAAAGAAGAAAAAGGGGGAAAAAATTCCTATCAAAAAGCAACTGAACCATATAATATTCAATATTTGGAAAATTATTTTAAATTGGAGAAATATCAGTAATATAGCACTTTGATCTTCAGTATTCTCTTTTACATTTTTATTTTTGGTTAATATTTTAATTTGTTTTAACTTGATATTCCTCTCTCTCTATATATATATATTTATTACCATATATTATTTTATATCTATACGAAAACAGAGAAAAAATAATTTTACAAACAATGGTATTTAGGAAGTTTGGATGTAAAAAAAAAAAGCATAGAAAGCAAATGAGACATCAAAACTCTATGCTCTGAATAAATATATGAACTATGAATCATAATTAGATCTGAGGGAGATAAAATGCATCTGATTGATCATCTATAGAATCACTAAACTTCAATAAGTTTTTGGATAGGACAATTGTAACATCCATGCGTTTTGTTTAAGAAATATGATTTCTCTTACCAACAGCATTTGAGAAATCTTAAAAAGGAGTAATATGTTTACTGAAGCTTAAGATGTTACCAAAGTGAACTATAAATCCAAACCCAAAAAGCCAGATTTGAAACATCGATTCACAAATTACAGAAAATAACTACAATTCAATGTAGATATTATATATTAAATATATTGTTTCATATTAAATTTTGTAATTGGTATAATTCTATTGTATTAATGATGAACTATTAGCACAGATACTAATTCAACTTTAATCTTAAAAGAATAATTAATAAACATTGGTTCATTTTTTTATTGAATGTAAACATTGTTATTTAAGCATCAAATTCCTTTTAGTTTTACAAAAAATAAACGCAAAGGCCTCATTTTAAAACCATATGAATTTTGAATGACATTAATGATTGAGTAAATCTTCTTTCAGTTTTGTCTAAAAAAATTCAAAGCATTAATTTCCTTTGATGTGTGTATACATATAAGACAATAATATTTAATTTTTTTCTATTCTTAGGACTTTTACCGAAAGCAAATTTTTATAACATTTTTATAACTCCCACAAATATTTTTTTTTGAAAATAAACTATTTTTTCTAAATTTAGTAAAAATGAATAAAATTAATCTTAAATGAAAAAAAATTAATAAATTTCAATAAATATAATAACCAGTGAGGTGTATTGATAATCCAAAAATTGAATAAGTTGCTTTACATCATAACAGTACTACTTTAGAGACACCCGTTTCCATTTTTGTATAAACATAGAAAACACAATATTTAACAGAAGTTGTGCAAATCGACTATTATATTTAGTGATCTTCACTGCAAGTCATGACTTATAAAATTAAATTTAAAATGTAAATAAAATTGCATAATATTTTGCATTTGTCATTTTAGAAAATTAAGATTTCAGAGGATGCTGAATGTATGCTTTTGGGACCACAGATGTAAAAAAATGCAAAATTAGTCTGCTTTGACAAAAGTAATTAATTTTCTATTTGTTTCTTTGGAGTATTGTAAATAAGAATTTTAAAAAAGTCGTTGGTGACAAAATGGATTCATTTGCCAAAGCAGTATGCTGTAAAACAAATAACAAAATTAATTATGCAAAGAGGTCAAGACTATAATTTGTACAACTTCAATTTGTAGGTTATCTTCACACTGATTAAAGCTAATTTTTATAATTAATATCTTTTCATGCATATAAAGTGAAGTATAATATATGTGTTTCTATTAATATAGGGCCAGAAAACATGCATTGTTTCTTTGCAATAAAAATTCTTAAAAACAGAAAAATTATTCTTCATCTAAAAAAAAAAAAAAAACATGTTTGATCATACAATGAATGTGTACAGTAAAAAAAAAAAAAAAAACACATACATTTGATATTAATCAATAACAAAAACTTTTTTGCAATAATTTTTATTAAACTGTATTGCAAATTATACAAAGTAAAATGTGTTTTTTAAAAAACAGTACTAATAATTAGATTTACTTTATAAAAAAATATTTCAATATAAATAATAAATGATTTATTCAGTAATGTTCTGCCCTCAGTCAAATTATTCATTAGAAAATGTTAATTATATATATAATTTGCAACAATTCTTAATGTTGCTTTTACTGTATATTCGATATTTATAAACAAATGTTAAAAAACAAAAAACAAACTACTGTAAAACATACTTGTTTATATTTGAATATAGAGATACACTTTGTAAAAAAATATCATAAATTACGACTAGTTCACTAAAATAAAACTTACATTCATGAAAAATAAACAAACTAAAGTTTTGATTTTATGTAATACAAAATAAAATATGTTTTATAAATCAAAATTTTTCACAATAAAACAGCACCAAACAAGTTTTTAAAAAATGCTCAAAAAAAAAAAAAAAACACCTTTGTAATCAAGACCAAAAATCCACCAGAAGAATAACTATTACATTTATATATACAGTTGTACTTAATGTTAAACACAAAAATATTAAAAGGTGGAAAAATGTATTCTTTAATTAGCATGAGTGCAAAATTCAAATCTTAATAAATAAAACAGTGTATATCATATAGAACTTTTGTAAGCAAAACAAAACATTTGCAGTAAATTATTTATTTAATTAATGAATTTTTAAATAATCTAATCTAATAAAATTTACAAAAAACATATGTATCCTTCCACTAACAAGCCTATCATTTTCAACTTTCTGCGCATAACAAATAATAATCAAGCATATCTTTTTTTTCTGCCATACATTAATCTAAAAGAAACTTTATATATATTTAATTATGAAGAATGTGACTTAGAATAAATAATGGGGGGGGGGATATATGAAATATCTATCTATGGCACAAGTAAATGCATATCATTTAACATAATATAAAAAAAATTGCTCAAAGTTGCTTAGTCTAATAAATAAAAAATTCCAAAAGTTATGATATTGGTATATGATCTTGCAAATTATCCTCATTATTTACAAATAAACATTCTTTTTTTTAGCATTCAATTCTTAGAAATGTTTTAAACAGGTATACATTTCTTGAATGAAACATTAAAAAATTTGGTCAACATTTTTATTACTTAGACTAAAATATGATTCATGCAATTAAAATTCTTCAATGTCAATTTTGCCATTTTTTCCTTTCATGTTTTTAAAGTACATTTTTCCTAAAAAGAGAAAAGAACATAAATTAAGGATACAGCATAAATTTATCAATTAAATAGATATTAAAATGTATCAGATGTTTTTGTTGACTTTCAGAGTGTCCTGCATTAAACCATTTTATACATAATTTTATGAAAAAAGAAAAAAGGTAAAAAAATAATAAATTTCAGATTTTCTTTTCAATAAATAACATGTACTTTTGAAAAAAATTGATGATGGTTTGACAGAAAGAAGTAACAGCAAATTTATTAATTTCAAACCTATCAAACTATATTCCATTTAGTTTGCAAAATAAAAACTGTATTACTCATTAAAAATATTATTGAATTTTATATAATCAAGGATCTATCAATGTTTAAAAGTAACTTTAAATCAATCTAAAAAAATCTAGAATAATGCCAGATAGCATTAAAATTTTGAACTGAGATTTCCCCTAAAAATTTCCAAATATTAACATTAAGACTCTTTAAAAACCAGAGGGAGTGATGTCCCAAGAACTTTTTACACTAATGCCTTACATGGCATTAGTGTAGAATAATTATAAAATATTAACTTTTGGCAGAAATCTAGTATTTATACAGAATATGTTGTCATCCTTGGCGAGTTATTTGGCAATTAATACCTGGCAGGCATTAATAATATCCAAAAATTTGACAAAACTGCACTTGCAGTGAAAAAATCCCATACCAAATTTGATATATATTTAAGTTGCACGTATCTGAAAGTATAGACCAAAAACCCGTCATTGCATTTGGCTCAATATTTGACATTTGCATTTGACTTTAATTGTGCATACTGAATTTTCATTTAAATAAAACTATAAACTCTCTTTATTTTGTAGTTATTGTGTTAACTTATATTTGAACAGATGGATTACATCTGAATAGATCTTACACAAAATTTCAGAGAAATCTGCAAATTTGGTGTAAAGACTGTATACCAAATTTTAACTTGTCTATTCAAAGCCTTAAAGAGTTATCTTTGTTACAAACAGACATTTTCCTAAATTCCCCCCCCCCCCAAAAAAAAAACATTCCTAAAAATGAATTTTTTGAGCTCAGGGAGGTCTAAAATGTGGAGATTCATCAAAATCTTGAGTTTAAATTTTTTGGTGATTATTATACTTCTTCCTTGCATTAACACTATAAAAAAAACGTTATATTAATATATTCTACAGCAAAGATGTAAATTAATATTTTTTGATTCCCTAATATTTAATAATCAGCATAAATACATAATCTTTTATAAAACAGCATACCTCAAGTGCACTTTATATTAATAAAAAAGGAAAAATATTAAAATTACATTAATAAATTTTAAAAATTTACATAGAATAAAAACAATTTCAAAGGTCTTTTATAGATTAGTGACATAAAATTTTCATGGCTAATTATAAAGAAACAATTATGATGCTCAGTAATTCCAATTACAATTTAGAAGACAAATTCTGAAACTAATACCAAATGAATTAAATATACATTTTTAAAATAATTTTATATCAAACAGTAAAAAATATAAAGAAAACTTTCTTTAATTAATTTTCCCTACTAGTCTGGTGCATCTATCGAAACATTCTACCTAGTGATGAGCTATTGTTTTCTGTTAAAAGTTGAAAACTTTTGCTTTTAGTACATGATTTTTCTGTTTAATGTGATCCTATTCAACACCTAACATAATATTTTTCTCTCTAATATATTGTTGATTCATTTTCCACACATAGAAAAATGCATCATTGTATATTCAGCGATGCATATAGTCTGGACACTCTTTATAATCCTATAGATGTTCGATCCCATAAGTCGTTTAGAGTAAAATACTATTTTTAATTCTTGGAATGGTAGTTTGATTAACATGTATGTCACCCTTTTAAAATATATTTTATACTTTTTGTTATAAAATCAATACTGTAATCAAATGTCATACGCATAAGAACTAAGAAGAATAGTTTTAAATGTGTAAAAACTAATTCATGCTCATTCAATAACGAGGAAAATATCTAGACAAAACCCTCAAAGTGTAGGAAACACAGTACTATAGCAGAATTAGTTTATACCAAAATGAAGAAAGGAAATATGTTACAAGTTCATTATGATTGAGAAAGTGCAAAAATGCTAATAAAACAGATAATTACCAAAAAAGTTTTTTTTAAATAAAAATTTTATTTAAGCAAATATGATCAACGGTAAAATGCAAGTATGAATGTTAAATGTTTAATTAAAAAAACTTACATCCCATTGAGCTTTATATTCTTAATTTTGCAAGCTTGTCCAATAATGTTTGCTTAGGCTTAGATGCTGCATCTTCCTTTGAGAATTGGAGATAATATACATCTGGATGGTTTTCTTTAAACTGTAAAACAATGATAACAATTGACTCATGGGTTTTAATAAAAATTGGAATAGAGTAAATTAATCATTGCATATAATTAAGCAACTGCAATATCAACATAAAAATTATTTTTTAAAAAGTAATTAAGATTGTTACATTCTTCAAAAAAAATGTAGACAATTATTTCTATAAATATGTAATGCTTCATTATAAGGTTATCATATTACAGTGACTCATAGGTAGACCATTCACCTTAGAAAGTGAAGTTCAATTCCTTGAGAAACAAATTTTGTCACAAATGTTTTTGGCATGCTAATTTAAATATATAAAATTAATCTTTCAACAATAATTGACTTGCAGAATATTCTACTGCATCAACAAATAAGAGTATACCTTGATAAAAAAAAATTCAACCTTCAGTATAAGTGCTGTGTTAATTATAATAAACAGACTTTATTCACTATTAAATTTAGTTCTTTGCCAGTGTTTTACAGATTCTACAAATATTATGTTTTATGTAAATTTACCAAAATTAGCATATTATACTAAATAAAAAATTGAAGTAAATCAAAAACTATATAATTAAATAAAAAAAATTTCAACTAAAAAAACATGTATGATAAAATAAATTTAAAAAGGTAGCACAAACCTGTTTCATTTTTCTTTTCCTCTCCCTTTCTGTAATATTTTGATCATGTAGAATACTATTTAAGAGGTCTTTCAGTGCTTCTTGAGAAACAGAAATCTTTTGTTCTTCATACTGCTGTTTTGAAACCATTTCACAATAAGTAAGTAAACAGGTATCATCCACAGAATATTTAATCTGCAACAAAGCCATGGAGAGCAGAAGTCATCATGAGAGGAAAGAGTGCAACCCAGAAATTCACCCAAAACAAGAGACAAGCAAGCATCGGAGCAATTTACAAGAACAAATTAATGTGCAAGAATTACATGTAAATATATTCTTAGAAATATAATATGCACAATAAAGAAATATGATCAACATGCTACTAAATCTTTAAAGCTATTAATGTTACATGATGCTTGTGCATTATCAGTTAGAGGAACTTTGAAGAGATCTAAAGCAAAAATAGTTTCGATACTTGATTCTTTAAATGAGACTATAAAGATTATGTATTATTCTCATTCCTTGCCTCTCAGAAGAAATCAGATGACTTTTGAACTCAAGCAGATGAGAGCATTTTTTGATGAAGTATAAAGTGCAATACTGGCAAGACATAGAGAAATAACAGGCTGCCATGTATATAGATATGTTGAAACATAATTTATCACCATACCAATCACATTGACAACCAAGTGATAATATTTAGTTACCACATGCCTTTTCCTGACAGCCGTAGAATAGAAAAGAATAGGATGGATTGTTTTGAAGACAAGATAAAAAATTTTAACAGTTTAACATTACATTCATTCTTAGCTCTAAATTATAACATTTCTAATGCAATAAAAATCAAGTACTGTAATAAATTGAAATTTTTTTTTGTTTATTATTGAATAGAATTTTAAACTTTTTTTAAAAATTCAGATTTTACTGCGGTTTAAGAAACATGATTTTTAATGGTAAAAAAATTAAATAAAACAACAGCTGAATTTCATTGAACATTTTCAATTTTTCAATGTTTATTTTAACAATATTTAAAAATTTTCTTGCATTAATTAAATTAATTAATTAAGATTTTCAAAATAAATAATGGAACCACTTTGTAATAAGTGCTTTCACTAATTAATTTCAAATCTATATCAGAAGCTTTTTTTTAAATTAGTTTTTAAAAAAAGGCAATTAAGATTATTAATAGAATTATTATAAAATCGTCATAAAATATAGCTACAATCTATTTCATTTATAAATGTATAAAAACAGAAAAATTAAATTATCTTAAGCTTTTAGTGAGTGGTATTTATTCTCAATAGATAACCAACTAAGCAGAAAGAAAATTTTGTTTTATAATTTAAAAATTAAAAGATTAAAATTTTCTATATACATTCCAATCTAAATTTTATTATAATTTATAAAGGATAATGAACTAAACAATGATTATTCTATACACCATTAAGAAAAATTCTTCATTATTGAACCAAAAATAGAAATCATAATAGAGTTATCAGATCTTTATTTAAATAAAAATAAATTGCAAAGCAAAAAATATTGAAGAGGTGCATTAAAAATTTATGCTTAAAATAAATCATCTTAATTTTATAATTTAAGTACCATGAAAGACTGAAATCACAGTTATTCACAATTTTATTGATTTTAAAAAAGTTATTCTTTTTTATTAATAATTAAAGTTATTAATTTTCACAAACAATTATAAACTCTTGTAAAATTAATTTTTGGTAGATGTTTTAAACTCTTCATCTTTATACAAATCTTCAAAAGCATTTTCTAAAAGACAAACAAGAGCTGAATTTAATGTAAAATAATAATCAAAAGCAGACATTGAAAGGTTAAAATTTCAGCCTTAGAGCAAGCTGTTAAGCTTTCAGATTAAATGAGAAAAGCATGCAGATATTTAACCCAATGAAAGAATAACATGCAAAAGCAAGCACAGGAAAGAAACAATTCTTACTCTTCCAAAACATGACCGTGAAAGATCTTCCACTTCTTGTTTCAAGCCTTTTGGAATTTGGAATAAAAATTCACAATTATCAACAAGGAAGGCTGTTACTTCAAGCAGAAGTAAATGGTTTTGATCAGACTGTACAATAGCAGGTAAAAATGTTTCTAATAGCTAAAAATAAAAATATAAAATAAATACATTGAAGGCATTCCTCCACACTTCAGGTCAAATGATTACACTTTTAAAATGTTTTATTATTTATGTAAACTGATTTTTAGTTAACAGCAAGCACTCTTTCTTCAAATGCAGATAAAATTTCTTTCAAGTATGAAAAAGAATCAAGTTAAGCAAATTTGAGCAACAAGATCAACTACTTGTTTTTTATATTCAGTTCAAATGCAGATAAATTAGTATTTATAAATATAGTTTCTTCATAAGTATTTTCATAAAGTATTTTTAAGAATATAGATATATTTAATGCAAAGAAGTTCAGTTCATTAACTTTAAAAACTAACAATTTGAACCTAAAATTAAAAACTAGGTTAAAATTGCAAACTATAGCAGAGTTACTGCTCTCTCTCTCTCTTTTTATTCAAGGAATGAAATAGAAAAATCACATGGACAATACTGAAATAAATGTAAAGACTTATAAACAAACAGAGCAAAATATTCTTACTATTCTTTTCTTATTTATTTGTAAGATATAAGTTTGCAATTTCTTATTTACTATTAAAAACTGATTTTCTTTTGAAATGGATAAATATTATTCTGATTACAAGAACAAATAAATTTCTGTAATCTTGAATCATGGAGTATTAAAAATAAAAGCATAAAATATTATACTTACATAATGCCGCATTGATGTTTGCACATCTAGGACAAATTTTCCATTCTTCAAAACTTTATTTATAAGTCTCATCAATAAATGGAGCTGCCTTCGATTTACAGATGGTAAAAGTAAAAGAATCAACTGAAATGACAGCTTCAATTCTTCACAATATTCCTTTGCTGTAAATGCAAAAAAGAATGTTTTACTAATTGAAGATATAGACTATAAGAAAAGGATTAGCTATTTATAATACAATAATAATAATATTAAATAACAATACAAATTTATAATATATAGCTATTTATAATGATTCTAATAAATTTTTAATATGTTCACCAAGAAGAGCTTAGATTTTTTTTTTTTAACACAGCCTTTCATTTTAAACATTAAATTATTTTACAAAATAGCTCTCTAAGGCATGAAAGATTTAAAACATTATAAAATTTTGTAATTTTAAATTCTAAAAGTTTATCATTTAATTATTTCAAATTGGTGAGATTACAACTGAGATTTAAAGTAATAAAATTATGAATCTATAAAGATGCCATTTAAAAAAATGTTTTAAACATTTTTGATAAACAAAACATTTAAAGAGAGAGAGAGCAATAACCCAAGCAATAACAACTAAATTTTTAAAAAATAAATTGTCATCATAATTACATGTTATTAGTGATTCATTAATTACGTATTATTTATGAGTCATTAATAACAATAAAATATTTAAAGTAAAGGGAAAAAACTAATTAATAATGATAATTATTTTAAATGAACATTCCTCATCATTTTAATAATTTTTTTAAAAAAGCATAGCTTTTTTTTTTACAACATTCTCATGAGTGTTTAATAAACTTTTCTATGCATGAGCATGCCCTAAATATTGACAGCAAAATTATATAATGTTTCAGCTTAAAATATTAGAAATAATCTTTTAACTGAATAAAAATAGCAAACTCATTTTGTGTCTACAATAGCTGAGCTAATATGAGACAAAATAAAAAATAATATTTTTTTTTCTAAATCTGTTCATGAAATCCTATTGAAAGCACATTATAATTTAAAATTTTAGGATATTTTTTTATTTTACTAAATAATGAAAAAAAAACCCACAAAAGTTGCAATCAATTACATTATTTCAAGAGAAATTATAATTTCAAACTGAATTTTTTTCAAATTTATAAAAAATATACACCAAGGCATTTTTAAAAGTAAAATAATAATAATTAGAAAAATCCTTATTTAACATTTAATTTTGTACTGAAATTTAAAACTGCAACATAAATTTAGTCAATAAATTTTTATATCAAATGTATTTTATTTAATTTTATAAAATATATGTATTAATTCAAATATATTGATTGGAAACTAGTTGCACATACCTTTACTAAGTAATGAAAGAGGATATATTAACATCAAAGGCTGCAATTAACTTACCTTTTACAATGCTTTGATTCATGGTTTTTTGTGGTGTTTGATTTATTCGACTAGAAGAATTTTCAGCACATATGGCACTGGATGAATAATACAATCCTTGTTTATTGTACCGCTTCGATGAATCACTCCAATTGTCTTGTTCTACTTCAATGACAGTTTTTGCACTCAAATTTGAAGTATCTAAATCATTTATTTCGCATAAATAAACATTAGAACCAGAAGAAAAATGGTCAAGTGAATGGCTATCCTGAAATTCAAGTTGAGAATATTTTCGAGGACTTATGTGTTCTTTTATTTCATCTTGCAAATACAAATTTGAGCTCCAGGCTTTCAGAGGTGCTTTAGATCTGAAAATAAATAAACATATTAGAAAGTTATTTTGCTGTTTTTCAATGAATTTTTTTAAAGAAATTTCAAATAGAATATCATTAAGAAAGTGTTTATCATATTCACTCATGCCATATTTCTCATGTTAAATTTTCAGTTTTCATAAAAAAGTAATTAAATACAAATCAATTACAAAAAATAAAAGTAAATCAACACAGAAAACCAACAATTTACAGAGACCTCACTTATGTACTTGTAGAAGAAATCAAATTAGACCATTTTAAAATTACTTTGCATTACCTGTATTTTCATATACACTAAATTATAGTTTACAAAAAAGCAAATTAAAACAATTATGGACTTCCAAAACTAAAAGAATAAAATAGGAGCAAATATTTGAGTATTAAAAATCTATAAAAAAATGCAGAATTTAAATAAAAGGAAGAGGATGTAGTGGTGGGAGAATCTCTACAGGAATCATAAATAATTATAACAACCAATCTTCATATACTCAACAATTTGATTATTATTATTTTTCAGATCAATTAAATTCTGTAACATTCTATAGATGATTCAAGTTTTGAATGTTCTATCTTTGCTACAAAAAGAAGATACTATCTTCACAGATTCTATCACTGTTTAAACAGTTTTTAAATAACCGATTATATGGAAGAATTGAAATGACAAAATGTTTAAAAAGGAATTAGTTTCAGGATCTTGCATTTGGTAAAATTTAATTGAAGTGGTGAAAAAAAATCCCAACCTGTTTAACGCAAGATTATCAGGGTATTTATTTGTGCATCAGTCAACAGCTTCAAAACAAACCGAACAACCTTCTCTACAAGCAAATATGTTATAATAAACTATCATTAAAGTCTTATTTAATTTTTTAGATTTGCCTATTATTAACTGCTTTCCCATTACTTAAAAACTCTAAAAAATATTATATTCTTCTAATACCAAATAAAACTAGGTAATATTCATTAAAGACAGATAGCACAAAAATATTTAAAGTAAATTTTTACTGTGAATACATCCTTACCTTAATAAATCTTCTGGCCTGTTACTGCAGACACTGATGGTACTTACTGATTCAATACTACCAATAGAATTGGTACCTGAATTATTACTGGCAATTACACGAGTAATAGGATTTGATGTAGCAAAATCAGTCTCATAAATAACAGTGGAAGGGTAATCCCACATTAAATCAGGATCATCGAGGAGAATTTTACCGTGACTAGTTGCTTCTCTATCATATTCCTGCACTCTTGAGTTTTGATCAGCAAAAGTGAGGGGAGTTGAAGTTTTGATATCTGAGGCTGATAAATGTGATTTAGTGCTAGTATTAAGCATAGAGGTGACATACTGAGTTTTGGCACTGTTGAAATCAACATACTGATAATGAGTAAAATGACCTGAGGAAAAAAAAAAAAAAATAACAGAGCAGATCAGAAAACAATATAACTTTTTACAAATATTTCAATATTCAAATTTTTAGCAAACAATTATAAAAATATTTTTTCAAAGCATTTCAAATTTAAGAAAAAAAATAATATTCTATTTAGATATCATTCCTGCAAGAAAATAGAATTACAAAATAAAGTACACAAAGAAATATGTAATACTCAACATTTAAAAACTATTGTTGTGCTAAAATTAACTGATATTATTTTTAAGTATTTAGTAAGAAATTATTACATTGAGCTTTTACTAGTTTTTTTTTTCCCAATGAAATTACAGAATCCCTATGTAATAATAAGAAATAAAACAAGAGGCAATTTCTTTCACAAGTTATTAAGAGGAATCACAAGAACTTCAGTTGTATAAACAGCCCATTGGATTTTTTAGTACAGAGTGGTCAATAAGTCAGATAATCAAAATCTAAAAAAAGTATGCAATAACCAATAAAAATAATAATGCAAATCTAATTTTAGAGATAGCAGCTGTTGAAAGTAAAATTAACAGTAAAAAAATTTCAATTGCAGTTTTTACAACATATAAGTATCATTTGTATAAGTATCAACAGTAAGATAGATATAAAAATTTTCCAAACACAGATAACATTTTCATAGCAAAATCTTTCATTAAAATTAATGAAAACATTTGAAGAACCGCATTCAAATTTTACTGAGCCAAATAAATTTTACTGAGCCAAATAAATTTTACTATTTACTAAAACACTTAAAGGGTGATTTTCATGAACCCTTTAAGTGTTTTCAATTTGAAATTATTGCATAAATTATGTGCAAAAAAAAAAAATCAGAAATTAAAACTCTTGCTACAGTAGATCAAACATAGGTTTACAATTTATAGTATAAATTACAGATAAAATAAAACTATGCAATTGCTAATTTTTTTAAAAAATAAATTTATAAAATAAGAAAATAGCTACACATAATAAAAGGAATAAGTCTTTTTTTAATATTTATATTAATAAAAATTAATTAAACCCTAATGTTTTTATCTTGCAGATTTTGCAATATTTTAGGAAAATATATTCTTAAAAATTATGCAATATCAATATATTAAATGTTAATAGCAAAATATAAATTAAATGCATACATAGATAAAAAAAAAAATACTTACAGAAAACTTTAAGGAGAAGAGGGGTTAGCGATTCTGTCAACAGAGGAACTTGAGTATTAATAAAAAAATCCCGAACAACTTTGAAAACATCTTTCTCAAATCCAGGATAATTTGGTAAACAGCTTCCACTTCCACTAGCATTTGGCCCTAGGGGGGGGAAAGCATATGAATATAAATACATTAGAAAAGGATTGAAGTTATTGCTAAATAATGTTAAAAAAAACAATCCAAGAAACTGAAATCAAAATCTTCACTCTAATACTGAAATGTGTCAAGTCTAAATGCAAACAGTCTTCAAGTTATTGCACTACACATTCAAAATTAGATATATTATAGTACATCTTGAGGGCAGAATAAAAACAATATCGTTGAGAACAGATTGAGAGGAATTAATTGCTTAAATGGCTACTTATTTTCTGTTGCCTAATTAGAAGCTTGGGTTTTCTACAATTCTATACTTTTAAAAACAGAATCAGATTTTCCGATTAATCTTAAAAATTTGGTTTCTGCATAATAATTAATTGCATACAAAATCAAAGATACTAGTGTATTAACCACGTGTTATTGGAATATTTTAAATTTAATTGTATATCATTGACAAACATAATCAATAGAGTAACTTGATATCTTTGCCATATTTTTTGTTAATTAATTGCTGGTCTCAATAAATATGTCATCTTCAGTGCTTTCAAATAAGAGGTTACTTTTACTGGCATGCAATTAATACATAAGTATGAAATTTTACAGATTAACCTTTGGGAGTTGAATACGAAATTTATGCATTGATTTTCATTTCATATCTCTATTACATCAGAATATTTTAGTTCATTAAAAAAAAAACTTACAGTTTGCTAGGCACTTCATAGCAGATATAACCCAGTGAGGTATGTCATCTGAAGGAATATAAGAGGGGGAAAAAAAGGTCAATAACACTAAAAAGTAGAATAGTTACAAGCAGTCCATTGCTTTAACAATAAATGATCTGACCTGTTTTATCAACTAAACAAACTACACCAGTTTTGCTCAGTCGTGACACATTATGCTTAATAATTAAACCATCTATGTCCTTCTCTTCAAGATTGTCCAATACCGATGGAAATAACTTCTCTATCCTAAATAAGTATATAAAACCACTCAATATTTACATTTGTATTTCACATGCATATTATGAAAGAAAGAGTTAGAGAAAAAATACTTAGACCAATTTTATAATACATCTTAAATTTACACTTAATAATAAAATTCAATTCAATTAAAAAGAATGATATAGACAGTAAAAATTTTATTTTGATTAACATTGAATGAAAGTTCACAAAAATTATAAATAAATATTCTAAAGTGTAAATTTTTTAAAAAACCTTTTGCTTGATAAACCATTTTTAAAATAATAACTAATTATTTCTTATTGAAAATAAGTAATCTACTGCAAAATGAAAACAAATTGTCATAAAAAAGCTTATCTATCAAACAAATTAAATAGAATGCATTTCAAAGATGAATAAGAATCCTGATAAATAGTGAGTTCAAATAATAGTGAATATGGCATAATTATTGCTTCAGAATGTAGTTTTATATTTGTTCCTGAAACTGTTATATGCTTTTAGAGTCTTCAATTCACATCAAATTGATGGAAAAAGAAACTGTAATTATTGAATTTTAAATTATATTTATCTATATGAAAATTAATAATTGTCCTAAGCATTCTCCAGTTTAGATCTTGTGGCATAGAATCATTCCATATTCAAATAAATCACCATATTTAGAAACATTTTACCCGCAATAATAGTCTAACTTAAAATGACTATTAAATAAAAAGAATTATCATAACAAACTTATAAAAAGTTGTCATGTAACATGCATTTGTTAAATCTACTATTTAATAAGAAAATACAATACAGGGGTATTGGAGTTTTAATACCCGTTAAATTTTAAAATCTTACTTTTTTATAAGAATATACATATATAAATAATCATTTATCAAGTGCTTTTCTCAACATCAACCTTATGTGGCTACATAATGTGCAATTCAATATTTAATTGATTAAATTTTATTGTATTCAGCAGAATTTTTTCTCTTACAGAAATGTTATATTGCAAGCAAAAATTACAAATGCTGCCATATTAAATAGGGGAGGGGATTTTCTTTCTAATATCAGTATATATATATATATATATTTAAATAAGAAAACTTACTTTACCTGGATAAAGTTACTTTTTTCCATACTAATTTCATTTCATCAGCTGAAAGTTTCCTTTCTACAAAATGGCACTCAGGAAGATTTTCTTTTTGGATGAGAGGTGGTGATCTTGTACTTCTTTCTACCTTTTCCACTTTGCGATTTCTTGAACCAAAGGATGGGGATTGTATGAGACACACAGCAGAAGGCTTACACATCTGGGATATAGGAGAGAATCTAAAAAAGGAAATTAATATGATTAAAAACAATATAAATAATTAAAGCTGAAATAGAAGTTTTAATTATGTACATATGAAAATAATTTCAAATGAAGAAGCTGGGTTTAAATAGATTTATTTATTTATTTGCAAAAAAAATCTTTAAAACTTATTATTGCCTACAAAATTATCACTTCAAATAATATAAATGAAGAAAAATTAATTAAAATATTTTTAATATAATTTTATTTTTATTTTACAATTACTTTTCCTTTATTTAATCTTTAAGACCATATACATCTCCAAAATATCAGAATAAAGCAAATGTTCACCAGAACAAATGAAAAAAATTAAATTCAGAGTTTTATTAAAACTCTTAAAATTTTAAAATGCTGAAGTCTTTTATCTTTCACTTTTCTAAATAACATATTTTACCCAAAATAAATTCTATAAAATTAAATACATTGCATAAAATTAACATTTAATCAATTCGCCACACATAGATTATCAAAAAAAAAATGTTTATCAATTAATTAAAAATAATCTGACTGAATAAATACTTCAGATCTTTTTTAAAATGATAAAGATATGACAAAATATTGCTATATTTTATAATGTTTGAAAAAATAACACCAATTTTACAATTAAGAACAGAATTTTACTATATTAGAAAAAACATATTATCAACAAAATAAATGTAATTGAAAAGAAAATACCTGTACAAATGAGAATCATCACTAAACTCTTTATTCTTAGACCTCACAATAATGCACTCAATCACATGACATTTCAAAAATTTCTGCAACAAGTTAACTGTTTGTTGCCTAAAATAAAATTTATAAAAAAAATTGAAGAATATTTTATAATTGCATTATTTTAAACAAATTAAAAATACATAAAAGTTGAAAGATAATTTATAAAGCAGTACATGCTTAGTTTTTTTAGTTGAAAAAAAATCATAAAAGAAATATTTACATTCTTTTTCCTTTTAATGTCTCTCCCTTAACAGTAATTACACAAAAAAGTTAAATTTCATAAATCTGTCTTCAAAGCATTCTCAGGGCTTCCACACACACACACACACACACAAAAAAAAAAACCTAAGAAATTAAAATTTTCCTTTTACACAAATGACATTTAAATATCCTGTATTTCCCAGTTCTGCCAGTGCCATGACAACTTCTCCAACCCCCCCTTTTTTTTGGAAAATTAAATTTATGTGTCAGACCTTTAAAAAAAAGAGCAAAATTTTATTATTTGAAATTCTTTTAATAATATAACAATATTGATTCATTTTAAACAAGACTAATAGAGCCAGTGGAAATAATCTCTTCTTGACTTGACTGTACACTAATATAATATGATATTGTATGCTTACAAGGGGAGGGCACGAGTTTGAAAATTCATTTTGGGATGAGATTTAGTATAATGGTAATATACATTTAGAATGTTCACTCATGAAAATATTAAAGCGCTATAGCCAGTCAATTTCGAGAAGATGGCCCTCAAACTTTCTGCATAACTTATATACTAATAAAGTGCCACCATCGCCGAGGCGGGAATAGCATAGTGGTTAAGATAACGACGTAGCATTCGAGAGACCCAAATTAGATCATTGCACTAGCATTTTTTGCTTTTTTTCTAATTCATTTCAAATTTATTTACCAATTTATGAACAGCTTTAATTAATATGTTTCTCCTTATTTTATGTAAAAATAAATATTTATTCTCCTAATTCGTAGATTACAATTTAATTTTTAGAAGAAAAACAATTATAAGTATAAATGCATTTTTTAAAAATATTTAAAGTTACTTAAATTAAATTAACAATTCAAAAATAGTTTCAATTAATATGATACTGATTTTTATATGAAAAAAATAAATGTATCTTCCCTTAATAAATAAGTTATAACTTATTTTTTTTAAAAATTATGTTCATGTATATTGTTTACATTGTACATTAATTTTTAAATGTTAAAATAATTATAAATATAATTTTAAGTGTAAAAATATTTCAAAATAACTATTTTTATCTTAAAATCATTAAAAGTTTTAAATTTTAATGAAGATAAATTATTTATTATAACTTAATGAAGCTGCATCTGGAATTAAAGAGAGCAGCTAAAACAAATAAAATTATATCAGCAAGCACTCAAAATGCTAATAATTGAAAATAAAAAGTAGAAAGCAGGTTTTAAGTTATGGAATGCATAGTCCAATGGTTCAAAATTTTTAGTAACATACAAAATGCTTTGTCCACTGCCCAAACGAATATTTTTTTAAGATAAATGAAGTTTTATTGATTCCTTTATGGTTTCTTTTCTGGATAATCATTATGAATTTTGCAAGATGTCAAAATATATCTATCTTGTTTGAAATGTTTTTACGATAATTACCAGCCTGTCTTTTGTATGTAATAAAAATTTTTTTTATGGTGTTAGTAATTTAATTAACATTTATCATCATTTAAGTTATATATGCAATTATTTTTTCCTGTTTAAAAAAAATTAATTCAAGTATTAAGTGAAAATGCATATTTATTTTTGAGGGAAATTTATTTTCAAAACATTCATTTTTGATCGATGAGTTACATATTAATTAAAACTGTCTGTAATTTTATTTAAATAATTTTTGGAAAAAAAATGCATTTATATCTTAATTTAAAAAATTGTTATTCAGGTATTAAGAACAAATACATTAATTTTTCTATATTAAGATTAGTATCATATTAATTGAAACCGTCTTTAAAATGTTAAACCATTGCACTCGAATGTCTTCTCTCAGTCACATTCATGAAGGTACATCATTTTGACAATTTTTTTTTCTTAATTTTAACTGTTAAAAATACCTACAGAATGTTAAAAAGATGTAGATTTATTTTTCAGGAAAACTCAACTTAAAACCATTATAGTATAACCATTGCATATATTTATTTTTTGGTGTAATAAACAGGTCCATGTATTAAGTGAATAATTATCAAATTATCAACATCAAATTATCTTCCCGAGTTCAAAGGGTTAGCTTAATTTAAGTAATTCTGAATATTTAAAGAAATGCATTCATAATTATAATTATTTTTCTCCTAAAAATTAAATTATAATCTACGAATTAGGAGAATAAATATCTATTTTTGCATAAAATAATAAAAAACATATTAATTAAAAATGTTTGTAAATTGTTAAATTAATCTGAAACAAATTTTTAAAAAACTCGGGTCTCCTGAGTGCTACGCCAGCATCTTATCAGTTATATAATTTGCATTTTGACAATGGCAATACATTATTAAAATATAAGCTATGCAGAAGGTCTAAGGGCCATCTTCTCAAAATTGACTGGCTATTGCACTTTAATATTTTTGTGAGTGAGGATTCTAAATGTATACTACCATTATACTAAATCTCATCCCGAACTGAATTTTCAACCTCATGCTCTCTTCTTGTTATTAATACAATGAAGAAAACTAAGTAAAATTTGGGGGAATTCATCACTGACTTAATATAGAATTGCATTTATCTGGAATAATTTGTCTTCAAGTTATTGCATTCACAAATTTGCAGATATATAGGTTAATAGACCATCAACTTTTTATCATGGTGGGTCTGAAATTTGATACAAACCTATAATTCCAGTAATAAATATATGTTTGCCATGTTAATTGTATCCTCAAGAACATGGGAAAGTGAACATATAGACATCCTAGCGACAGACTTCATTCAAAATCCGATAGATATTTGTACATTTAGTGAAAAGAACAAATATTAAATTTCATACATGTAACTTATTATGTTTTTGAATTAAGTTCTTAGACAGATAGGCATAATACAAAACTGTAATTTCTGGACTAGGGAAGATCCAATACATGGAGATTCATCAAAACATTTTTTTTTTTTTTTTGAGAATTACAGTACTTTTGTTTAACATGCTTCATTTATAAGAAAGAGCAGATGGTGCCTGTATCTAAAAATAGACAGCATAAAAAGTTTTTTAATTCAGAAACATTTTATTATATCTTTTAAAAGAATTAAAATAGTAAGAAAGAAACCTAAATCATCTTTTAAATTAAAATTAATCATGAATTAAAAGTTTGAAATTAAATTACTATTTGATTTTACATCCAATTACATTTCAAAAATTGAATTTGGCCAAATATTTTGTTATCATTACTCCAATAGAAAATTTCATAAAAAAAATAAACAATCCTTTTTAAAACAATAAAATCTTAGAAATCTGAAGAATTCTTTATCCATGGATGAAAAGGATATCAGTATGAATTGTCTGCAATGGAACTGAATGCAATAAACTTTTAAAAAAAAAACAAAAAAAAAAAAAACACTTCAGAGGAATTTTTTTTTTTTTTTTTTTTTATAAATGTACATTTGGTACTTTTCCGTTAGCCGGGAGCAAGTGAAAAATCAACCAAATAATGTAGAATTCTACCAAATTTGCGTTTGGTTCTCAATCCGTTAGCAGGGTATAAGCAAAATTCACAGTTGGTGACATTTGCGCCCGGCTAATGGAAAAGTATAGTACATTCAATATTTCTTAAAAACTTTAATCATCATAAATATTTATCCAAAAATTAAAGAAATTATACCTTGTTACTTCAGGACCAAAATTAGGATTATTCATGAGATAGCAATGAAGCCATGTGACAGCTTCTGAAGCTGTAAAACAATTATTATATGTCTGCATGCGACGTCTGTGTTTCTTTACAGGCATTCCTGACTGAAAAGCTGAGATGACTTCATTCCACTGAAACATTTTTTTTAAATACAAAAATATGGGTCAATTTTCTATTATCTCAACTATATTGAAATATGTAAATATGAAAACTTTCTAAGAAGAAACTGAGCAAAAAATTGTAAATTTCATTTCATAATGTTATTTGGCTCAAGGGTAAGAAATAAATATACATTTTCAGCAATCAAGAGTTTCTAATTTTGAAACAAATAAAGTGGTCTAAATGACTTCTAAATATTAGGAAAACTATGACTTTAAAAAGGTTTTATTAAAATCTATTTTAATATTCCTCTTAATTTTGTCTCAAATGTGACAACCCAAACAATCAAGTACAGTAGTTTTATTAATAACTTTGTGGTGATTTCTTCATTTATTTGATTTTGCAGCCATGTTTTGATGTTGGTAATTTAATGCTACTAACAATACGAAAAAAGTAGAAATAAAAGATTAAAGTAGATTTCAACCAAAGCTAAATTTTCTTACTCTATGCTCCTAAAAAAATTAACAATTTGCTCATAAAATGCTCATTTACACTTAATTGGCATAAATAATTCAAACATTTTGTTGTAACAAGAAATTACAGTTTAAAAATACAATTGAATCAATTCATGTTTATCACATTTTTAAAATTCTGGACAGCATCATATATATAATTACAGATAGAAGTAAACTAAAATTAGAGTGATGCAAATATTTTTCCCAAGAAAAAAATGATGCAAAGTTTATAAGTTGCAATTTCAATTTAACATAATTCTAGGAAGAAAAATAAATTCCTAAAATATTCTTTAAATCAAATTCCTTTAATTTAATGCTATTCTTAAGAATAAAAACATACCAATCTTGTGGCTCTGTATGGTTCTTTACTTTCCATTTTTCAACTATGTCATAAAAATGTCAATACCTAAAGAAAAAGTAACATTAATAATAAAAATACGTATTAAAAGAAACTATAAATAAGTTAAAAGTAAATAAAAGAAAAAAAAAAGCAACATACGTACCAAACGGCACGCCTAATATAGTAGTGAAATCAATAAATTACCCCATACTGAGAGTGATGCATATAAAATATTTTACATGTGGATTGGACTCCTGATGCACCTCAGGAGTAGTCTGCTTCAATCTTTACTGTTATGATTCTCCATCTTATTATACGATAAATTACACTTAACGCAAAAAAAAAAGTAGCAACCTAAGGCACTAAAAATTTGATCGAGTGATGTTTTAAATTGAATAATAAAATATAAGAGATGCACAATGGGTAGCAGCCAAATCACTCAATTTTTTTATAAAAAAATTAGTAAATTAACTCTTGTTATGAATTTTGAATTCAAAAACTAGCCCGCTATAAACGTTGCCATTCATCACTTTCCTTATTAACTAGTTTTACACGGTAGTTGGAAATGAATATTGTTCAGAATTATTTAGAACCTTATTTTTCATTATTTTGATGTAATCAATTACTTGAATAATTATTAATTCTTTATATTAAAAAATGATGGAAGTCATTTTTTTTCAATAAAACTTTCTTAAAAGAGAGGAAAAAAAAATACAGCATTGCATTACAGATTGAATAATTTACGCTTCTATTTGGATTGTACTAATAAAGTAATAAAATCTCAAAAACTTTTGCTTTAATTCTTTCAAAATTTTTGTTTCCAGTTAATAACTTCAAAACATAATTGAACAGAATTTTAAACTTACTGAATGGCAATAATGCCGCTAACCGGAAATTCGATGGAGTTGTAGGAATAGTTACTTCCGTTAATATTTACTCGTCTTTTGAGGTCAATGAGAGTGACGTTGGAATGTGCTGTTTTGTCAATTCTCCTAATGAAAATTTGAAAAGCATCCCGTATTCACGGTGCTCAAGACTTAGCTAATATTTAGAGAACCATTTAGTTTAGATTTATTTTATTTAGTGTCTTCACAAATTCCGTGCAAACATCCGACCAACGCCTTGAAATTACCGGTTTTGAAATTAAACTCATTAGTAAGTATCATTAAAATTTAGTATGATTAAATTCATATAAATTTTCACTCAGCCTCTTACTCTTCCATCTAGAAGTTTATTCTTATTATGTATATTTAAATAGTTTGGAGTTTCAAATGTTAGTATTGTACTAAGCCTGAAATTAAATATATTTGTTATGAGTTTTGAAAAATTATTTTACAATTTATGAACTCACAAATGCACAGCAAGTTTATATGCAAGACCGTTTCTGTAACAACCTCTCTATACATTAAACCTGCGTTAAAACTTTTCAACAATGTTTCATATCAGAATTGTTTATATTGGGTATATGTAAAACTTTAGCTCAATCCAATTTTTAAGAGTGTGCATTTTCAATAACCCACATTACTTTATATAATAAGTAAATCGATCATAATAAACAGTTTACATTCGTTTTACTTATTTTATATTGTGGCTGATTAAAGAACTCTTGATTTCTTGTGTTAATAACTCATTAGAGAAAAATGGAAAATATGATATTTAGTAATATATGAAAATTTCATGTTACATATTTTTAATTCATGAAGAAACTTAAAGTGAATTTTTTAAATAACCTTTTTGTTATTGTTGACCAGATTATTAAATATTTTCCCATTGACTGTTATTTATATAAAAAGATTTTATGCATGGGGCTTTTAATTTAATGTATCATTAGTTGATGATAATCAAGCTAAATATCTTTCATGAAAAACTTCTTCATACTGTTTTTCCTGTCTAAATAATGAATTGTCAAGTATTTTTCAATACTATTGATTTGTTTTCAAATATACCTTCATTATTATTAAATGCATTATTTTCAGGATTTACAGTACTTAAGGATCAATCCATGTCGATTCAACAAGTTTTTTTTTTTTTATCACACAAACTCAAATTTTCCAAAATTTACCTCAAGTGAACTATTTAAATAGATGTGGAGAAATATCATATTCCATCCAAATATGTCTATTCATTTTCGAATTGATGAAAAACAAGTCCTTAGTTTTAAATTCTTATAATAAATAATCCATCATCTAAAATTTATATCTTGCCAGCTGTTTTATAAAATTATAAATTATTTATGGAATAAATTTTAAAAGTATGTAATTTAATTTTTTTTTCGACTTTGATAAAAAAAAATTGTATATAAGGCCGAATGATATTTGATAAAATTTTTAGAACTTTATATAATTATAATTCTGAAACATATTGATATATCTGGATGAAATTTTGTATTTTTCCACATCTATAAAACTGCTAAAACAGTGATGAATTTTTAAAAATCTGAAATGTAAGGTAAATTTTATTTTAAAGAAATGGTTTGATTTGACATGGAATGATCCTTATCGACTTACAAACTGTCTTTGTATACAAATTGTTTTTTGAATGAAAAGATTTATTGCTTTAAGACATTTAGGTTCATTTAATAGTTATATGATTATAAATCAAGAAAGTACACAATTTGAATTTATCTATAAAATTGGGAATTTTATTAATTTAATGCATATAAGTAATATGATATAGAGGTGGTTACATTTTTATCTAATTCTCTCATGTGGAAGTGTAACTTAAATATTTGACAGGTGTCTGTCAAGTTTTGCCTTTACCTTTATTTTTGAACATGCATTACCATTGAATGAACTTATTGAATTTTATGGCATGATAAGTAATAACTTCAAATGACGTTATCACAGGAGGGAATTCATCACAGTCATTAATCGCAGGAGGAAAATCTGTCTTGTATTAGAGGAGGTTAGTTTGTTGTATGTCATTTAATGAAAAAGGTGCAATTTTAATTTGTATTGATATTTTTTACAATTAGCAGTTTGGCTATGTATATATAGGAACAGTTACAAAGTATTTATTAAATCCTTGTTTAAATGAGTTTTAATTAGTTTCTTACATAAAATAACTTTAATTGCATAAAAAATAATTAGCAAAAGTAATCAATTAATGACGCTTGATTTTTAACTTTTTGCATTTAGAACATTTTTCTCAACATGAATATTTGAATTATTATTTTCTTCTTTGCATAGAAAAACTGTATCTTAGTGCTTTTGATAATTTTACAATTTTATGCACATCATTCACAAGGAAATCTTTGTCAGAAGGAGGAAATTGTTTAGTTTTATGTTGAGGAATGAAATTTATAACGTACCTCTTCTGCAATTCCACAAATTCTTGTCAATTTCACCATATATAGACATTTAAATCCATGTGTTAGTAATTCAGTAAATTTCTTTCCTCCATCTGTTTTGTTGCCAGATACCATGTTGCTAGCATTCGCAAATCTGGCCTTTTTAAAAATTTTACGACACATCGAGATTCCACCTCTTTTTAAGAGCTGATATAATCCGTGAAAGTGTATCAGAGATGGAATTGGGTAATCTAATTTGTTAACTCTTCACTTCAGTTACAAGAACGTGTCTGAGAAACTTTCTATATATTATTTTAAAACCTCAGATAAAAATTGGACCAAGAGGCTATAATATTGAAGAAGTTTTGGGTGGGGAAAAGATTTTTCTGTTGGGAACTAAGAAGGATGAAATAGACCAGTCTTGTCAATATTGGCTATATTTTTGACTTCACATCCTTGGTACATTGATTTCAGTTTAACCCAATCTGTAACATGATTTGGGTCTACAAATTTATCTCTCGCACAAATAAATTTTAAAAAAAATATTGTGATATTTCTGATTTTTTCTAGCCATATATTTGATGTTTTAAAGATGTTCAATCCTAAATATTGATTGGCTTCTCTGCTTTTAGGCATGTTTTTTGCACGAGTAGAATAGAACCTTTTTATTTGCTGCCTTTTGGGAATTTTGCATGTTTCAGATTTAGGAAGCTTCAGATTTTCTTATGAATTCACCATCCATATTTTTCTAATTTCATCTTTGCTGTTCAAAAATTTACTTATTTAAGTTTTTCCTACTTTAAAGCAATCAGAAAGACAACATACATTCTTTTTTGTTCGGCAACTTCAAAAGCGGTGTGTTCTTCGGTGTCAGTGTGTTCTTTTTAATGTCAATCTCTTCCTTTTTGACACCATTATAATTCGCACTAGGGCCGCGGTGGCCTGGTGGTAAGATCTCGGCTTCGGAACCGAAGGGTTTCGGGTTCGAGACCCGATTCCACCGAAGAACCGTCGTGTAAGGGAGTCTGTTGCACGTTAAATCCGTCCAGACCAAACGTCCTCCCGCTGGTGTGGTGTGGAGAGGGGGGTGCCAGCTCAGGTGTCGTCCTCGTCATCTGACCGCGGTTCAAAATTACGAGGTCCGTCCCAAAATAACCCTAGTGTTGCTTCAAACGGGACGTAAGTATAACTAAACTAAATTAAACTATAATTCGCACTAAATTTGACCAACATATTTATAGGATAGTGTTATCAAGGGTTGACATTTACAAAGCAAATACATTGTAAAAAAGATTGCTTTGTTTAGATTTTGTTCAAAACTTTTAGATTATTTTTTCTAACTTTTAGTGCAACATTTTGATAAAAAAAAATGTTATTACATGATGGTGCAAATAAACGGGAGAAATTAAGTTCAATATTTTTTTAATTTCACAAAGTAGCAATGCTTTAAAAGTTACCACATTGCAAAAGTGATAAAGGTAAAAAGAATGAAACAGAAAATTTAAATCTAATGGTTAATCTTCTGAATGTAATTAAGGAGGACAGTATGACTTTGTGTAATTCTAGGCAGAGGACAAGGGGAGGGACTCTATAAAATAAAATATCATATATTTTGAAAATGAATTTTTAATGCAAATCATATTAAATTCAAAATTCTACACAAATATATCAGATATTCTGTACATGATTCCAAGAAAGAAGGGAAAATAAATAAGGGGTGAATTACACTGTGTAGGGGGTAACTATTGATCAGTTCTATGAAATATTTCGAAAATAAATGGAGAAGGCAATTTTTTGCACTTATACTACAAACACAATGTGTATGAACACCTTGTTGAAAATTTTGCTAAAAAAAATTTACGGTTGAAATAGCTATCCCTTATTTGGAAGGGGTAGTAAAGAATGTCTTATTTTAAGGTATTTTGGTTCTTAATAATGTTTAATTAAAAATGTCCACTATTCTATATGGTCCTTTAAAGGAGGTAAGACTGTAAAAGCTGATATTTGTTTTAATCCCTGTATTTTTCTTACTGCTTATTGAGACAATTTAGCTTTATTAATCAAATTAATTAATTTCTGAAACTAGAAATATTATTTACTACTTTAAATTTCTTTCCTAAACAGAAGAATAACATTTTAAATTTAATGGTTGCATGTGGAGTAAATTTAAATAAACCTCCGAGAGCAACATTGTTGGAATGTACCCTCAGAAGTTGGTTGTTAATTCTGTTAGTAAACTCTGTTAATTCTGTTAGTAAACTGTTAATGAAAAATGCTACTTATTTTCATTACAGAATTTTTCTTAATCTTTAAAATAAATTGTATTAATAAATGTAGAAATTCTAGCAATGTTATTAACAACTATAAATCCCTTTTCTAAAAAGAGTTGTTTCTCGTTTTAAATTTTATGGCTGTATGTGGAGAAAATTTCAATAAACATCTGGGAATAAGTGTCAAAATTGTTGAGATATATGTCTCATGTTAGGGAAATATTAAGTTTCTTTGAAATGTGAGCAAAATGGTCTGAATTGACATAAATAAGCATAACAAACTAGAAATGGAAGAATTTACTAAGGTCATGTTAGTAAAAATGGTCAGTAAAAATGACATGCCTTTGGGGATAATTATGCTTGTGCTATTCTGTATTTAACAGTGTTTTTTTAAAAATTGTAAATCTGTTTAATATGATTACTTGGCATTAGGTATTTCAAACTGCTTTAATTTTGCTGAATCTTTATGTAGTGAAAAAAAGTTATTTTACAAGTCTTCTGCAACGTTGGAATGAGGGGGGGGGAGAGAATGAGCGTTTAAAAATGCAAAATTCATATTACAAATAAATGATTTTGTACTTAAAGTTTAAAAGAGTACTTAGCGATTAGCTAGGCACAAATAAAAGGGCTGTGAAATAATTTAGACTTGCACCAGCTTTTAGACATACCTAGTGCTATAATTTTTTTTGGTCAACAAGTTTCTAAATTACATGCCAACTTTTCGCTTGACCTGGCTAACCAAAAAAATCTATGAATAAAGTAAATTTTGGGGGGACTTCTTTCAAATTTTGGACCAAATCCATCAACTTGTTGATCATTGTAGGTCTTTATAGTTGCATGCATGTAAACACTATAATAAGGACAGCAAAAAAAAAAAAAAAAAGTTAAGTGAAATTTGGAAGATGTCTTGTTTCTAAAATTATAGCTCTGTCCTAAATTTTGAATTCATTTGGTCAATAAAAAATACTTTCAGAATTTAAATTCGTTTTTTCTGTTTTGCAAAGCACAAAATGCTCATGTGTAGGAAGGAATCGGAGGGAGGGGGGATGAGTAAATCGTGCTTTTCATCACCTTGACCAAAGTTCCTAATTTTTAGGGTGAAGTTTTAACACCTTTATGAGGGAGTAAGCAAGTAAATGTTGAATACATTTTCCACTGTTTTTTCATGTGTTGCAGAGCTTATTTTAAAACAAATTTTCAGTTTAAATTGTTTTTCCAATAAATTTCTAATATCAATTTTTCTAATAATGCTATCTATTTGGCAATTGATAAAGTGAGCGCGAGTATAAGTGAAGACAAATTATTTCAATTCTTACCTTCTGCAAAAGAAAAATCCAATACAGTTATATACTTTTTAAGCATAAAATGTAATTATTGATGGCATTTATTGGAAATAAAAAGTCCTACAAGAGACATTTACCAAAAGGCTACATCATTTTTATTTTAGTTGGTTTTTTTTTTTTTTTTTTTTTTTTTTTTTTTTTTTTGTATGTGTACTTTCATTTAATAAAGTTGTCAAAAGTAATAAAATTAAAGAAATGGTATGAAAAATCAACTAGCTGTATTATATTATTTGATGAAGGTCCAAATAATAAAGAAATTAGAAATACTTGTAGAAATTCAAAATTAAATTTGTTTCCAAATGTGTATAAGGCTGGCAATAAAATAAAGTTTTTAAAGGGAGGAAGGAAAGAATAGAAGTCAACATGTAACAATTAAAAATTTGAACAAAGTAATGTATATTCAGCACATGGACTATTTGATACCCTATACAGTAATTTAGTCTTAAATACTTTTTAAAAAATCAAATAGTTTAATTAAAATAATTCACCTCATCTTAAAAAGAGGGTGAAAAAATAAATTAAAACTTATATTATAATTAGATAATAATAAGAGGTGTAATTTTGATAATAATGATATTAAATTTGTAAAAATAAGAAATAGAAAACAGTGGTTTTCTGTCAACTTAATATTTAGTGTGAGGCATCCAATTAGTGATATGGTTGAAGTTCTAGAACATTGAATAAAATTATGATAGATAAGTTTTTCTAATGAGATAATAAGTTACTGATCAGATACATAGCTGAAACAAAAAAAATTCGGTCATGAAAGATTTGTTTCAAAAGGATACACATACATGTTAAAAATGTATATAAACATTTCAATCTACTGCTGGAATAGTTACAAATAGCTGATCAAAATTAAATTTTTGACAGAATTAATTTATTTATAATATAATAAGCCATTGAATTATTATTAACTTTACCTATTTTTCTCTTGTGTTTTATAATTAGTGTCCTAGTACAAATCTATAATTATTTTTGCATAGTAATTTTGAATAAATGACTATTTCTTCAGAAAAAATTATTATGAATAGTGAACTTTTGTGGTTAATATATTTTTTTTTCTAAAATCGTTTTAAAAAATTTGACAACATTTATGAATAATATAAGCAAGTTAAAGAATAATTTTATTCTTAGAACTGAAAGCAGAATGAATGTCTAGCTTGTTAACTGTAATCATTTTAAAATTTTTACGGGTTTCAATAGAAATTTTTTGAAATAACAAATTCTTTATACATCTTTCTTTTCTAATTTATTTTATTCTGATCAAATGAAATTTAAATAGGAAGAACTGAATATACATGGCAATTAGGGATTGCAATATTGGACCAAAAGTTCAATACCGGTATTCGGCATTTTTTAGATCTTGATACCGGTTTTAATACCGGTAGTAGACATTTTAGAAAAAGAAAGAAAACACAGACATTTCTTTATTTTATTGCCAGTTTTATTAGAGTGTAAATATCACAAAAAAATACTTTGTAACTTATAAATTATGACAGTATATAACGAATCGCAAAAAAAATAAAAAATAAAATAAAGGAACATCTTATTTATTTAAATCACAAAAAGGTGTAAATATCGCTATTCAGTCTGTGATACTATTAAAAATTTTTGAAATGTGATCTTTAAAAACATAATGAATCAATTGTACTGTCATTATGCTTGGGACATAATTTTGTATAAAAATTACCGGCTGTTACGAAAAACACTCTTTCGGCATCTACGTTAGTTGGTCGTACTGTTAGCAATTCACGTTTTACTTTTTCCAAGTATTTACCTCTAAATCCCTCATCTTGAAATAAATCGATTTCTCATCGTATGGTTTTAGATATAGCAGATTTCTGTATTGTGTTTTGGTTTATTGATTTTTTTTTTATTTATCGCTAATTCTAATTTTTGTTCAAAAGACAATTCCTTTTGACTTTCGACATTAGTGTCATAATAATCTTCGATAACTGAACCGAATTCTTCTGAATGTGGATAGGTGTGTGGGTAAAAAATTTACTCTAAACTTAATCAGATTTGAATTGGTTAGTCTCTTCTCTTCTTTTTCATTTTAAAAATCATTATAATTATGTAAATACCATAAGACATTTTTTTTATTTCTGTATACCTTTCTTCTGTGCGATTTTTCAATATAACATATAATTCTTCTGATAGTGATGTGTGCTGTTCTTTCAGTGACTGTAACATGAAATTTATTATTGTAATAAATTAGAATCTCTCAGACATAATGCCTGAACAGCCAGTTTTATTGGAAGTAGAGCTGATACAGTTTTAGATATTAAGTCGAATTCACTATCTGAAAAATTAATTTACAGGTTTAAATCAATTAGCTTTTTGGGTTGGATTTCTCAGTTTCAAGAATTGTTCCAACATTAGGAATATTTTCAGTTAGTATATATTTTTGTAATATTGTCTTTTTTGTAGGAGAACATTTAAATATCTTAACAATTTTTCAAACTATAAATTATAGGAAGTAATTCTTGATGGGTTAATATTTCATTTTCATTAGCAATATCTTCAAGAATCACATCATTATCTTCATTGTCAATCACTCTCACTCTTTTCAAAGTCGGAAACCGAAGTTTCTATATCCACAGTATTTGGATTCTTCTGTTCTTTATTTTTTTGGTATAATACATCTATTACTCCTAATTGAATTCCATGAGCATAGCACAATTGCTGATTTGCACCAATCAACTTTCCATCTTTTCTCATATCTATTGCTCCATCAGTCGTTATGGATACAATATCTTCTTTCAGGGATAATCCATGTTTTGTTAATTTAGATTTAAGCACTTCCACACATTTTTCGGCTGGCATACTTCCCAAGACATGTGAAGTCCTGTATTCCAATTTTTTTTTCTGAATGAAAGCATGGAGGGTTTTACAATCCATTGTCAAACAGTATTTTATCACTTCTCATGATTGTACGATGCAACTTTATCTAATTTACAATCTAACAATGCAACAATCTAATTTATTTTGCCCATTAGGAAGACATAAAAACAAAAACGTATACTATTTTGCTAAGTTGGCGATCCCTGAACATATAGTGGAGACAATTTTAAAAACGTCTAGCAAATACCGAAAAAACTGTCTTTAAACTTTTTAATACTGGTATTCGGTATCCCGGCGTACCGCTATTGCAATCCCTAATGGCAATATTAAATGAAGAATTAAGAATTTGTGATATTGTTACTATTATATTGTTGAAGATTTTTACTATTAATTGGAAGTATATGTAACTCTTGGGTGGTTCAGGTTACTTAGAATATTTTAATTCAATATCAGTTATCTAGATTTCTGTTTATATATTAAATTGTTAGTTATTACATTTATATTTTAATACATTTTTAGTGGCCTCAAATGCATATTTTATTTAGTTTAATTGCTTGTAGCTTTCTCTATTTTGTCTAAATTTTATTAACATAATATGTGCTTGTATCTTTTTTCAGGTACAACTACACTTGTGTGATCCAGCCTAAATGAAATGGGGAAACTTTTATCCAAAATCTTTGGCAACAAGGAGATGAGAATACTGATGTTAGGTCTAGATGCAGCTGGAAAAACAAGTATCCTTTGAACCAATTTTAATTACTACCTTTCCAATGGTTCTTATTTTCTTTAAAACAAATATATCTACTCATTTAAATATATAATGATTTGGTTACATTAAAAATTTGGAGGCTAAATATTTTAAATAGTAAAACTAAAAATATTATAGAAAAATGTTAAATTTTATTAAAGAATATGTAAATATTGTAAATTAACTTAAGTACTGACTGAATATTTGACTCATTTTGTTAAAGCATATCAATAAAGAATAATTTTACTATGATATATAATATGGATATTTCTTTTGTTTTATACTTAATTATTATGTCAGTGTATCTGCTGTACTTTTCTTTAAGATTGCTGTATATTTTTGTCTTTGTGGTTTATTAAATTTTTTTAAACTTTATTTATATAATGCTTGTTATGATATAAATTTTTATAGTTATAAATTGCTTGTTCATCTTTTCCTTAATTAGAAATCAGCTATACTTTATAAATTAAAATTAGGACAATCAGTAACAACTATACCTACTGTTGGTTTTAATGTAGAAACTGTTACTTACAAAAATGTCAAGTTTAATGTTTGGGTAAGTTATATTATTTAATTTTTTTTTTTGTGTGTGTGTGTGTGTGTGTGTGTGTGTGTAATGCTTATAAATGTGTTTAATTATAGACTATGACCTCCTGGTATTGTACTTCTAATCAGAAACATGGTTGCTATTTTTGGAAAACTTTATTAAGATTTAAAGAGAGCTTTAATACTTTATAAGATTTATAAATAATCTATAAAAATCTTAAAAGAAATTGTTAAATTAAGATTTATATTGTAGTACCTTTCTTAACAAGCATAATTCATTTCAGAATCATAATATAAAATGTTCATTAAGAGAAAAAAAAATCTGTGGAATCAGTATAAAATAGGGCAGTGGGCCCCATTCCATAAAATAATAATAAATAAATAATCAATCAAAATAGAGAGAAATGTTAAGAAACATAGAGGAAATTTTAGGAAGAATTAGTGAAAATTTATTATTTAAAATATTTGACAGACAGACATTTTTACAGACTATAGACATTTTTGCCTATTCTTCAACATTTAGTGAAAATAATGTAGCATTATTTTTAAACTTGCAGTGCATAAATCTATCTTATAAGGATGATTCTTCTTAACTTATAGGATACAGCAGTTTTTCATGCTTTCAGTGCTATTCTTATTTCACTAAAAGATTGATTCTTTACTGAGACTTTTCTCCTCCTCTCGTTTTTAGGAGATTCCTCCACAACTTCTTGCAGCATTTATTTTTTTATTATTATAAATTTTATATTTACACATTATAGAAAATTAAATTATTTGACTAAAGAAAAATTAAAATACAGCACCTTGGTAATTTTCTGTTTGTGCTCACTCACTATTAAAATACTTCTCTCTTTATATTATAATGTAAAATCAAGACACTTGCCAAACTGTCTTGGTTTTTTATATATCTCAATAAATTATATATTTTACAATTCTTTTTGTAATTTTAAAAAAGAAGAAACATTAACAAACAAGCAATAAACAGACTGATATCTATGATACAAATAGGATTCTTCATCTGTACGGGACATTAAGATTAAGATGTCTCATCACTTGGAATTTGCATCGCATGACTCATTAAGGGAGCCATTTGTTTTATATTTTGATGCAAATTGCTTATTGTAAAAGGTACTTGTTTAACTAGGTTTGGCTGTATATATATTGTTTTACAAATTATGTTTCAAAGAAACAATGAAAATTTGTTTTTTAAAGAAAACATTCTTAATGTAAACATTGCCATAAAACTTCATATGCACTGCAATTCATATTTCATATCTTCCATTTTTGCCATTAAAAATTAATTTTAAATGATTGAATAATAAACTTTATTTCTTGACTGAAGTAGGAAATAGAATATAGACTTTCGTGACATGAAATAGAATTTTATTAAAACACACACATTTATTAAAAATTAAGAATCAGTTTCTTATATTACTTGCACTTATTTATGTTAATTTTTCAAAACTGATTTTGAAATATATATATATATATAATGGATTAATATACTCTTTTTTTGTGTGAAAGCTTTTAAAAATATGAAACCTGAGTATTATTTTGCATATTATAAAAGTGAGCTAAGATGGGCAATTTGTTACTTTAGAATTTTTGCACATATTTGGCTGAAGAAGAAAACGCACATTAACTTTCTGTGTTTAAAATAATTCTTTAAGCATTTTAGCCTAAGTACAAATTTCATTTATATATATGAAATGTTTTATTTTTATCTGTACTTATGAAAAAAATAATCATAATCTTAACTGATTTTTTAGTAGTTTTATTAAAACCATGGTTTTTATTTGAAGGAAACCAAAACAATTCTTAATTTTGTTTTATTGATGGTACATTTTATGTAATCTTTATTATATAACAGTATTCTGTGACTAATTCTTTTAATAAGTTTTTTATTAATAAAATAAATTACTTTAAATATCAATAAAAAATTGTTTTTTCATGTTTGTTTTACATGTTACTGTTTAAAATTTATTTAATGGGGGAGGGAAGTTAAATTCCAGTTTTTTTTTAATTTAATGCTTATTTTTAAATTATAGTTTGCTTCCCCTCCCTCCCTCCTCCCCTTTATACCCCTTACACTTTTTATTTTTGAATGCCATGTCTCTGTATAAAAATGACAAAGCAAGTGAAAATGCATTGAAATTTCCCATTAACTTATGGAAAAATTTGGTAATTATTTATCATGATAATCAATTTTCATGCCTCTTTTTAAATAAAATAAAAACATTAAACAAAAAACTTTTAGATGGTTTAAATCCCCCCTCCCTTCCTGAGTAACTTTTAAAAAAAAGGAATAGGGAAGGATATAGAATTGCAATTTACAATTTTTACTGAGACATGGATGTTTTAGCCATCATCATGCAAATTGATCAATGTCTGATAGATTTGATGCTAGACCAATGCATTTCAACTTTTTTTGTAAGCATTAGCCTATCATCCTGCTCCAAGTACCGATACAATCCCATTATGTAAAATTGCTATCTGACCATTGAAAAAAACCTGATTTCACAGATGACATTATATTTTATCAAAAATGATGCTTTGTTACTTATACTTGAAAGATAAAAGTTCTTTTGTTCCTGAAGTGCTCAGTATTGATAATATAAGTCTACATTTGAGTATGATAATTTTTTAAAAATAGGTTATAAAAAGGCTTTTTTTATATGTAATGTTTTTGAAAAGGCATGAGTGTTAGAATTACACAAATAGAACATTTCAGCTATTTAGTTAAACCATGCTCCGGCTCTGAGGACAAAAAAATTTTTGACAGATTTCATAATGGATATTTTACACTGGAAGATCAATTGAGATATATTGATGTTATTATGTTTTAGTGAAAGAAAGATGTAGATTAGCAATTAAAGTAATTATAGAGAAGCTGGACATTGATATTTTGTCTCCACTTCACCATTTGAGAAAGCTTGGATGCATTTCCAACCTTTATACTCAGGTACCACATCTCCTGATTGAAAACAATTAGCTGAATAGCATGAATGTGGCCATTTGTGTAACAATGTTTAGAGTGAAAGAACATGAAAAAAGGAAGTGGAAATCCGGAATCAATTGCAAAGACAGGTTTATACTCTTTAAATTTAAGTGTTTGGAGAAACAGACTAAGAATTATCCATTTTGGGCTTCTCTAATCTTGTGAAAAAACCATGTCGGATAAATACCGTGAACGATTTGCTAGACACCATTCAGCCACTCAAGAAAAATGTCCGATTTTGGTAGTGAGAAAGGATGTAACTTTCCTTTTTGACATTGCCACTCACAAAAGATACTGAGAGAACTGCAAGAATGGAAATGGGAAATTCTTCAATGCCTAACAAGAAGAATGGTGCCTACAAACATGTAGGTCAATACTACATTCTTCATTAGAGAAATGTGTTGGTTATACCACATACAAATTTATATATATATATATATTTCCTCTCCAGAATAGTTTAAGTGGCAAAAATTTTAATTTATGTGCAAAAATGTCTCACAACTTCCCCCTCCCTTAAGAAAAGCTAAGATTTTTCTTTATTAGCGAATTTGTAGATTGATGAAGATATACCATATAAAATAATAGCAATTTTATCCTTGAAGAATATTAAATTTAAATCTTTTATGTTTGAAGATTATCAGCAGATTTGGCATGAATGCTGAATAATAATTAATTCAATAACATCTACGTACCCATGCATAATAATACTGCAATACATTATGTAAGAATGTCATTTGTAGATAACTATATTCATTTAATATATAAACACATTTATAGAGAATTTTGATGTTTACTAGCAATTGGTGTTTTAAAATCAAAATGGGAAGATGACAAATATAGTTCAAATTTGTAGGACTTCTCTGCTATAACAATGCTTGTAAATGATAGCAGAACAGTAATTTCTTGTTGAATAATTCAGTTTTTTGATTCTGTAAATAAATTATATATCTAAACTGAATTTCAAACATTCTGATTTTTCTAAATTATAATAGTTTTGGATTCAGTTTAATTATTTTGATTTTCCATAATAAAATATTTTGATTAGAAATGTCATATTTATTGCAATATTTAAAAAAAACTCTTATGCTCAATAAATCTATCATTGTCCATTATTACATCCCCTCAAAAAACTGTTAGAAGTATGCACACTGCAGGTTGAAATATAGTACTAAATAAACATTTGTAAATTTTAATAATTGTGCTCTAACCTACTTTTTTTCTTAATTTCATGAATATTTATTTAGTTGGAGCAATTACTAAATTCATTTAAGTTTAACTTAAATAAGTTTTAAACAATGATTTTTAAAAATTAATGTTTTTTAAAAAGGATGTTGGGGGACAAGACAAAATCCGACCACTATGGAGGCATTATTACACAGGCACTCAAGGGTTAATCTTTGTAGTAGACTGTGCAGACAGAGACAGAATTGACGAAGCCAGACAAGAACTACATAGGATAATCAACGACAGAGAAATGAGAGATGCCATCATCTTAGTGTTTGCCAACAAACAGGATTTGAATGAGGGTGGGTAGCTTGCTTAATATTAACAATTAGCATTGCTTATATTTTATAGATTAATGTTAATTCTTTTTTATTTTTCCTTATTTTATATATTTCATTTGTCTTTTTATGCTGTTCAAATACTTTCTAAACATTTTATTTAAAAAATATTATTGTTTTATTAAATGTACTTTTAATGAGTTGACATATACTTTTCATTCTTTCTCAGTCTCGTGAATTTGTTTTAATGTTTCAAAAAGAAATTATATTTTGTATTCTTAGAACTTGAGTTAAAATTTTTATTTAGTTGATAATTAGCATAACAAACTACTTCTATAGTACATTGGTTTTATGGTCTCAATTTATTCTTATTCATTTTGGTTTTATGGTCTCAATTTATTCTTATTCATTT
>JAPMOR010054744.1:0-27595 GCA_026543865.1 Argiope aurantia | reverse complement strand
CCTGATTGCTGTGTTGGTCTTAGATCATAATTGAGTGTTTGAAAAAATTGAATGCCAGAAATCTGGCCAATGATGCTTTCTGATTTATTACTGGTGAGAAATATATGATTTGTCTATAAGTTGTAACTAAGCTATCAAATTACAAGATTAATAGGTAAAATAGAAAAGTGAGTCACTGACATAAGTGTTTTTTTTTTTTAATCTACTTTTAAAATTACACAACCTGTATATAATTATTTGTGGAGCAGTTTCTAATTTGAACTTTAAATCAACTTGTGCATACCGAAAATCTATCTTAAAAGGTAAAAGTTGTGATATTGTTAAATTGTAGACCTTTATTGTGTGAACTGCAATTAAATTTATTGCTATGGTTAGCAAGTTATATAATGTAATACAATATGCAACAAATTTTATATATAATTGTTACGCTAAACACTAGATATATTCATCTAGGTAAGGATTTTTTTGTAAATTCCTTTTCTTAGTTTATTTTTAACGATAATCACTTAATTAATATTTAGTTGATGATAAGAGTTTTTATAATTTTTAAATATATTTAGTTATTGCAACTTTGCTAAATTATTTTAGCTTTTTGTTTATTAAAATTTTATTTCAAATTGTTTTTTGCATCTTACAGCAATGAAGCCACATGAAATCCAAGAGAAACTTGGACTGACACGTATCCGAGACCGCAACTGGTACGTTCAACCATCTTGTGCCACAACAGGGGATGGACTTTATGAAGGACTCACATGGCTAACTTCCAATCATAAATCTTGAGAATGCAGTAAACTTATGACCTTTAAGGACCCTTATTCACCATGTGAATCTGTTCTTTTAATTGGTACCAGTTCTATAACTCCTTTAACAGCTTCGGAAACTTCTGTTTCAATGATAGATACGGATAATGGAACTCTTGTTTACCTGGTTTTGTGTGCTGTTGATTTGACCAGCCTTTGTTTCAACAAACCTGCAGTGACAGGCTTTTTTGCTGCGGGCTTTTTACCGACCTTTTGTGTATATATTGAACTGTAACATTAAATATTGTGATAAGTTGTATCTGTTTATCTTCTATTTTATGGTGTTTTATTTTGAATGTATGTATATGTGCAATGATTCATGTTTCATTCAGGCCCACACTTGTTCATTGGTTTCCCTTGTTGCCATCTTTGTGCATTTAATTTGTGAAGTTTTGGTGTGTGTACATGTATTCTCGCTTGCTCACCTCGCGTGAACACAGAGGAGAGTAGTTATTTATGACCATATTTGGAGTCCATGTGTATAAAAACTGGAACAAGAGGAAAGGTGTTTGTCTCGACCCATTTGGATTTCCAAGAATGTGAATCAAATTTTTTTATTATCTTGGATAAATCTTTACTTCCATTTATCTGTGAATTGAACTGAACTGAATAATAAAAGTTTGATTATATATAAATATTGTGAAGAAATAAAAGTTATACCATCCAACTATATAAGTGGAAAGATCTTTCATTGAAATAAATATTTTTTATTTCTTCTGTATTCAAAATAGGAATTAGTAAAAAAAAAGATACTGAAAAGAATATGCAACAAAGCAATTTTGAAGTAGATTTTATTCTGTATATTTGTCTGGTTTACTGTATTATTTGATATAAAATACAAATTTTTGCACTTTACATTCAGTATTAAAATGCTAACGACATGTTTAAAAGAATTTAGATGTTTTATTCTGAAATTAAAAAATATATATGCTTTTATTAAAAAAAAAAATTGTCTTCATTTTGCTTTCCTTCTGTTTTTATTTCAAAAAAGTGGAAAACATTGAAATCTAAATTATATGCATCCATTTTAAAAATAGCATGCAATATCTCATTAAGAAAATTAACAGTTGCAATAAAAATGGAATGGTTTTTTTTTTTTTTTTTTTTTTTTGTAATTTATAGAATTTGTGCTAAAAATGATTGAAATACACATTGAACTAAAATACTGTAAATGAATGTTCTTTTATATAATGAATGGTGCGGGTAATTTTTCATTCTAAAACTTAATCTATTAGTGGCTGCATGTAAATTTGATCATTCCTAAATTTAGGACCGTGTACTTATTAAATACATAGAGGAAATGTTCCTCATTTGATATGAGAGTGGGAGCAGGCCATCTTTATTATCTGGAATTGCAAAATCTATCCTAAAACATTTTGTGTAACTGCAAGACTTGATATTGATATAATGTATTAAAACCATTACAACAAGGACAAATTGTATCTGTCAAAAAAAAATTGAATTCCTTAATCTAACAAAACTTTGCATGTAATATGGAAGAATGAAAAGTACCCCCCCCCCATTTTGATATATGGCCATGGTAGCCTAGTGATAAATTTTTAGTTTAAGAATCAGAAATGCCCAAGTTCAAAATCCTATTCTACTAAAAAACCATTATTTATATGGATTTGATGCATGTTAAATCGAACTTTTTGGGCCAAATGACCTGCTAATGTGGGGCAGTAGTTTAAAGGAAGATGCAATTAGATCACAGTTCAGATTTAAGAGGCATGTACCAAAATAAACCTTATTTTGACTAGGACATTAATTAAATTCAGATTTGGTATTACTTTCATCAGTCAAATGGTTAAAATTATTTTTATGACTGTTTTTGATAGTATTGTTTCAAACATCTGTCTAAAAATTGCTTTTTTTAAAAAAAGATATCTGAATTTGCATTAGAGGCAATATTCTCCTAAAGATTTTGAATTATCTACATTCTTAATATGAAAAAAAAAAAAAAAACCTCTTATTATTAGGTGGAAATCAGAAGAGAGTGTTGTTCAGTCTAGTAACTATGATTAGGAACATTACATGAAAAATAACATTTTCCAACACTAAACAAAATACTGTAATACAGAAAGTCAACAATGTCATTTCATACATTGATTAGTGTATGTGATATTTGTTTAAAATATTTTCACATTCTACTTAATCCAGGAACTGCAATTTCACCTTCAAGATCTTTTCTCAATAATTATTGTATAGCTCCAAAAGAGAATATTTTAGGATCCTTTATAAGTGAGAAATTTTAAATTATCTAAAATGAACCACAGTTATGGCTTATGAATACTTTGCATTTGTGAATTGTTTTACTGCTTATAGGGTGAGCCTCCTTTTTCCTTTCAATACAGAAGTTTTGGATTTCAAAAGGGGGAAAATAATATTTACAGCAAAAAAAAATTACTGTTTTTAGCATGCTTTTTTTCTCTTTTCTTGTTTACATAATATTGTCTATATGGCATAATATATACAATATTGTGTAATTCTTTAACTATAGTTACTATCGAGATTATCAAAAATGAAAAAAAACAGGTGTTTTTTTTTTAATTTTGAATAATTAAACTTTGCTAATATTATTTTTCAAGCTAAAAAAATTTAACAAGAAATACTTTATTTTTGATTAATTTTTTAAATTATACCAGAAAATCCATGAGCAATAATGGGTGATTACTAAAAAATACAGCTGAAAAAGTGAATTCATAGGCAAGTATTCTGGTAGAATTCAAGTTAAAAGAAAGTATACTGAGCAATTTATTTGTAAATGTTTTACTTTAAATTACATATGTTTGAGATTACTCAGTCAAATAACTTTGAAAATTATATTATTATTATTTTACTTTACTAGAATTAAAAATAGTATCAAAAATGCCTAATTTATGTAAATTCTACATTCAGTTTTAGTCTATAAAGCTATTTTATGTATTAAGATCAATAAAAAAAATGTTTTAAAGTTTGGAAGAGACAAAGACAATAGAGAGGGTGTTTCTAATTGCTGCTCTGATCGTCGTCAAAAAAAATTTAAATAGGAGATTTTTAATTCCTGCATTTTAGATTTATCTGAATATTTTTCTTTGATTAGTTTCGTTATATTAACGTCCCGTTTTAAAGCAACTCGGGCTATTTTGAGACAGAGCTCGTAATTTTGAACCGCGAACAGATGATGAAGACGACACCTGAGCTGGCACCCCCCCCCCTCCACACCAACGTATATTCTTCTTTAAAAAAAAACGCATTTGAAATAATAATTGTATGCATTTGAACATGAATAGATAAAGAGATTTGGTGTATAGCATTTCCACTGAAATTTTGGACCAAAACCTCGGAAGGGTGTATGTGCATAAAGATTGCTTCAAAGAATTGTAAAAAATGTTTATTTTCTTAATTATTGCAAATAGATATATATTTCCAATCAAAAAGTTGCATTATATAAGGTATCCAAATGTCTGAAAATACTTTAGCAGCTATAGAGGGGATAAAAGTCAGAAAAAAAAATTGTTTTGCCACCTGAGGAAAAAGTATTAGTTGGTAAAATATTTTTTTTATATCTATCGATTCACATATAAAGTTGCATGCTTTTATCTGTAAAACTTATTGAAAGGGTAATTAAAAGGCATTTCCCCCCTTTTTAATCATCCTATATCATTGACCGGATTTGACTTCCATTGTAATTAACACGGACACGACATCATTAAATTTTAATAAGTGTTCAGATGTATTAATCGGAAATGCATGCCGTTGATGTTGTGGGTTTGATTTTACTTAACGTAGAGCCCGAATGTAAACTTCTAAAAAAGGACAATGTGATATGGCAGCCAAAGTGACCGCAAAACTCCATCAGCATTTGGATTCTTCAGTGTTATAATTACAATTAGAACTCCTCTTTATAAATAACATTTAAGGCATAACAACAATTTAATAATAAATATTCTTCGTTTGTGGTGTCCCTGTTATCTTGATAACCACCATAGATGAATGCAAGGGAAACAGTTTACCATTTGACATTTTTACGCTAAGGGGAACATAAAAAATTATTTTTTATTATAATTTATATTATTCTCTTTTATTATTTATATTATAAATTGCATATTCTGATCTATTTAGAGAAAACATATTTTCAAATTAAGCTAACATAATAAAATTTATGACTAGAAATATATCTCATTTTCTTTAAAATTCTCGCTGCATGTTAAAGATTAATTATTTATTAACATATAAATTGTTTATTTATATGTTTCCTAATTATTTATCCTTTATTTTCAGTGAGTGATAACGCGCATTTATCCCAGAATGAAGACCATTAAGTAGAGACAGATTTACGATATAGTAGCTTCAAGAGAAAAATTATAATTAACACAAATTTATTTATTTAGACATGCATTAAAATGCAATACAACAAAAACGGGATCACTAACTAAGCTAATCTTTATTAAAATGTCTCTTAATTTTGAATTTTGCTTTCTTAACAATAAATAAATAAAATGAACTTAAGAAGAATCATTTCCTTCTGTGTCGCTTTCCACGGTCACAGTTGTTTCATCATGAATACTGTCTGTTTTGAAAATCCCTTTTACGGCCTTGCGTTCAGTTTTTGATTTCTTTTTACGACGCCTCGATTTTATTTTGTTCCGATCAAATGATTCGATTCGACTTATTGCATCATTTATTTTATTCAAAATAGCCGATATACCACGCCGACGATTATCAGGGTTTTCTGGTATGAGCAACTGTAGTTCTTCTGGTGTGTGTTGCACATCAATGTAGGAAGTGCTAGGTCCTTGTGACCACAATACTTCTTGTCTGCCTTCGTCATCTATTTGTGGCAGATTTTCTATTGGAATTATACCAAATGATTTATCTGCTGGTAATCTGTGAGATTTGTCAAGGAATTTATATAAAGTTTTCGATTGCATTTCAGATTTTTGATTTTTGTCCTTGTATATGCTTTCCTTTCCGCTTTCCAGAATATGTATTTTTTCTAATTCCTCTTCAGAATCTTCTTGATCTGTGCTTTCGTCATTAAAACTCTTATCTCTGGAATGACCACACTCACTTGTTTTGTTGGAATCTACCTCATAATGTTGAAAGTTCTGAGCATCCCAAAGCAATTGATTCGAATTCCTTGCTCCTGGCTCTGGCTTAACCACTCGCCTTCTTGGCAAGGTCTTATGAATGACACGTTTGGCTGTAATTTCTTTAATAGATTCGATTAGGTCTTCTTCTAATTTTTCTTTATTTTGGAAATCTTTATCTTGAATTTTTTTGGAGAAGGTGTCATCCATTTCTGCTGATATTGTTTTTATAATGACCGGAGCGCTGTTCTGCAAATGTACTTTTGAACTTGTTGCAAGGATTTCAGTTTTAGAAGAATGTGGCCTTTCAAGGACCTCAAGTTTATCAAAGTTACTAGGAGGAACTACTTCAGTTTCCGAAGACTTTGGAGGTTGTCTTTCTAAAATAGATGTACAAGGATTTTCCAGACTAGATGCATCCAGAGATTGTTGGAAATAAGGTTTCAGAAACTCGGTGATATTTAATTCAATAATAGTATTTGGATCGGATGACTTATTAATGATCAAAATAACAGGATCTGTTTTTGTTGCATCAACAAGCAGCGTATAACTTTCAGAATCGAGAGTTGAATCCCATGTTTGATTTTCATAAGACGTGCCAAATGCCGGAGCAATAGAATGAACCCTATTTTCTTTGCGACTTTCCTTAAATGGCTCCAGAAGTCTGTTTTGTAATGTTTTCAACAAATTTTGAAGCTTCCCCGTTATTTCTATACTCATTGGTTTTTGTTTTAATATAGAAATATCTTCAACAGAATTAGGTTGCTGTTCATTCAACAAATGCTGAAGTACATTAGCGAAATCTTGACTGAATTTCAAAGTTTCAACTTTTTGATGATGTTTATCATGTATCAAGCGTATTGGGGTGTCAGCAATTGGCTTTACTTCAGAAACTTTGTATGGGCCTAAATGTACTAATTCTTTTGCTTCCAAAGATGAAAACTTAGGACTTATAATATGAAATTTAGATGCATGCTGAAGAGGAACATTTTTTGCAGTCATATCAGCGGCAGTAATGCCTGACTTTGGCTTCATGGGTGGTAAAAATTTCGTCAAATGATAGTATTCTTGATTATCTGTCGAGATGCGAATAACGTTACTTGATACATCCACTTCTTGCGTTTCATAGAAAACGGAATCTTTTGAAAATGTAATGCTACTTTCATTCCCAGTTTCATAGAAAGCATTTGGTGGATAGATCAGGCCAATTTCAATAGAATCATCAGATATATTTTTTCTATCGTCAGTAGTTTCGAATTTCGATGGTGGCAATTTTTTTTCCAAAACATGATATTTTTGTCCTTCTACAGAATGCTTAGAATCTACTTTGCTCTTTTCTTTATGATATGACTTATTCTTACTATAGCTGCTTTGATAAACCTTGAAAGGGAAGTCCTTTTCGTCTTCAGTAGCGAAATAAGCATCTGGTAATGATATATTTTCATTATCAGAAGAAAATTGATTAATCATATTTTTGGACTCTGCATCAGATGCAATTGCTGGTTTTGAAGGGGGTAAGATTTTCTGCAAAGTATGATATTTTTGAGCTTTTTTCATTGCATTCATTTCTTCATCTGATAATTCTAATAAATGATCTGAACTTGCTGTTCCAAAGTAAGCATCTGGTAACATTATGTTAATTAATTCATTATCAACACAAATGGTCTGAAGTAAATTGGTTTCTAATTTAATTAAGGCAGTTCCCGATAGAGAAGGAGGTAGAAATTTTTTCAAATTATGATATTTCTGTCGCTTTTCAGAAGTTTCAAGGATATTATCTTTTAATTCCGTTATAGTCATAATATCTTTTGCCCTTGTGGGTGGTAAAAATTTAGCTAGAGCATGGAATTGTTGTTTTTCTTCAGAAACATCTTCCATCACACTTATTTCTTTATTTTCGCCAAATATTTTCGTTTTGTTGTCTGCAATACTAAATGATGAGGAGCTATATCTAGTTATGGAGTCATTTTCGCTTCCACTTACATAGTAAGAATCTGGGAGTGAAATGGCAAATGGTATGTCTTCTCTTCCCTTTTCTAGTCCGGGTAATATTGGTTTTAAGAATGGTAAAGTCTTTTTCAAGTTGTGATATTTTTGCTCTGCAGTTGATGCGTCAAACATCCTACTGATTTCATCAAAAGTATTTTTTTCTTTTGTGAGGTCGGTGTCTTCAAGAGTCTGTACGTGTGTCCGATCAAGTAGCATTTTTCTAGTGCTTCCAAAATAAGCGTCCGGTAAAGATGTTGGAAAATGTGAATGTTTTGATATTTCATCATTTTCAGAAGAAGAAGAATATGATTCTTTAGTTGGAGATGAAAGAGTGATGATTGGCTTTTTTAAAGGATTCTGAAAATTTGTAATAACTTGATCTAGATTTTCATCTACAACCTCCAGGCCTTGAATAGTTTCCTGCGAAGGTGCCACGAATAAAAAGTCTTTTGTTGTATTCAACACGTTTTCTCTGTTTTCAACATCAAATAATGAACCTTTCATGATGGATTCCAACTGAGTAGGTTTTTGTTTTATGCTCTCATCAGACGAACAGACGGCGTAGAATTCGGAACATTGCTGTTCTTCTGCTTGTTCTAAGTCACAGCGCGGAGGAGCTGTCGAATTAAGAAGTTTCTGAAGACCATGAATTAATTGACTTTCGACATCTTTCAAATTTGGGTCCTGCTCAGATAGGGTTTTTATCTCAGGAAGAATATGTGAAGCTCTTTTGCCAAACGAAGTTTCATTGGGAGATATATAAACATTATCTGATAATTTAATGAGAGGCTCTGACATAGTGCAAACATATTCAAGACCTCTAGCTTCTTTAGTAATATGAGAAATAAGATTTGCTGTAGAAAAACTGTCTGCAGTCTCAAATTTATTTGAATGATCAACTACTGAAACATCTGCACTTTCAATGGATGCAAGGTCATCGGAAACCTTCTTTGAATGTTCCTTTTCTGGACTGCAAATAGAAGTGGATTTTTCATCATCCACCGGAGCATTTTTCAAAATAAATACTTCATATTGTTTTCTTTTGTTACCATTTCGTTTTACATCTAGAATTGGTGGATCTGGTATTCCGCTGAAGCTCGAAATATCTGTTGGTGTTGCTAATGTTGAACTATCTTTCGAATCTAATTCCTTGCACAAAGAAAAAGAAGTTGTCTGATCTACAGGGATTGATATGCGAGTGAAATACAAATATTTTTTCTCATTTATTTTATAAATGCATTTTTTCTGCCGCTTGATTTCAATTTTTTCAGGCGATTTCAGGACAGAAGTGTGGAGCTTTTTGCTTTTAGGAAGAATTTTCTCCTGAAGTGTCTTCCTATCTATAATATCGGTACCGAGAGCTTTGTCCAAAATTAATTGAGGTATTTCATTTTCACTTTTTGTTTTATCATCTTCTTCGTGTGCCGAAATAGTTTCAAAGTATTTTGGATCCCGTATAAATTCTTTCTTGCAAACTTCAAGATCTGACTTTATCTTTTGTACTCTTTCAGGAGTGACTTTTACGGGTTGGCTCCACTCCAGTTTTGTCTGAGTTATTTTCAGGTCTTTTTTTCTTACAGATTTATGTTTCTCTTTATAATTTTCTTCTTCGTCAGTTTTTATGTATTTAATGGATTCAGATCCAACAAACATTTCATCTTCAAATACTTTCTGAACTTCTTCATATTCAAAATTTACTTCATCATCTGGCGCAATTTCTTCTGGTATTTTGCTTTTAAATTTTTCGATTATATCATCGATAGAATCCTCATATGACGAGCCTTTAGAAAATTCATCTTCGGTTTCCTCATACAAGGGACTTGCTTCACTTTTAGGACGAGAGATATCAGGAAATGTTAAATATTTTCTGAAAGCTCTATCATATTGTTCCTCGCTTATTTTTTTCATTTCAGGTTCATCTTCCATTTTCTCTAATTTTGTTTCCGCATAACCATAATTTTCTTTACTATCCTCAGTACTTTTATCTGCTGTTTCAGCTTTCTGTTTTTCATCTTCCTTTTTTATTTCATCTTTTGTATACCCTAATTTCTCTTCGTTAAAACCATCTTTTCCCTTTTGTTCAATAGGTGCTTCAATACTTTCATCGTATCGTTCAGTTTTAAACTTTTGATCTTTCATTTCTCTATCATCTATTACTTTGGTTATTTCTTTAACATCTTGAGCCTCAATTTTAGTTAACTTTCGAGGCATATTATTTTCTTTTATCACAGATTCGTCTAATTCAAGAACTGTTTTATCTTCTTTTGGTTTTTGAATCTTTTCTAATTGGTCAAGATAAACTTCACGAACTTTTCCTATAACAGCCCACTCTTTTGGTACTTTATTATCCATGTCAATTTCTTCTGTTTTGTGATCTGTCTTAATGTCTCTTTTCGAGAAATCTCTAGTAGCCTCTGGAATCTCTGGTAATAAGTTTATTGTATCTGAATACTTTTCGTCTCTTCTAGAAACAATATATCTATTGAATTCTTCATCTATTTTCCTTTTTCTTTCTTGATATGCCTCCTTAAAGTAATCATCAAGTTTATGAGATTTCTCAGCTAAATCTGACTCAAGATCATGGGTGTTATCATAATAAACTAAAGCATTTCTTTTAGAGAGAACATACAGATTAAAATCTTCACGGAGTTTTCTTTTTCTTTCATCATATATTTTCTTGAAACTTCGAAGTATATCCAATGATTCTTCTTTATCTTTGTGTCTGTCTTTTTCCTTGACATCATATTGTTCCACAAATGACTTGAATTTTTCTTCTCTGTTATATCTCGGCTTACGAAATAAGAAACTATAGCTGTGCAATGCCTTCTTTATTTCTAAAGACCCTTGTGAGTGACCCAGTGAATCTTTTTTACTATGAACAACTGCGTCAGTTTCATCCTCTTCACGATTCCAATCAAAATCCGTGCTAGGTGTACCATCATCTTGATCTCTTTTACGTAAAGGCCGTTGTTGAAACAAAAAATAATGTTGAAGATTCTCCTTCATTTTCTGTGGACTTTTACTGATTTGTGGTGATCTTTCTTCATCAAGCTCTATTATATCTTTATAAACATCAATTTTTGATTCATGTTGTTTCTTCCAGCCCGGTGACTTTTTCTGTAAGTCATGACTAGATAATTTCTGCTTTTGTAAGAGAAAATACTTTTCAGTCTGCTTACTTTTTTGTTGGGTCGTTTCTCTCCATATTTCGGGACTATATATTGGTTTACTGTCACACCCATTTGGCCTTTCACCTAAGTCTGGATATGTTTTTTCATTTGTTTTGTTATCTTTCTTTAAATCTTCACTTCTAATGTCTTTTCTGAAAAAACCTTTAATAGCCGTTGGACTTTTTGGTAATTGGTTTTCTTTATCTAAACGATTTTCATCTCTTCTGGATGCAATGTATGAATTAAACTCTTCATCTACTTTTCTTTTTCTGTCTTGATATGCATCCTTGAAGAAATCGCCAAGTTTAGGAGATTTTTCAGTTATTGATACTTTAGGGTGATGACTGCTATCATAATAAATGGAAGCATCTTCGCCAGAACGAAAATCAGAATCTTCATCTATGTCTCTATGATGCTCATGTTTAAGAACTCCTTCTAACTCTTCTTTCGTTCTTGTTCTTACATCAAATTGTTCTTCACTACTTTCATCAGATCTCGGAATAATTTCCTGTCCTTTACTTTTTTCTTTAATTGGCAAAGTTTTTGATATTTTGCCATCTCTCAAATCTTCCCTTTTCTTTGTTAATGGTGAAATCACCCTTTTCTTGTCTATGGAAGACACGCCCATCCAGGAAGGTTTAGTGATATCTTCTTCTCTAGGACTTATTTCGGAATCTTTACTGGAGTCTTCACTAGTTCTTTTCAAATTATCCTTTGTTCTTAGTTTCATCTCACCTTTCTTGGTAATTTTTTTATCATAACTTGGTATGGTTCCTCGTTCCTTAATTTTATCTTTAATTGGTAATTCTTCTGAAATTTTCTCACTTTGAAATTTCTTCTTTTTCTTCGTGGCATGTGGAGACACTTCTTCCTGCGTCAGGGAATGAATATCTGTCAATGACATTTCAGGGATATCTTCTTTCCTAGAGCTTGTTTCGGGATCTTTTCCTACTTCTTTATGAAATTCGCATCCAGGGGAATACAAGAATTCATCTTTTACTTTTGGTTTTATTTCATCTTTTTCAGAATCAGTATCAGATTTACCTTTCGGTGATACTCTTTTTGATATCCTTGTCTTTTTATAAACGTCCGTTTTCTTTGGTATTGATGGAATTTTACTATCGGTTTCAGGAGGAGATTTTTGATTAATAGCTTTTCTGATAGTAGTTTTGATATCCTTATGTCCATTTTCATTTCTTTCACTTTTGGGTGATATAATAAAGGTATCCTTCATCTTTAATTTTAGTTTATCTTTTTCATGAACTTTAACTTTAGAAGAATCGCTTTCTTGTTTGAATTCACTTGGGGATTTTATGCGTTCCTCAATTTTACGTTTATCTGTTAACTCTTTTGATTTTCTATCATCTTCAACGTATTGGTTTTTCTTTGTCTCTGACTGGAGTATATCTTTCTCAACTTTAAAGGGAACAGCTGTCAAGGGAGACTCGGATATATTTTCTTCGCTAGAACTCGGCTTGGAATCTTTACGTTTGTCTTCTCTGCGTTCGCTCTTTGGTGCTCTTTTCAATGCATCTTTTACTTTTAAAGACATATCATTCTCTTTATTCGACAATTGTGTGATTTCAGCAGGTCGTATTTGCCCTTTTTTAACTTTAGTTTTTAATTCTTTTGATGCAATGACATCTTCAAAGCATTCTTTTTTCTTTGTTTTTAAAAACGACTCGATTTTTTTGCCAGTGATGGAATTATCAGTTGATGAAATGTCAGAACTACTTCCTTTGCTTTTATTCGTCTCAGAAACACTATCTAAATCTTCAAGAAATTCATTTTTGTGATCCCCTTTCAATGGAAATTTTTTCTTTCTTTTTAGTCTTTCGGAATCATTGTCTTGCTTCCTGATCTTCTCTTCAGAATCCTTGTTCTTTTCTTTTTCGGTACTTATTTCTTTCTTATGTTGTCCATCTTCTTTACTAGGTATTTTGCCTTTTGAATACTTCATTTTTTCATCTGCTTGTCTAGTTGATTTTAACATTTTCTCCGGCGTCAAATCTTTAGAGGTTGCCATTTTAGCTTTGCCATGTTCATACATAACAATTTTGGGTGATTTACTTTTAATTTCAGTCTTTCCAACGAAATCTTTCTTCAATCCTTTCGATTTCAAATCCTTCTCAGTGTCAACAGGTTGTTTTGTTTTGAGGATATGTCCTTTATTCGATTTAGATACTTCAGATTGTCTTTCATTTTCACTCAACTCCAGTGCTTGTTGTGGAGTTCTTCTTTTATTAGGTTCAGAGATCTTTGTTTTTATGTCAGGTTGTAAATGTCTTTTCATCTGTATCCCCTCTGAAGCTGTTTGAAATGTATCTTTATTTTGTTTCTTAACTGGTGTGACTTTTCTGGATGATTTTATATCCGTACTTGTTTCCCTATCTGTATTTCTTAATTCTTCATCCAATGAATATGCTTCTTTTTGTAGATTTTTTCCATCTTTTAGTTTTCTGTGCTGTTTATCATAGATATCAGTTTCTTTATCTGTCCTGCTACTTTTAGAAAGATCCGTAGACTCAGTCGAAAATTGGCTATCTGGTTTATTTTTTTGTTGTTCTGTAAACTGGTCCGTATCACTAGATGGAATTTTTTTAGTGTCTTCAGCACTTCCAGGGAGGCCATATAAATATTTAAGAAGAATCGATGAATCATCTGCATCAAGAGAACTGTACCTTTTAAGTGTTCTAATGTCACGTTTATCTCTGCTGGGCACTTTGGAAACTTTCATATGCTGCTGCTCATATAATCGTTCTTTATTGGCTATGCCATTAGCCGAAGATTCGGTACCCCTTACGTAAGGTAACAACAACTTACTTTTTAGCGATTTTCCTTTGATGTTTTGTCTTTTTTTCATTCTTTGTTCTTTGGAAGGTTTAATTTTCTTGTCACCTTCAAATGTTTCTAATGAACTGCCTAAGAAATCATTATCTGTGGAGGACAACTTTTGGAATGGTGATCTCTTTTTGTCTGTGTAAAATTTATCTGAAACATCTGTCTCTTCATTGCTGCTACTAGAAGACGTGTGAGCTAAACGTATTTTTTTCTTTACCGATTCAACTATTCCCGAGGCAATCTCAGATACGACATTGGCTTGTCCATCATTTGTTAAAGTCCGTGTGTCAAAATATGAGCCTTCGTCAGGTGACGAAGGATATGGCCGTTTAAAGAAACTTTCTGTTGCTTTCATTTTAATACTGTCAAATGAATCCTCCCATTCATAGCTATCATTTGCTTGAGAATATCTGAAATCACTAGAAGAAAAACTGCTTTTCCTGTATTTTTCTGGTGACAGAACTTCCAATTTCGGATATTGTCCCTGCAATAAATTGATTAGATATACATTTCATATTTGATTTTGAAAATTAATTTTATAAGCACCATTGAAAAATTGAAAAATTACCGATCTGCCTGAAATTACACTGGTATCTTGTGTTACCGTATCTGTAAAGGAAGCGAGAAAAATAAAATTACAACACCTGAAATTCCATCAATTCAACTTAGTTATTAGTATATGCAAAATGTAATGGAAAGGAATGTTGTAAATCTGGTTTTTATTCAAAAATGTGAATAAATTACCATAAATTCGTCAAAAATTCGCTTTAACGAATTTCTCCAAAATAGTTTTTACTCCATAAATATAAATCAAAATAATAATGTGAAGAAATAAAATTAATTATATGGCCGAACTTCTTCAAGCTGTAACAGAAATACATTAATTCCTAGTCCTTAAAGTTTCTTTTACGATGCAGTAAAGGAACTGAATTGAAATACAGTAACTTTACTGAATACATTAAAGAAACTGAAACTGAAAATTTTGCGTTGAATTTTGGTATAGGATCAATTTGCAGATTTCTATCAAATTTTGAGTAAAATATGTTAGGTGGAAGTCCATCTGTTCGGCTATAAATTCATTTGATTATTACAAAACAAAGAGAGCTAAAGAGAGATAGTTTTGGTACACAGATTTAACATCTATAGAATAGACAACTGCCAAAGTTTGAGACAAAACTAACGTCTGTATTTTCAGAAACATGTTAAAGTGATATTTCAAAAACTCAATGGCTTAAATATATTAAATTAGGTAAGGAATTATTGTACCCTCGGGGCAGCCTGTAACCCCTAGAGGGCGCGTCCTCAGGTGGCGGATTGGGGAATGCCTCCATTGGTTTTTCCTTTGGAGAAACCTTCCACGGACCAACAGGTAGAAGTCCAACCTCCTCGGAGGCTCTGGCAATCCCCCCTCTTCCAAGACGTTTTAGACACTTTTGGACAGATCTAATCCTATTGCACTACTGGACAAGACAACAACAACAAGGAATGATTGTGATCATAAGATTAGTTCTGTGTTAACATTTTGTTTCGATCGGTTAGAAAAAAGACATCTAAAACACATATTCGATTTTTATATACTATTAACAGATACTGCCAATTAATCGCCAAATAACTTGCCTAGGATGACATGATAGATTCAGTCAGAATGCTAAATTCACGCCAAAGGTTAACATTTCGTAACTATTGCCATGCATGGCTTTCTCTGGCATGGCAAATTTATTAGAGAGTATACTAGAAAGTTTTGGGAAAACAACTCTTGCTATTTACTATAATAAAGTTAAATGCATTGCACTCAGTGGCTTAATTAGAGTGGTTCAGAGAATGCAAGTGTCCTAGTCGACACTGTCAGAAGGCACGGAATCGAAAAATAAATCATTTGCATAAATGATGTATTTGTTTATAAATCCTCATTCTTCAAATTCTTGAAAATTAATTTTTTAAAAATCATTTTAGCGTCTTGCTATATGCTATATTTATTTTAAAACGTCCAGGATTCAATTCACTATTTAAATTCCCAACACAATCGAGTTATAAAACGTTTGAAGATATTTTGATAACTAATTAAAACAACACGGTACCTCAAACATTTTTTAAATTTTTATTTTTAAAATTATATTTTATTTCTATTTTATGTAAAATAGTACTCTATAACTATCCCTTAAAATTATTTTTGAAATAATTAACATTTTTTTAAAAAAATTGAGTTTTTATAAAACCCTAAAGTTTTTTTTTTTTAATATGAAGATTTTTTTCCAGGTAGCTATCAATATACTACATAAAACTTAGTATGGATTTCCTCCTGCCAACAGTATTTAATTTTTTTATATTTTTTTTTATTCTAAAAATACACACAAAAAAAATCTAAAAAATGCAAAAATTCTGACTTCGGACTTTTTTTAAAAAATTATTACACACTTTAAAGTTTATTCCATACTAATTTTTAGAAAACATACATTTCTGAACATTTACAAAAAAGTGCACAACCCTACCGCCATTTTTAAGAAAGCCTTAGGTTTTCGAAATGTAGCGTAAAGCAAAAAAGCAACATGGAGAAAAATGCATTTAAAGTTTTGATTCATCTAAATCATAATATAAAATCTATCCAATTTGCTGTAAATTTTACAAAATATGATTCTAGATATTCTAAATTGTTTAAAGCTAAAAAAAATGCAAAAATTTATTGGAATAAGATATTATATTTGTATATTGAAGATTTACAGAAAAACTAACGAAAGATCAAAGCTTCACAAATCTTTATCATAATACCTTTAAAAAAATTAATACACATATCAAGATTGATTAAATGTACATTTCTGCTATTTTGCTTGAAGGATGCAGTTGTAACTTTTAAGTATTTACACCAAATGACACTGTGGAGAGTCTCGTTGGAGTTTAGTACCATGCACCGATTACATCGCTCTAATGGCTCATTTGATGCAAGCCTTTGGTAATGTTTTTGCCAAATAAGCTTCTTTTTTTGAATCTGAAAAGTGGGTATGGCAGCATTGTTTACTCCCTTGTCATGCATCAAAAATTCTTGAATTACTTAATAAAAAATAAAGCTATAGATCAAACATTTTGCAGGCACATTTAGAAAAACTCAATTTATTATATGAGCGAATAAAAAAAAAATCGATTTTTTTTAATGATTTTTCGAGTACCATGTCGCCCTTGAGCATATACAGATATATCCAGTAATATAAACGGATCATGAAAATGGCATTGCTATAACTAGATTTTCTAGGTTCTGTAATTGAAGTGAAAAGAAAAAAAAATCAACGCGAAATTAAACCTGATGTGATGAACTAATGAGGGAATATTTTTAGTTATCGAACTTTTCCATTAGTCAGAAAAAAAAATGATTGTATGTTTTGAAAAAGCGAGCAGATTTCTTAGAAATTCTATAAACAAAACTCAATAAAAAAAGACTGATATAAACGAGCTAAGCGTAGAAATAATAAACGATTGAAGCTTCGTTGTGAAGAAAGATAACGAAAAATAACTAACGGATAAAATAATGAACTATTAATATTATATTTTTACTACTTCTTGAGACAGGATTGAATTTATTTTGCAGTTTGTTCGAATTGCAGAATAACGAAAGCAGAAACGTAGCCAGTTTCAAGTTGTCTTCCAAAAAAGCTGCATTTGATAACGAATTCTTCGTTGGGAATTCAGTTTGATCTTATAAATTGGTGCAGCGTAAAATTTCTTAAATATGTATCGTTATATTAGGGTTTCTTTTCTTTTCCTTTTCAAGGAAGGATTTTGGATTTTCATTTGTAATTAATACATGAAGCATTGTTTAATTTGATTTTGACTGTAGATGTTGAAACTGTATACTGAATTTTGTCTGTCTTGCTCTCTTCGTTTTGTAGTTATTATGTTAAATCTTATTCGAGCATTTGATAGAAATTTACAAATTTAATATACAGACCGTATACCAAATTTCATCCTTTTAGGTGAAAGCGTTCTTGAGTTATTTTTGTCACAGACAGACAGATATTTTCCAAAAATGTGTTTCCGAACTCAAGGTGGTCTAAGGAATCTAGGGAATTCGCTAAATTCTGGAATTTTTAGACGAGAAAGTAATAAAGATGAATGTTTGTGTTGACGTTGAAGTTCTACAGCATTTCTTACTAGCATTAGCAGAATGCTCTCAGAAGCATTCCCTTTAAAGGGAAAAAAAAAAAAAAAACGAGTCTTAAAAGTTCTTGTGAAAAATTCTCTAATTGCTCCAATTGAATCTTCACCTCTCAATAATAACTGCATAATGGACATTAAATACGATTGGCTCTTTATTTTCTGAGGCATCCTAATGATTTTACAGAAAAATGTTTTCATAAAGTTATAAAATCGTTTCGAAGGGTTTTTATGAATTTTCGCTAAACTTGTCGAGGAAAGTTTGATATAATTTAAACCAACTGAAAAAGCTTAAACAAGAAACTCGAATAGCTATTTGTGTGAAATTTTTGATACATTATAAAAATATCGAAAGAATATGCATTCGATTGATCTTGTCAAAAGCGGAATACGTTTGCTGGGGACCTCTGGTGCTGATGTTTTTAAGTTCTTCTAAAATGACCATATAAAATGCAAATTTCTATTTATCATTATTACATTTTAAAATATAATTTCAAATGAAGCTTTCACGCATTTTAACTATATTTTTAAAAATAACAATCTTTATGATTGCTATTTTACATAATTTTTATTCACTGTTTAATTAATCTTTTTGTATAATTAAGATACATTGATCGAATGCTTGACACTTTAGCTCATAAATGTTTTAAATATAATTATTCAACTCTCCCTTTCTCAACATTACATATTTCAAGAGCAGGAAGAATGTGTTAAAAAAAAAAGAAGAAGAAGAAGAAGCAATGGACGTTGTTTGTTATTTGCCATGGCCGCCATTTTATGTAGGTACGCCTCTGAGTGGAAATGATTAAATTTCAACTAATACAAAAAAATTTCTGCTGAAACCAATCACGTTTTTTAAAAATATGATTATAGAAAATCAACATTGAAGTTTTATGTATATTGCAGAAATTTTTTATAATTTATTCAATATCTCAAAGGATATTTTTTTAAAAATTTTTATCAGTTTTACATTTAATTTTTTGCTTCCCCAAGGCCAATCATCTTCGGGGAAATTCCGGGTGATGACTGGCGTATCTTATTTGAGGAGATCAATGAAATGCTCTAAAATGGGCATTTTTATAGAATATTGATATTAAGATTTTCAAAGCTCAGTCAGTTATAATCGCAAAAAGTGAGACATTTCTTTTTATTTAAAATATCAATACCTGAAAAATATTTTATTAATTCTTGTTTATAGCACTGATAGTTCAAAATTCGTAATTCATCAGAACATTTATTCATTTGAATTACATAAAATATAATTCTTTTCTTCATTTAGGCCATTTTTATTATTAGATGTATCTATTAATAATAGTTTTAGAAACTGGGACCAGCTTAAAGTAGACATTCACTCTCTTTGTATATATTTGCCTTAAATAATATAAAATAATTGAATTAATATTATAGATATTTTTAAAAATTGCAAAAAATAGTCAATTTTTCTTGAATTTTTTTTTTTTTACAAAATATTAAGTTTCATATTTATGCCATTCCGGATAAACACGTGCTGAAAATTAATATTTTTTAGGTTTAGTTTGCAGTAAGAGTTAGCAAACTAAAGATTTAAGTTAATTTGAACTGTTATTATTCTGAGGGTAACACGTTGATAAAAGGTAATTTTTTTTCTATGCTTGTGTAACGTTTTCGTGCAGGCGACATTTTATTTTTATTTTGTGTGAAATAAATTATTTATATTATTATTTATCAAATTTATTTATTTATTATTTATTATTATTTAAAATTATTTTGTGTAAATTCGGAAGATATGCTTTCAATTTTTTTGAAAACTAAATAAAAATAAAAATAAAAAGTTCAACAGCAAAAAAAAAAAAAAAATCATATAATTGAAAAGATGGATTTTTGAATTTTAAAATGATGTAAAAATATATTCTGCTGAAATATTTTCGTAAGTTATCTCTGGGAAACGCCAACGTTTTGCTTAACCTTTAATTAATTGAAATTCTAATTTTTAAAAAATCGCTCCAAGGAGCATATCCCACCCAACAAAGAATATATGTCAGGTTTAATGGCTCTAAATCAAACATCTTGGCCTGAAGAGTGCCAACACTTCCACTCACATATTCATTTTTATTTTAAGAAAGATAAGCTCCACTTGATCCATGATATGAGAGTATAATGTATCAGCATAAATATATAAAATAATAAAAATTGCAGACCTCAGTTCATTGACCTTTGCTGCAATCTAGCATTAAAAATATAAATAAAATATAGAATTTACGATCTCATGAATAAGTTTTATTTCACGAATAAAAATTAGTTATTGGATAGTAAATTTTATGTGAACAATGATATATCAACTATTTAAATTGTCATGACTTTAATGTCTGACAATATGTCAGAATCACGGGAAAGTCTAAGCGAATAAATTGAAATTAAATATAATCAATATCTCCGGCAAAGCATCTGGTCACCAAAGTCGAATAATTGTAAATATAACCAAAAGGATGCAGCTTTACAAATCAAATTTTGAAAACACCATTTTTAAACACTGTTAATTTTTCAAATAAATTTTTAAAGCAAATCACCAGTATAAGTTTTAAGCAATTGTATTCAAATATATACAATTGCTTAAAATTCTAATTTTCTTTACATCATCATAAAATTAAAGAGAAAAATTGAGAAAAAAGAGCATTGGCCTTATGAAAGGAATGCATTTAGAATCCACATTCTGAAGTCTCCATAAAATTTATTATCAATTATATATATATATATACCTGGTGAAATACTTCTTTCTTTATGAGGATAAACTTTTTGATACTGTTTCAACGCTCTTTGGGAAATTTCATCTGCAAGAACAGGAAAATACTTTTCATTACTACAAAATGTAAAATGAGCTAATAATAAACATTTAATATATAAAATTCTTCACCATAATTAAGAAGTTAAATCAAAAACATCTATGCTACCCTTAAAATAACAACAACAATCGACCATTCAAACATTCTAACCTGACTTTCCTCCCAATATAAGCAACAAATATCTTAAATATATTGTAACTACATCTTCATTCATTATAACGCAGAAAGAATGAAATTCGTCTCGATTGTGCCGGTTATGAATTATCTCTTATCTTACGTCCATTTTTCGACATTATATTAAAACAATTTTTATTGTTACGGATACATTGTAAAAGGAACCACTGATAATAAACCTATAATATTGTCAGGAAGATGTAAAGGACTACGCCGTTTGTTAAAGCAAACAATTAGTTTCATTAGGACGAAGCGACTCACTACAGCACGTGACTGAGAACTTACCCATAACGGATGGGACTCTGCTTTTATAAACACATAGGAAGTTCGAAAACTATTCACAGTGAATACTTAAGAAAGACTAGAATCTTCGAGAACTTAGATAAACAATTGATAGCATTTTAAATAAAAGAATTCCAGTCTTTGGATAAAACACCATGGCTGAGATTTGAACCACGAACTATTCATCAGAACAGAAATGCTCTGTTAACTGTTCCACGACGATTGCTAGTTATTCTTTTTTTATACAGCAATATAAAGCAGAACATTTATTCATTTGTCAGAAGAACTGTTCTTAAACGGTGAAAGTAGCGTCATGAATTCAAGGATCAATTTCTAGGTCAACCCCGCTAAAATCCTCTTTCAAAATTAAATATTGCTTATGATATTTACTTAAGCCTTTCGGCATTTTTTTCTCAATTTTTGCCAAAAATTTCTGAAAAAAGTATTCATTAAAATGAATTAGAAATCCTCTTAAAGACCAATCAGTTATCTTTTCGACGATCTGAATTTAATGGTCGTACAATTTTTCTTAAATTTTAATAAATTTTTCAAAATGTATTTTAAATGCAGTTTCTAACTATACTTTTCATTGTTGTAATTAAAATAATTTTAACCTTTCGTCAAATCCATCATTCAAGTACTTTTGCAACAGCTAAATTTGTGATAAAATATATTGCTGTCTTCTGACATTAACACAAAAACAGAATTCCTGCTGCCGTTGTTATAGCATCGTATTTAATACAATGACATTAATTTGATTATTATGCGATGTGTCTAATTTTCAGGACTGTTTATATAATCCCAATAAGTGTGTAAGATCATTCAATGTCATTGAAAATCGTTTCTACAGAAAAATGGAAATTTAGAAAGAAGAGAGTATAGCAAGCAGAGTTTTACTGGTCAGGTACTCATTAAAGTGTTTAATATTATTAGTTATATAGAAACTTCTGTTGTCATTATAACAGAGACTGGGGGGAAAAAGGTGGAATTCTAAAGGTTATAAGACTTTTGCTAAACTTCGAAGACGAATAGAAGAGATGGTTTAGCTATTATCTGAGACGTCAAGCGAAAAATATTGCGACGAAAAACTTTTTTTATTAAATTTAAAATATTAAAAGTATTTAGAAAAGAAAATATTTTTATCTGGAACAATGAACGGTATATCAACGTGTAGATTATTTATGGTCTAGTTTTGGACAACTGTCATTATCGTTTTTCAAAAATTAACTCATCGTTTTTTCCTTCTATAATTACTGAGCCAAGTCTCTAAGCAGAAAATCAATAATTGTCGTCTCACGCATATTCCATTTAGAAAATTGCTATGATAAGAACAATTTATTGAATCGAAGGACAGTTAATTATGCATCTAGAAACAAGAATAATAAGGAAGGATAATGACGTACCGACGTGACAAACATTGTTTAATACTCTCACAAAATGAAAAGTGAAATGGAGCAAATCTCACCATTAAGTGAACGAGAAATGAATGATAAATGAAAAGTATAGAAGTTGTTTTTACTTCTTCGTATATGAAGTATGAAGTAATGTAACTATCAAAAAATTTGAATTAGAGATACATGCGAATATACACATTTAAACCTCTCCAAGTACGAGTTTAGGTATTATATCTGAAGCAAAAATAACTTAAAAGCGCTTCAAGCTTGACGGATGAAATTTGGTATACTGTCTTTATACTGCTTTAATCTATAAATTTGATATTTATAGATTATATATCAAATTTATAGATTTGTATCAAATTTTGAGCAAAATCCAGTCAGAAAGAAGTCTGTTGGTCTGTTTATCCGAATATAAATTAACACGATAATACAAAATAAAGAAAGATAAATGAAGAAAATTTGGTTCACAGATTTAACATCTAATGTGCAAATACTAATCAAATTACCAAATCCATCAAGAGGTATACTTTCACAAGCCTGCAAAAGCGATAGCTCAAAAAAAAAGGAATGTCTTATATATAACAAATATTGTATGCGATTTTCTGACTACAACTATAGTTCTGTGTTGAATTTTGATCTCAATTGGTTAGAAAAAAAAATCTAAAACATAAATTATATTTTCAGATATCTATTGTTAAATGCCACTTATTAATCATCAAAAAATAGCCAAGGATCACTCGATAGATTTAGTAAAAATGTTAAATTCAAGCCAACATTTCGTAATTGTTGTTCACCAATACCATGCAAGACATTCTTATGTTTGCCCAATATCTAATTTTATGCGGATTGAAGGAGATAACTCCTTTATCAGAGAATATTCCAGAAGGTTTGGGGGAGATCACTTCTGCTGTTTGCTTACACCTACTAAAAGGCACCACAATTATTGTTTAAATTCTTGCTATTATGTGTGTGTGTATATATGTTTACGCGTGGCTATTTTTGCACATGACAATGTTGGTTGTGTGAATGTAAGATGTAAATCTCTGAAATGCGCAACCTCAGAATCCATCTCAATGCTTTTTCGTCATAGATTGTCCTGTGATGTTTGTGCGTCATCGATACTAAGCATATCTGCTGAACATACGATGAATAAGATAAATAACAGGTGAAACAATCATTTAAAGGTGCATTCTTTTATATCTGCGTAAGAAAATACTCTATATGCTCTAAGGAGAATAAATGCACATCTGTACGAAGAGCGATTGAGAAGCAGTGAGCATCATTCAAGTACCCTTGTATCAGCCATATTATTGACTGTCCATAATCTACAAGAGCAGATACTTTCATCTTACTTTGAATGAGTGTTGCTAATTGACAAGATGGTAATTAAGTACTTCTTGATTGGTCCAGGAGTGCATAAAATCGCTAACAGGACGAGAAAGAGATAATTCAGAGAGATGAATTTTTAGCTATTCCCTCAGGGACAGCTGTTTTTGAGATGCCGCTTTACTAACAAATGCTGCTTTATTGTCGAATTTAACGACCCTGGCTGAATATTTTGTGCGAAGTTTTTATTATTATTATTATCTAGATGTATAAACAAATTTAATTTTAAACCATATACTATATTTCTATTAAATATCGCTTACATCTATAATTTCTATGCAGTTGAGACATAATGCCATTATTTCATAATCCCTATTAAATGTAGCAATTATTTATCCGCATAAAAACCAGCTATATTGGTTTCCCCAAAACTTTCTCGCATACCCTTTAATAATCTTGTCATGCCAGAGAACGCCTTGCATGGCAGTGGCGTGCAATAGTTACGAAGTATTAACTTCTGGCATGAATTTAGCATTTTTATTCAATCTAACCTGTCATCCTAGGCAAATTTTTTGGCGATTAATCCCTGGTATGCCAATAATCGTATCCGAAAATAGAATTTGTGCTTTAGGCAGGTTTTTCTCAGCCGATTGAAACAAATTTGGCACAAAACTGCATTTATAGTCACAAAACTCCATACCAAATTTGATATATTTAAGTTATTTCGTTTTTGAATGATCGCGTTTACATATTTCTGAAAGTACTGACAGACAGGCAGTCAAACCGTTGTTGGTTGGATTTGACTTAAAATTTGATGGGTATCTACGTTAATGGATTTTAAATCTGTTTGCTGAATTTTATCTATTCAATTCTCTTCTTTTTTTAGTTATATTCAAACAGCCGGACTTCCTCTCAATAGATTTTACTCAAAATTTGAAAGCAAACTGGAAATTTCATTGGTGCTTACACTATAAATATTAAACAAAAATTTGAGAGTAATCTACAAATTTGGTGTAAAGACCATATACCAAATTTTAACCGTCTAGCTAGAAGCGTTTTTGAGTTGCCTTTATCCCAGATAGACTGACATTTTTCAAAAATGTGTTTCTCGAACTCAAGGAGGTTTCAAACATGGAGATTCGTCAAAATCTCGAGTTCGAATTTTTTGGCGATTGCTATATTTTCTCTATTTTTCTGTACTTTCTTGACTTTAATTAATCGTTACCATTGACAAACATTACATTTATCAGATAGAAATAATGATGTTCAGAAAATTTTTGTTTCTACTGAGAGGATACACTCACGCTTATGCCGATTCCACATTGATTTGTACAGATTTTGCCTCTTCTCGCAGAGCATTCTCTGCTTTTCCTTCTGCTTCTCTTGGAGCTTTATAACACGGTTGTAACAATTTCTGCTGTTTTCGCGAAGCTTTTCCCAACGAAGGCGCATCTGAAATCGATAAAGATTTGTTAAAATGTTAAATAAAATGTAAAAAAGCTTTTAAAAAATTTCTTTTTACTAGTGTTAACTTAGCTAATGAAGTAGCGTTGCTTTAAGAGTGTGATTTTAATTAGTAAAAAAAAAAAAAAAGATACTTTTAGTAGTTTAGAAGTGTACTAAGTAGAAAATAATTATATTAAGTAGTTATTAGTCATATGAAAATAATTATAAATAATTATATATTATAAAATTTTAAATGAAACAAAATGAAATCATAAGCGGGTAAAATGGTTGGGGTTCATCGATTCCTTATTATTTTAAATATATGCTAATATAATTTTAAACGATTAAAATGTATAGAATAATAAAACCCACTGGTTAATAATAAAACAAGGTCAAGTTAAATAATCGATACTGTAATTATAAACAATTTTAGACAAAATTACATTATCAGATAAATGAATACCCAAGGGAAAAAAATTATAGCATTCAAATATCCTTGAATATAGTGCAGAATTTGACGATATTTTTTGTCCTAATAAGCATGGTAATAAAATTGATATCCTAAATTAGATCATTTTTTAAAAAACTTAAATATTTTAGGTGGTAGTTTTTGATTATTCAAAAAAAACCCGTCAAAATTACAAAATGTTTTTAAAAAATCATGGTCAATCTGAAGTAAAAAACAGGTTACTTTGATACTTTTAGTGGATTTCTCTGGATGACAATCAATCAGTTTGGTTTTCAGTACACAAATACAAACATAATTTTCATTTCACTTTGAAAGTGACTTTTTTTAAATTGGGTATATTTGAGGATCGGGGTCGAAACACTATCTTAACAAATGTTTGGTGCAAATTTTTTATGCTTGTTAAATTAAAGCGAAATCTAGTAAGACTCCTCAGTTCAATATGAGCAATTTAAATAACGAATTATTTTAAGAAAAATCAAAATTAAAAACCAAAATATACTACTAATGATTAAGGCATTTTGTGAAGTTAAAAAGAAAAAAAAGAAGAAATAAACTAGTTTAATTGTTCTTTAAAACAATGATAAGGAAACCCCGACTGTTGCAAGCACATACCATCAGAGCAGGAATTTTGAATTTAGGGACTTTAAGATTTATCGGCAAAAAAATATTGTTTAGTGATAAATCTATTGATTTAAAATAGTATAATACAAACATTTTTATTTCTACATTTCCTTGCATTTATTTTCTTTTCCATCAGATGCCTGTAGTTCTTTGTTTGATCATTTAGCCATTGATTGAGAGCAGGATAATCATTCTTGTAATTCTAGAAGAATAAGGGGAAAAATCATTAATTCAAGAATCTGATACCTTAATTCAATCAGAGTCACATTTTGTACGAACAGACAGGAGCTTAATATAATATTTCCAATAAAATAACTAAATTAAAGTTCTTATAAATTATCTATAACTTGGTCCTTCAAATATTTTTATAAACATTTAGAAAATAATAATAATAGAAATATAAGCGGCGATTTTTTTTAAAAAATTGTTAATTGAACTTTTTTGAGCAATTGAACAAAATGTGATAATTTTTTAAAATTTATATATTTTTCAAATAAAAATATCCAAGTAATATTTTTTTTTTCATATTAAAACAAAATTTATATTCATACAAAAAATATAAAAACCTTTGGAATTATAACAAAATCGGCCTCACGAAACTAGATTCGCTTTGATTTATAGAAAAAGGTTTAGTCATAATAATCTCTATAATCTCTTAAAAAATTTGCTTAATTAGTTCATAATAAAGATATAAAAGAATATCATATCCAGAGTTTTGCTTTGGTCAACGTCAATGCTCAATTTAGATTGGTGACATCTTGTAAATGGACATTTTAGTTTATCAGTTTTCAAACAATGTATAGTCACAGCCGTTTCGGATCTAACATAAGTTGTTGATGTTGTTGATTATATTCCTCTCTTTTTTAAAAGTAAGGTGGGTTTTTTTTTTCCCATCATGTGAGAACATGATGTTGTTTTGGTTAGGAGATTTTGAAGCTCGAAATCGCGTAGGCAATGAATAAAGCATAAATGGCAATTTTCATCATCATCTTTTAATCGCATATATATATATATATATATATATATATATATATATATATATATAT
>JAPMOR010054741.1:0-37873 GCA_026543865.1 Argiope aurantia | reverse complement strand
TATAACATGCTTCGCCATTTGAATTCCATTTCCCTTTCCAATCTGTTGATATTATTTAACAGAATATGGACTGAGCAGAAGTACCCTTCACAATGGCACGAAGCTATTGTGATTCCAATCCTAAAACCTGGCAAAACTCCTGAAAACCCTCTGCACTACAGGCCAATTGCTTTAACCAGTTGCGTGTGCAAAACTCTAGAACGCATGGTGAATGCCCGCCTCATCTATGAATTAGAGAAACAAAGAATCCTTTCCCCGTTGCAAAGCGGTTTCCGTAGAGGTCGTTCTACCTTTGATAACCTCATTCTTTTGGAAACCCAAATACGCAACGCATTTGTAAGGAGAAATCACCTAGTCTCTATTTTCTTTGATATCGAAAAGGCATACGACCATGCATGGCGCTATGGCATACTTTCTACTCTTTATAAATATGGTTTTAGAGGACATTTGCCTATATTTTTATCTAAATTTTTATCATATCGTACGTTTCGAGTTCGTGTCGCGAATTTCTATTCTGATGCTTTTATCCAAGCTGAGGGTGTTCCTCAGGGAAGTGTCCTTAGTGTCACGCTTTTTATAGTTCATATAAGCCAAATTTTGAATCATTTGCCACAATCTGTTTATGGAAGCCTATATGTTGATGACCTGCAGATATCATGTCAGGGAAGCAATATGAGTCTCATTGAGCGACAGCTACAAAATGCTGTTAATAAACTGGTAATTTGGTGCAACAATAACGGGCACACAATTTCTCCGGATAAGAGTAGATGCGTACACTTTTGCCGGAAGAGAATTATGCATTTAGATCCTGTTATACACATACAAAATATACCTATTCCAGTTGTGGATGAAATACGGTTTTTGGGAGTGATTTTCGATCGTAGACTTACTTTCCTTCCGCATGTTCTTCAACTGCGAAAGAAGTGCGAGAAGGCCTTGAATATTTTGAAGGTACTCTCCAGAACATCTTGGGGTGCCGATCGAACCTCCTTACTCCGTATATATGAAGCAATCATACTTTCCCGCATAGACTATGGGTGTATGGTATATGGTTCTGCTCGAGATTCCGTTTTGCGGCGACTGGATACTGTGCACCACTCTGCTTTGCGAATCTGCTCGGGAGCATTTCGCACTTCTCCAGTTGAAAGCCTACACATTATTTGTCACCAATTACCCCTTAACTTAAGACGTAAAAAATTGTCCGCTTTTTATCATTTTCGAACTATATCTCTACCAGGACATCCCGTATCTGAAATTACACTTCCAGTTGGTCTCCGCAGATTGTATGATGCCCGTCCATCTCATATTCCCCCGTTCTGTGAGCGAGCCAAAATTCTTGTGCATGACTCGAATCTTGATAATATCATTATTAAATCAGCTGATATGCTATGCTTTCCGCCCTGGGACACTCCACAATTTTCCTTTTTAAATCCCTTTCTTGGATTTGATAAATTATCAACAGCTCCGATTATTTTCCTACAGCTTTATCTCTACCATCGCAATCGGTTCTCTTCATTTATACCAATTTTCACGGATGGCTCAAAATCAGATGACCATGTTGGTTGTGGAATCGTATTTCCATATGATACACTGAGCTACCGTCTTCATAATTGTTGCTCAGTATTTACAGCTGAGTTGATGGGTATTTTCTGTGCTGTAGAGAAAATTTCACTTTCTCCTCATCGAAAATTCATTATTTATACCGATAGCATGAGTGCGTTGGAAGCACTTTCTCATTATCATAATCGGATGCACCCGATAGCTAAACAAATTTTATTCACCTTGCAACTTTTGCAAAAGAAGGAATTTCAAGTCAATTTTTGCTGGATCCCTAGTCACATTGGCATTTCTGGAAACGAAATGGCAGATTCAGCGGCAAAATCAGCAACGAATATTTTGTCTCAGGGACTTCCTTATTGTGATATCAAGAAATTCTTCGCGAAACACATTTTCTCTAATTGGCAATTAATGTGGGACCTGCGAACACAAAATAAACTGCATTCCATCAAACCAACTATTGGATTGTGGTCTGTTCTCCCAATACGCGAGACTGATGTAAAATTGACTCGTCTCCGCATAGGTCATACGCGTTATACACACCGCCATCTCATTTTTGGCGAGACGGTGCCAAAGTGCCCAACATGTTATGTGGATTTCACTGTAAATCATATTTTAATTGAATGCCCCGCTTTTAAACAAAATCGTGTTCAGTTTTTTAAAACATCGTCATTAACCTTGCAGGACTTGGTGGGTGAGAGATACCACCCGAACGTTTTCAAGTTTTTAAAATCTATTAATTTTTATATTTGCATTTAATATTGTGAACAATAATTTTATCATTTTGGTCATTAGTTTCAAATCATTCATTCAAACAAGTCTATCTTATAATATTGCATTATTATATTATACATGTTTTTATTTCTATCTGCTTTTATATTTTTACTAATGTATTATAACAACCATATTTTAATGTTTTACTTCTATTTTTTACCATTTGCTTGGCGCAGCATAGCCAAATATGGCTCTTGCGCCAATAAACAACAACCAACCAACCAACCAACCAAAAAATCTCCCTTCAGTGGGCATAAGAAGCATGTTTTCTTTACTTCTAATCAATTTGATACTTTTTTTGTTATTAAAAGAATCTCTGACAAGCAGGATACTTTTAATTCAGTCTCACCTTTTTTAGTGCAAAAGGCCATTGCAGCAGTTGTCGGCGAGGTTTCCTCAATACGTAAAATGCGTTCAGGTGATTTGCTGGTAGAAGTCTGCTCCAAAAATCAAGCTCAGCAAATCATAAAATTAAAAGCTTTAGCAAATATTCCAGTCACTGTTAATTCTCACACATCACTTAATTATTCAAAGGGTGTAATCACTTGTGGAGAACTTTTTAACGTTTCTCTGGAAGAAATAACTTTGGAACTAAAGCCACAAGGAGTGACACATGTACGCCAGATTAATATTCGGCGAGATGGACAACTCCTTCCCACTAAACATTACATCCTTACTTTTCACAGTCCCAAATTGCCCGAATTTCTATATGCAGGCTACATAAAACTACCAGTACGACAATACATACCAAACCCTCTGCGTTGCTTCCAATGTCAACGTTTTGGCCACTCTAAGGCTAACTGCCGCGGGACCCTCACTTGCGCCCGTTGTGCAGAAAAGGGCCATGATAGCCAGCAGTGTTGCGCACCAGAAAAGTGCGTAAACTGTGGGGACAATCATACTTCATATTCTAGAAATTGTGAACGCTGGCAGTTAGAAAAGCAAATAACATCAATTAAAATTAAAGAAAATATACCCTACCCTGAAGCTAGAAAAAAAGTTCTAGCTCAAACTCCCACACCCGGCTTAACATATGCATCTGTTTTGAAAAAACCCTTTTGTGCAAACTGTTCTTGCAGCAATTGTGTTAAATACGTTACCCAAAACAAAACTACAGATAAATCTTCTGACTCTGATACCGATCCTACTGTAAAAACTACCATCCCCGAAAATATAAAACAAGTTAGATCTAAATCAAATACAAAATCCAAAAATTCTTTAAAGCTAAAGCTTGCGAAACGTGGCCTTACCTCGACACAGTTGCATTCAAAAATGAAACTATCAAAAACACATAATTCCGTCGCACTGGGACTGGCGACGAAGGGTATCGTCCAAAAGGATTTAACTTCCCTTTTTGGTGATACACTCAAATGTCCCGATACCATCGCCCTCCATCCTTCTGAAGGGGATGACGAAGAATTAGAAATGAGTTGCGATACTCCGTCAACTCAAACGACTGGTCTTAAACTCTCTGCTATTACAAGAATCTCTTAATGGGTACCTTCCTCTCTTGGAATTGTCGCGGCCTTCGGTCCAAACTTCAGGATATCAAGGCAATTTGTAACAAATTTCATCCCATCTGTTTTGGTGTTCAAGAGACCCTCTTGACGCCTACCATTCCCATCAAATTACGCGGATATAACTGTATTCGGAAAGATGCAGGCACTGGATCTCATGGTTCTGGAGGTGTCTGCATTTTCACATCAAACCTTTTTCCTAGCACAACTCTCAATTTTCATACCTCTCTTCAGGCTGTGGCTGTACAGGTTCATGTACGATGTTTGGTCACAGTCTGCTGCATTTATCTTCCGCCTCATGATAACATACGTCAACAGGATCTTGACACCTTAGTGGGCCAGCTTCCTAAACCATTTATTATATCTGGCGATTTCAATGGACATAGTATTCTATGGGGTTCGGATAGTACAAACCGTCGAGGGCAGCAGATAGAACAGTTTATTGCTGATAACTGTCTCTGTCTGCTCAATAATGATGAGCAAACGTACTTCCATGCGCCCACACGTCGTTTCCATTGTCTTGACCTAGCTATATGCACTCCTGAGCTGCTACCGTTGTTGAATTTCACTGTTGGGGATGATCTACAAAATAGCGATCACTTTCCCCTAATAATCTCCCACGCTGATAGCGGCGGTGTGACTATTTGTCCTCCGCGTTTTCTATTCCAGCGGGCAGACTGGAATACATTTTCCCAACTTGCAGTTATCAATGAGGCCATGGTCAGTAATGCAGACATTTCGAAATCCCTACAAAATGTCATTGATACGATAATTAACGCCGCTAACGCCACCATTCCAAAAACTTCCCCACGTCTAAGAAAATTTCGTAGACCGTGGTGGAATGAAGCCTGTCGCGACAGTCATAAAAAACAGAAAAAACTCTGGAATCGGTTTAGAAGGTACCCGACGACTGAGAACTTCATTGCTTTTAAAAGAGCCAAAGCGCTAGCTCGCAGTATTCGACGTCGTAGTCAGAGAGAAGCATGGACTAAATTTGTTTCATCCATTACATCCTCAATCTCCAGTAAACATTTATGGAAAAAGGTAAAAGCTGCTAATGGGATCTATAAAGAAACTTCTATTCCTGTTTTAAAAACCGGTAATACGATGTATTCGAGCCCATTAGACGTTGCTAACATACTTGGTCAAGCGTTTGCACAAGTTTCCTCAACCGATTCTTACAGCCCTGATTTTTTGGCAATTAAGAATCGCGCGGAACGGTTGCCTTTGCGCTTCAATGCCCGAAGTGCCATTCCATATAACTGTGAATTCAGGATGTATGAACTAAACAAGGCTTTGTCTCAGGTCCATGATACCAGCCCTGGCCCAGATGGAATCACGTATAACATGCTTCGCCATTTGAATACCATTTCCCTTTCGAATCTGTTACTGCTTTTTAACAGAATATGGACTGAGCAGAAATATCCTTCACAATGGCGAGAGGCTATTGTGATTCCTGTCTTAAAACCTGGCAAAGAACCATCTGTCCCTCTGAACTACAGGCCGATTGCTCTTACAAATTGCCTTTGTAAGATCTTCGAGCGTATGGTCAACATGCGTCTTATTTTCGAACTAGAGAAACAAGGATGCATCTCCCCGTTGCAGAGTGGTTTCCGTAGAGGTCGGTCTACTTTTGACAACCTCATATTATTGGAAACCCAAATTCGCAACGCATTTGTTAGGAGGAACCACCATGTTTCAATATTTTTCGACATAGAGAAAGCGTATGACCGTGCCTGGCGCTATGGCATACTTTCCACACTTTTTAATTTCGGTTTTAGAGGTAACTTGCCTATATTCTTACAAAATTTTTTAACACAACGTTCTTTTCGAGTTCGAGTCGGTAACTCTTATTCTAATGATTTTATTCAAGCTGAGGGAGTTCCACAAGGAAGTGTCCTCAGTGTTACTCTTTTTATTATTCATCTTAGCCAAATTTTAAATCATTTGCCATCATCTGTCCATGGAACCCTTTATGTTGACGATCTGCAGATCTCATGCCAAGGTAGTAACATGGCACTAATAGAGCGACAATTGCAAAACGCAGTCAATAGAGTGATAGCTTGGTGCAATAACAATGGCCACACCATCTCCCCAGTGAAAAGCAGTTGCGTTCACTTCTGTCGGAAAAGAAACATTCACCAGGATCCTTGTATTAGAATTAAAAATATTCCAATTCCTGTGGTGAATGAAGTACGGTTTTTGGGAGTAACTTTCGATCGGAAACTCACCTTCCTTCCGCATATATTATATTTGCGGAAGAAGTGTGAGAAATCATTAAATATTTTAAAGGTTCTCTCAAAAACATCATGGGGTGCCGATCGAATCTCCCTTCTCCGGATTTATCAGGCAATCATTCTCTCCCGGATAGATTATGGATGCATGATATATGGTTCCGCCCGCTCATCTGTTTTGCGGCGACTGGATACCGTCCATCATTCTGCATTGCGTATTTGCTCTGGTGCGTTCCGTACATCTCCAGTTGAAAGCCTCCATGTTATATGTCACCAACTGCCCCTTTCTTTAAGGCGACAGAAATTGTCTACAACATTTTATTTTCGAACGAAATCTGTTCCGAAACATCCTTTGAGCCAAATGTCATTGCCAGTAAGTCTTCGTCGACTTTATGATGCCCGTCCTTCTCACATCCTTCCATTTTGTGAAAGAGCCAAATTGCTCCTGCATGACTCGGACCTTAACACGATTCGTGTTAAAGCTATTGACATCTATAGTATCCCACCCTGGGATATCCCACAATTTTCTTACTTGAATCCTTTCATTGGATTCGATAAATCCTTAACTGCGCCTGTTGTTTTCCAACAGATATTTTCCTACCATCGCTATCGATATTCTTCTTTTGATCCAATTTTCACGGACGGCTCGAAATCGGATGGTCATGCTGGATGTGGCATAATATTTCCATCTGATACACTGAGCCACCGTCTTCATAATTGCTGCTCCGTTTTTACTGCTGAGTTGGTGGCAATTTTTTGTGCTCTACAGAAAATTTCACCCTCGACTCAGCGTAAATTTATTATCTATTCTGATAGCATGAGTGCTTTGGAGACACTTTCACATTACGACAATCGGATACATCCGATTGCTATTAAAATTTTGTTTACTCTGCGACTGCTGCAGAATGATGGATTTCAAATCCTTTTCTGTTGGGTTCCGAGTCATGTCGGCATCTTGGGAAATGAGAGGGCAGACTTGGCTGCAAAATCTGCAACATCCTTTTTAAGCATAGGAATTCCCTTTTGCGACATTAAAAGGTTCATCTCTCACCACATATGTTCTAAATGGCAAATGTCATGGGATCTGCAGATCCAAAATAAATTACATTTTATTAAAACGGACATTGCTTTATGGCCTTTTCATCCTATACGGCAGATGGATGTTAAATTGACTCGTCTCCGTATAGGGCATACGCGCTTCACCCATAAACATCTCGTATTTGGAGAAAATGCGCCCATGTGCAACAATTGCAAAGTTCCTTTTACTGTTCACCATATCTTAATTGAATGTCCTGTTTTTAATTCTTATCGTGCTCGTTTTTTTAGATCAGCATCTTTAACATTACAAGACCTGGTGGGTGAAAAATACCACCCTAATATTTTTAATTTTTTAAAAGCTATTAATTTTTTCAATTGCATTTAGCATATTTTTTCTCCTTTAGTAATTTTAAAGGATTCAATGAATTACTTCTTTGTTTTGTATTCTTATGAATCATAGTTTCGATTCTATTCGTATCTGTTTCGTCTTTATTCATGTGGTTTTATCTTTATACCGCTGATCTTGTTTTTTAATAAAGGAATTTTTTATGAACCTTTTTATAATTTTACCATTAGATTGGCGCAGCATGGCCAAGCATGGCTCTTGCGCCAGAAAACTCCACTCAAACTCAATCAATCAATCTTATCAGGAAGCCCGCAAGCTCATTAAGTCAAAAATGCCTAATCCTGGAAATACCTATGCTTCTGTTGTAAAAAAGATATCTGCTACTATATCTACTCAATGGGATTTAGCCGATATCTCAGCCTGTAACAGCTCAAAATCTTCTGAATCCGTTGCAATATTATCTAACCAAGGTAACTTGCCAAATATACCGTCACCACCTGTTTTATCTGTTTCTGAAGATACTTCTGTTTTACCGGACCTAAATGCTTTTCAACTTGTGACTAACGTTAAAAAGTTTAAAAAGACCTCTCCGACTAAAACGAAACCTGTTCAAAATATTGAAAAAGTCTCAAAATTTTATAGCATTTCACCTCGTCAAATTCCCACTACAGTGGTATCACAAAATACTGTCTCAAATGTCAAACCGACATTGAATACTCAACCAATCATCTCGGCTCAAACTCGCTACTCTTCTGTGATCAAAAAACCATCCGAAACTGATCTGACTCAAAACAATGGAAACAACATACTTACGGGTAATACTCTCGAATCCGCTATTGTAACGTCATTGCCAGTTGCTCTAAATAGTAAAATTGTTTCTCAACCAACTGGTCATGAATGTGAAACTTCTAATGTTCCATCCAGTGAAACACCACAGGACCTTCATAAATTTAAAACAGTAACATATAAGAAAAAATATAAAAAAGACCACAAGCAAAATTCTGAAAATGTATCGAATTCTAAATTCTGGAAGACTTCACCTCGACAAGTCTCCCAATCTATGCCAGTTGCTAATTTTAGTTCTTCCAAATCAGCTGATAAAATGGATGAAGCCAACTCAAAGCTTGAAACCATGTCCACAGATAAACCCAACCAAAACACTGATAGCGAAATAGAATCGGATACTGCAATAGAATATAATCCTCATGAAACAATTGATGAAACACCTCTTTCTCCGGAACATTCTACCGATTCCACCACAGTTAATAAAACCGTTTTTAGAGAAAGTCTCCAAAAATGTATGGTTCAATGGGTTGACCCAAAAAAATTTCACAGTGAACCTTCAAGTACAACCATTCATAAGAAATACTTGAAAAAACATCGTATAAAAAGGTTACAGTGATTTTTTTTCACTTGTTTTCGTAATTTATTGTACATTTTTTTTATGAGAGTTGCAATTTCACCTTTTTAAATTTCATTGATATCTTAATCTTTTGACTTTTTTGGGAAAATTACATTCCAAAAAGGAAATTTGCGTTTTTAAGAACACTGTTACTATTCATTATCTTTCTTCCATATTATCATAAGGAGTTTTAATTTTAAACTGGATGACTGAATTGTACTTGTCATAATTTTACCATTTGTTTGGCGCAGTATAGCCATGTTTGGCTCTTGCGCCACTAAATCTCAAAATACCTACCTACCTATCTACCTCTTCATTGGGTGGTCAAAAACTGCTACATTTATCTTAATTTCTGAGGTGCTAAATGCTATATCAAAAATTAATTTTTAACACTAAAGCTACCACGAGGCGGTCAAATGACCGGCTTCCAATGGCAGTTCCAATGTATCGGTGAAATGCCGGTAGGTTTAGTGCCATTTAGGTAATTTTGCCTTTGACTAACGTTCACCAAATAAGAAAACTGACAATCACGTGGAAGCATGTTCTTATTCCTATTTTAGGTATTTGAATTGGTATTGATCACCGGTACTTAATCTGTAAAGCTCTCGGGTTCGTTTAACGCTAAGCGAGAAACAAGAACTGTCAAACTAAAATTCACAGTATGAAACGACTTTTATAAGTTTATGTTCATACGTTGTGAGAAATCCGATGAAGTGAAATTCCGTTTGCATCTTTGAGCGTCGATAAATCAATTGGAATTCATTCAAGATGCTCCTTTTTTATTTATCTCCTTATCTAAAATTAACAGGAAAATGGCTTTATTCAACAAACATTCTTTATCAACAAGCATATATCGTATATAAATATTCGTCGTAAGCCTCTATCTTTTAAAGCATCACAAATGTGTTATGTAATTCAAATTTTTCTAGGAAATATCCGAGAGCGATGTATACGTCAACGTATTGATGTTCATCATTGCATGAATGAACCACAAAATATAATAAATTTTGAAATTGATAAACTATATCAATTTTAAGCATGAAGTTTGAAAACTAACAAAATAACGGTCTTGTAAATTCTAGAGTTAATACGTTGAAACGTTTTATTATATCTTTAGCAACTTTCCTTCAGTATAACTTTAATGTGCAAACGTTTTCCATTAAACAATGAAAATTCCAAGTATACGAAGTATAGAAGGTTGAAGTATACTATATTCCAAGTATACTTGAAGTATACGGAGTTGGATTGATGCATAAAATTTTCCCTTTAAGCGACTCTTCCCGAGATGCATTTATGTTATACTAGCCATCTTTGGCGACCAGTTCGCCAAAATTAATGATTACTAAAATAGTCAAATATTTTGCAAAATGCTATTAAGAGACCAAGTTCCATAAAATATTTAAGCTTCAGATTTAGATACTTATATAATTCAGTCATACTAATATGTAGGCCTTAAACAGTTTTGTTCATTGTATTGCATCTCTCTCTCTCCTTTTCTGTCAGCGCCCATAAAATTGCAACTTTAATTTAGAGTGAAAATGTTAAACTGCCATTAATATAAAAACATTTTTCACTGAAAACAGCCAGGTCTTTTTTGAATACGAGAAGTTTTTTTTGCATTGAAGTTGTATGTGCAGTGCAGAATAATTTGCGTAATTTATATAATCTCTTAAGTATATAATATCGATATTATCTCATATAATATCTTGTCAATTTACTTATGAAAAAATTATAAAGTTTAAATTTTACAGTCTTTTTCTCCTAAGGAATCATTCTTCAAACTACTCTTGACATTTCAACTTTTAAATAAATAAACGTTTCTATCTTCTGCGATCAAATCTTAACGATTTATGAAATTTTTTATGTCAATTTTAGAACAGTCAACATTTTCATAGTCATAGGCCAATCACTGTCGTGATTAGCGTATTATCTTTAAGACTGTCAATGAAGTGGTTTAAAATCATCAGTTTTTATAGAAGAGTGATATTAAAATTTTATCAAATTTTCAGTTTAGTGATTCGTTTAGTTAAGTGGAGTTCAACCATTTTTTTTTTTAAATATTGTCATTTTAAGAATTTTTTTTAAATATTAATCAAAGGCGGAGGACTTATGCAAAAACTTTACATTTTATGCAACTTGAGTCAATAAATGCTTAATTATTTAATTCATTTTTATTAGATGTATGCCTTAAAGTAGCTCATGGGCGATGATTTGAGTAATTATCATATTTGTCTTAAACTATTTCATTGAATCGCAGCCAAAATCTGTTAAATATGTGGTGAAATGATAACTTTATCCGGTGGAAAAAAATTTGCGTTTTTCCAAACTTGCGTGTTCGAGAGTCATTCTTTGTCGAGTTCATGCATCGGTGGAGTATCTACAATACCTCAAAGTTCTATGGCTAACATCTAAAAATACTTCATGTAATTCGGAGCATAAATATTTTTGGGGGCATTTTTTATTTCAGCCAAGTAGATGAGTGATACTGGCATTAAATTGAAATATCTATTTTTCCCCCCCCCTGCATGAGCTTTCTTCCACGATATCTTGATTCAAAAAGGAGATGGAAAATTGCAGGACAAAAATCGATTTTATGCTTGCTATATAAGTAACCATTCTATTAAGTAAATGACATATTAGACTTGTAGTGTTGTAGAATGAGTGATGACTGTGTTAAATCATTATATCGCGACCTTAGAAAATTGTATTACTCATTTATTGTTTGAATGGCCGTAGATTTGTTGAAGTAATCTCTTTCCATGCTTTACAAAAACCAAGACGCTCACTCAGCTTAAATAGCTAATAGATAACTTTCGGCGGGCTTTTCAAGTGCCATAAGTCACAACCCACATCAAAAACCATTAATTACACCATCCATTATGTCATGAAAGAATAAAAGTTGATATTCAGGATTTGGGGCTTGGAAATGTCGAGGTTCATCCAGTTAACTTTTTATCTCCTACCCCCCTTAGAATTATCCAATTTTTTCATATTTTAACCCTTTTTGGAATTTTAATAAAGCTACTACATTTTCGGAAGTTTTCTAGCAGTCAACCTGCAGCCTCAGGTTGCAAAAGTTGAGAATGAAGAAGTCAATCGATGAGATTTCTAATTAAAAGATCCGAGTGACAAGCATAATAACGGTTATAGCAAAGTTGATTTTGACATACGAATTTACTTAACTTCCTTATAAGATGACATCCTGATTATACGATTGTTTAAACTCTTATCCCTATTCCAGATGTCTTTATATTATTATGAGTTTATAAGCGATTTTTGCATTTTGAATTATTTCACACTTTCCACTTCGTTCAAGATTTTAAATTCAGCGATTCGATGAACGAGACAGACTCGTCATTGCATGCGACGAGTGTGAACAAGTCGAAAACATGGACACTATACAAGAAATTCCACTTCTAAAATGAAATAGTTACTTGAATTGAATTAAGTGATATTAAAAAAATTAAATCTAACATAAAGGAAAAAAAATCGAGGTTCAGATCATAAATCTCCTTTTAAGTGAATGAATCCAAGGCTCCACCGTATGTTTTAAAATTAACTGAACTTCCACTTTCATACTCAAACCTAACTGCAATTAAATCTGATCTTACAATAAGTATAGTTTGCTTAATTTTAAATTAACGACCTTGTAAACTAGCCATGAATATTTAGTCCAATTTATAAACGTTCTCCTGAATGAAGTATTTTGCTAAAAAATTTAACACTGTTTCCTGTCAAATACCCTTATAAAAATCCTTTTTGACTGCAGAAAAATATTTCATTAATGTTTTCGTATGTAATGGGGAATAAAAACACAACCAAAGAACGCGCTCGCATTGAAACCACACAGCAGTCGCACGCCGGCTCATAAAAACGGCGTCCGGGTGCGAGAGATGTGAGGTCACAGCAGCCTTTCATGGGCCTCTAAAGTATCTCCTTTTTCTTTTGCAGGAGAATAGCGAAGTGTTTTTTTTTTCTTTCAGAATTGAAATGCAATTAAAATTCATCTTATTTTGATAACGAAGAAAAAAAAATACATACACATTTTTTTAAAAATATAGAGGGTATACGATAAGTCCCAAGTGTGTCGAATAAAATGCAGATGATTCAGTTCATGAAGTCCAAATTCTTCACAAAAGAAGCGGAGAAAAAGCAATTCACTGAACAGTATTAAACGAATGGTGGAATTCTCAATTGCAGCAAAGGTAAGGTGAGTTGAGGTGAGGTCAGTCCAGTCCAGTCCAGTCCAGTCCATCGCAGAATTTTGGCTTTTCTTCCTTAAAGTTTTATCAAGCTGGAGTAGGACATTGATTGCATACTTATCGCAAAAGCATGTATTCACATCCGTCCAGTATCATGCTGTGAGAAGAGTGTCCGCCTCGCGGTATATGGAAGAGAAAAAAAAATGATATTAATAACTGCAATAGAGAAAAGTAAAACAATATGAAAAAAGGCAATAATAAAAAGCAGCAATGAATTAGATAGTTCTTTAGATAGTTCTGCATCCTCTGAAGTAAGCTCTGTTTAATTCAAATGCAACAATTTGCAGTTGTTATAAGAAGGTAATTGTTATTCATTGTTAATCTCTCATAGACTAGGTAGAGAGAAAGTAGTGCAGTCATTAAAAAAAAAATCGAGATTTTGACGAATCTCCACGTTTCAGTCCTTCACACAATTTTGGCATTATGTCTATCCACTTTGGGATAGACGGATGAAATTTGGTATACTGGTTTTGCGCCAAATCTTCAGATTTTTTAATTCAAATTTGAGCTAAATTCGTTCGGAGGAAGTTTTTTTGTCCGGCTGTTCGTTTTGTATTTATCGTTTTAACTTATATTCGAAGACAGCTAGATCGATATAATTCGAGACACAGATTTCACCATATAGTAGACACACGTCAAAATTTGAATTAAATCGAATAAGTGACCGACCGCCTGCTGCGGTGTAACGCGATATTTTAGAAGCATGTAAACGTGATCACTCAAAAATACAATAACTTAAAATTCATCACAAAATTACATACCAAATTTGATGTAAGTGCAGCTCCGCAGCAAATTTTCGTTTCAGTTGCTTGGGAATAATTTGTCAAAAGCACAAATTCGATACTATTCGTCAGGGATTCATCGCCAAAACACACGCCAAGGTTGATTCAATAAAAGTTTTAAATCAAAACTAAAGGCTATAAATATTTTATTATACGCCAATGCCATGCAAGGCATTCTTTGAGATAGCACTTCTATTAGAGATTATGCAATACAGTTTGGTTGTGACCACTCCTGCTGGCCTTTATATAGCGACAGTTTCTCGTTGCAGTCAGAATTGGTGAAGATCAGTTCTTACATTATCTATTAGTAAAAAGATATTCATTTAAAGAAATGGATGCAATCGCTAAATATCATGAATCAGAATTTCAACGTGGAGCCGAAACGTAAATTTTATTGAGTGAATTATATCGCAAGCTAGAAAATACACGTCAGATAGAGCTGTCTGCTTTTGCAACAAAATACATGTGTTCCATGTCTCATCTCGTATTAAAAATTGAGGAAAAAATGAAAAATCAGCGATAAAAATTTTTTAATTTCACTGAAAGGCAGGAGTGGATTCAATCATTTCACGATTCTACGCATTACATATTACGTGATCCCTCCTTTAATTAATAGACAAATTCGATTTCATATTTCACAATGTATTAAAATTAAACAGCTTGTTAATGATTTATTTCAGTTTATTTTATATTATTTATGTAATTCTGTGAAAATGTGTATGCTTTTACTAATTTATAAGCAATGTTTGGTGACCAGCTGGTCCACCGGACATATTGATTGTGTTCAATTTTAATGTTATCTTTTATAAAAAAAATATCATAATGTATTTGATTTTTTCTGTTAATTTTTTTTAATCAGTTAAATACCATGTAGCTGATATTTGAACGATAGGAAAAGTTGCCATTCAGTGTAGAATTAGATGCGTATGAAACACACCTATGTTCAGTTTATATCTTTTGCATTATCCGTTGTCCATAATGTGAATCACCTGTGATTCAAACCTACTATTTAATTACACAAACCCATCTCTATTACAATTAAAATATAGTAAAGGATTAAGCATCTTCAGATCTGAATCGCAAGAAATGAATGCATTAAGCATGAAAGTATTCTAGACATTAAAACTTTAACAAGCGTGAGGCTTTTAGCATGAAATTCATTGTATGAATGCACTCCACGCGAGTCAAATTCCATATTATCACAATGCCATTAACAATGCAACTGAATTAATTATTTTCTAATCACACATTAACTTTCGTGTCAGTGCAACTTCGCCTTTTTACTTTCTCGTATGCGTGACATAGTAATCGTCAAAGTATTCGAACTCGAGATTTTGACAAATCTCAACGTTTTAAACCTCCCTGGATGTGAGAAACATTCCTTTAAAGTGTCTATCTGTCTGTCTGTATCAAAGATAACTCAAAAACGCTTTGATCTAGATAGATGAAATTTGTTATATGGTCATTACACCCATTTGTAGATTTCTGTGAAATTCTAAGCAAAACACTGACAGAGGACCTTTGTCTGCCGGATACTAGAATATAATTTACACGAATAAATGAACGTTTATCAGCTTATACTTTTAATAGATATAAACGCAATATCTTAAAATACAATGATTTAAATGTATCGAATTGGAATTTCGGATACTATTAACCACATGTCAGGGATTTCATCGTCAAATAACTAGTCAAGAATGATACGACGGATTCAGTAAAAATACTAAACCGCTGGTTTCGAGACAGTGCTCCAGTTTACAAGAGAAGGTAATGTAATAATTAACTAATAATAACGTGCATATTCTACTAATAATCAAGTGATGTAACTTATATTTATTTCGATAACTAAGAGAAAGTTGGGTGATAGGAACTTCACCCATTGAATTAACCAAAGTTCAATATTATTCTAATATCTAAAAATGAATCGTCAAATAAATTTTACACAAATTGTATTCACTTAACATATTTTCAGTCGAAAATCTGTTCACCCTTCCACCATCAAGAACCACGGTAACTGCCTATTCGTAATCTTACTTACATTAACGTCCCGCTTTAAAGCAACACCAGGGCTATTTTGAACCGCGTTCAGATGTCGAGGATGACACCTAAGCTGATACCCGCCTCACCAAACTTGCACACCACACCAGAGGGAGGACGTTTGACCTCGACGGATTTGTAATTACCAGATTCGCTTACACGATGGTTCTTCGCTAGAATCTGCTTTCGAGGCTGAAACCCTCTGCTCCAAAACCGAGACCTTACTACCAGGACACCGGCAATTCGCAAATCTGCCTCTGTTTACATATGCTTGATTCGTATAAAAGACGTGTTGAGAGAGATGAATCGAAACGAGCATTACGAGTTGAAAAAGTATTGTAATTAAATTGCGCAGTTTTAGTGTGAAACAACCACTATCCTGTATCCAAGATACTTCGCTTCACATTTTTTCCCCGTATATTTTAACGAAACGACAATTTGAAAACAAGCTTAGGAAAATCCACATGGATTCATTGAAACTGATTAAAAATATAATTAATATCTCAACTGTTATGAAATTATTTTACATTGATTTACCAATATTAAATAAAACAATGTTCACGAGTCCCGTCTTAAATATCTGTCGACCCCTGGCTCTGATTGATGATTCCCCCTCAGGGGCTCACCTGCTATAGGTGAGTACGGGTGTCCCAATCCCGAGGTTCCCAGGGATCTATACTCCCTTTATGTTTACTCTCCCCTCCGTCTTCTGCTTTTGGCTGTCATTCTTCTTTCCCTCGAGGGTAGGCGAGGGAGCTCCCCATGAGAAGCTGTCGCCGCTCTGTTTGCTTCCTGCTTCTCATGGACAGCAAATACCCCCACGTGTTTGCCGTGCGTGGCGACCCATTAGACGGGTGGTGCACTGTGGTCCCCGGTGTATCAATCGGCTGGTACCTTGTCACCTGAGTGGCTAGTCTGCTAGGGATCAAGCGAAGGGGTTACTCCTTGGGCTTGGCGTTAAGCGTGGTCACTGTCCCCGGGGGTAACTCCTAGCGTATAGGTACCGATTAGCGCTAGGGTGGATGTCGAGGCTGGGAATGACCAGAGCCGGTAATTGCCTTCCCTTGTTGGACTCCGTGGTGGGTGGTGCCGTCGGACCCGAATCTTTTATCATATCGTATGGGCTCCTCCAAACGTGGTCCCTTCAGTGGGCAAAAAGTAATCAAATTTCCTAATACCATTCAATATTTTGATAATTTTTTTGTGATTAAGCGTGTTTCAGAAAATAAAGAAACTTTCAACTCCGTTTCACCATTCCTTGTTCAAAAAGCTATTGCAGCTACCGTTGGTGAGGTAATATTAATAAGAAAAATGCGTTCTGGTGACTTACTAGTAGAAGTCGATACCAAAAAACAGGCTCAAAATATCCTCAAACTGAAAGCTCTAGCCACCATACCTGTTTCTGTAAGTCCTCACACATCGCGCAACTTCTCCAAAGGTGTAATAACTTGCGGAGAATTATATAACGTTCCTCTAGAGGAAATAAGTTCTGAATTAAAGAAGCAAGGTGTGACTAATGTTCGCCAAATTACAATTCGACGAGATGGCCAGTTCTTACCGACAAAACATTATATACTCACTTTTCACAGTCCCAAATTACCGGAATCCATATATGCAGGTTACATAAAATTACCAGTTCGCCAATACATTCCTAATCCATTAAGATGTTTCCAGTGCCAGCGTTTTGGCCATTCGAAAGTTAATTGCCGCGGGACAGTCACTTGCGCCCGTTGTGCCGAAAAAGGGCATGATAGTCAACAGTGTACCGCACAAGAAAAGTTCGTTAACTGTGATGGCGACCATCCCTCTTACTCTCGAACTTGCTCGCGCTGGAAACTGGAGAAAGAAATCATTACAATAAAAATAAAAGAAGATTTAACATACCCAGAAGCAAGGCGCAAGGTTCAAATACAGACTCCTACTCCTGGAATTAGCTATTCTTCCATCGTTCAAAAACCATTTTGTTCGAACTGCTCTTGTGTCAACTGCAAGAAACAGAATTCGGCAACAAAGCCTCCAGAAAAAACATCTGAATCGGATTCTGATAGCTCAACCAAAAATGCTCCAGATTCTTCTAAACAAGATCCCGATACAAATAGAAAATCCCGAAAGAATAAATCTCAGACCTCACTGACACTGAAACTCGCGAAACGTGGACTTTCGCAAAAAGATCTTTCCGTAAAATTTAAAAAATCGAATCTACGGAATTCAGTCGCTTTGGGATTAGCGAATCAAAATGTAGTCCATAAGGATTTAACCACCATTTTTGGTGACACGCTAACCAACCCAGATTTTAAGCTCCATCCATCTGAGGATGAAGATTCACTTGATATGAGTTGCGAAGATCTAGCAACTCCAACAAATGCACGTCCTCTTTCCTCCTCAAAACCTCTTTCATAATGGGTACCTTCGTCTCCTGGAATTGTCGCGGCATTCGCTCCAAACTTTTTGATATCAAGACCATAATCAACCAGTTTCATCCCATTTCTATTGGTGTCCAAGAAACTTTCTTGACACCCGATATTGCAATTAAATTACGTGGATACAACTGTGTTCGGAAAGATGCAGTTACAGCCTCTCACAGTTCTGGCGGTGTCTGTATCTTCACATCCAATCTGTATCCAAGTACACCTCTCAATTTGCATACTTCTCTCCAGGCTGTGGCTGTACAAGTTCATGTGCGAATGTTGGTCACAGTCTGCTGTATCTATCTACCGCCTAATGATGTCATACCTCAACAAGAACTTGATAATCTAGTGGACCAGCTTCCTTCAAACTTTATCCTTCTTGGAGATTTCAACGGCCATAGTACGTTGTGGGGTTCGGTTAGTACGAATTCTCGTGGGCGGCAGATTGAGCAGTTTATTGCTGATAACTGTCTCTGCTTGCTCAATAGTGAAGAGAAGACTTACTTCCACGAACCTACTCGTACCTTCCATAGTCTTGATCTAGCCATATGCACTCCTACACTCTTGCCATTGATGACATTTTCCGTTGAGAAAGATTTATACAATAGTGACCATTTCCCAGTTATCGTCTCATATGCTGACAGAGGAAATGCAACCGCATGCTCTCCTTGTTACATTTTCCAGAGAGCAGACTGGGTTGCATTCATGCGATTGGCACATATCACTCGGGATATGGTCAGTACATCAGACATATCGGAAGCAACACAGATTGTAGTTAATACACTAATAAATGCCGCAAATATCACAATCCCCAAAAGCTCCCCGAGCCCAAAAAAATTTTGCAGACCATGGTGGAATGAAGCTTGCCGTGACAGTCACAAACAGCAGAAAAAATTATGGAACATCTTTCGAAGGTACCCAACAACTGAGAACTTTGCCGCTTTTAAAAGAGCCAAAGCGCTAGCTCGTCGCATTCGCCGTCGTACTCAGAGGGAATCGTGGATACAATTTGTATCATCCATTACATCCTCTACATCTAGTAAACATTTGTGGAGGAAGGTAAAGGCCGCTAATGGGATTTATAGTGAATCGTCCATCCCTGTATTAAAAACAGGAAGTGAGATACATTCTGCCCCATTAGACGTAGCTAATATTCTAGGAAAAGCATTCGCACAAGTTTCCGCAATAGATTCTTATAGTCCTGATTTCCTAGCAATTAAGAATCCCGCGGAACGGTTGCCATTGCGTTTTAATGATCGAAGCACTCACTCATACAACTGTGAATTTAGGATGTACGAATTGAAAGCAGCATTATCCAAGAAGCATGATACCAGCCCCGGGCCAGATGGAATCACATATAATATGCTTCGCCATTTGAATAGAACTTCTTTTTCCAGTCTTTTACTGTTATTTAACAGAATTTGGATTGAGCACAAGTTTCCTTCACAATGGCGTGACACTATTGTGATTCCAATCTTAAAACCCGGTAAAGAATCATCGAATCCTCTGAATTACAGGCCTATTGCTTTGACAAATTGTTTTTGTAAGATCTTTGAGCGCATGGTCAATGCTCGCCTTGTGTATGAACTCGAGAAACAAGGATGCATCCCCCCGTTGCAAAGTGGTTTCCGAAGAGGTAGATCAACTTTTGATAACCTCGTTTTATTGGAAACCCAGATACGCAACACATTTGTTAGAAGGAATCACCTTGTCTCCATATTTTTCGACATAGAGAAAGCGTATGACCGTGCATGGCGCTATGGTATACTATCCACACTTTTTAAGTTTGGTTTTAGAGGAAACTTGCCCATATTTTTACAAAATTTTTTATCATTTCGTACTTTTCGTGTTCGTGTTGGTGATTATTACTCAAATAATTTTATACAAGCCGAGGGTGTTCCACAGGGAAGTGTCCTCAGTGTCACACTTTTTATAGTTCATCTGAGTCAAATTTTATCTGTTTTACCATCATCTGTTCAAGGAACTCTTTATGTTGATGATCTGCAGATCTCATGCCAAGGTAGCAATATGAATCTCATAGAGCGGCAGTTGCAAAATGCAGTCAATAAAGTTATAATTTGGTGTAACAATAATGGTCATGCAATCTCTCCCGAGAAGAGTAGGTGTGTTCACTTCTGTCGGAAGAGAATCATTCACCCAGATCCGAATATTTGTATCCGGAACATACCTATTCCTGTGATAGATGAAATTCGGTTTTTGGGAGTGATATTCGATCGAAAGCTTACCTTTCTTCCGCATGTTTTGCACTTGCGGAAGAGGTGTGAAAAAACATTAAATATATTGAGAGTGCTCTCCAAAACTTCATGGGGTGCTGATCGAACCTCCCTACTCCGTATTTACCAAGCGGTCATCTTGTCCCTTATTGATTACGGCTGCATGGTGTATGGCTCAGCACGTCCTACTGTTTTACGGCGATTGGACACCATTCACCACACTGCTCTGCGGATCTGCTCCGGAGATTTTCGAACCTCTCCAGTAGAAAGCTTACATGTTATTTGCCACCAGTTGCCGCTTCATTTGCGGCGTCAGAAATTGTCTACACTTCTTTATTTTCGAGCAAAATCTATCCCAAAGCACCCTATTTGTCGCACGGTTCTTCCTGTTTCTCTTCGAAGGATTTACGAATCGCGACCTTCCCATATTCTTCCTTTTTGGGAGAGAGTCAAAAGTTTCCTACATGGTTCGGACCTTTATAATGTTGCCATTAAGTCATTTGATTTTTATTCCTTTCCCCCTTGGGATACCCCGCAATTTTCTTTTCTGAACCCTTTTTTAGGATTTGATAAATCATCAACTAATCCTACTATTTTTCAGCAACTTTTTTATCAGCACCGCTGTCAGTACTCTTCTTTTGCACCAGTTTTTACAGATGGCTCAAAATCAGATGGACACGTTGGTTGCGCAATTATAACTCCATCTGATACACTGAGCTATCGTTTGCACAACAGTAGTTCTGTGTTTACGGCTGAGTTAGTAGCAATTTTCTGAGCTCTACAAGAAATCTCTTCTACTCGGCTTAATTTCATAATTCACACTGACAGTATGAGTGCTTTAGAAACACTTTCTAACTATCAGATTCAGATGCACCCAGTTGCTGCTCAGATTTTATTCACATTGAGAATCATACAAAATAGAGGTTTTAAAGTCATTTTTTGCTGGGTACCGGGGAATGTAGGTATTTACGGCAATGAAAGGGCAGATTTTGCTGCTAAAGCTGCATCAACCTTTTTAACACATTCACTTACCTATTCTGATGCTAAAAGGACCTTAACTAGTTCGCTCTTTACTAAGTGGCAGCAATCATGGGATCTGCAGATCCATAACAAATTACACTCAATTAAACCGACAATAGGTTTGTGGCCTTCCACCCTATACGAGAGGTTGATGTCAAATTGACTCGCCTCCGCATAGGACATAGTCGTTTTACACACAAATATCTCTTTTTTGGACAGACAACACCAAAGTGCTTCACATGTCTTGTAGATTTTACCATTAAACATATTTTAATCGAGTGTGTATCTTTTAATTCCTTTCGTTTACACTTTTTTAAATCATTGTCATTAACTTTGCAAGACCTGGTGGGTGAAAAATTCCACCCGAACATTTTTAAATTTTTAAAAGCCATTGGTTTTTATAGCTGTATTTAGCATTTTTTTTTTAAACTTCTGTTGAGATTCAACAATTGACATCAATTCATTGTAACGTTTGTTTTTTCGAATCAGTATTTCATTTATAAATTCATTAACATTATACATTCTTGCCCTTTCAGTTTTCCCATTTTTTTGATACATTTGGCTTTTATATCTTAACATGTGTGCTTATATAAATTAATTTTGTTTTGTTTTACCATCTGCTTGGCGCAGCATAGCCAAACATGGCTCTTGCGCCAAAAAAACCGAACAACCAACCAACCAACCTGATTGATGATTCTTCGCCTATATTCTATTTGAAAACCTTGAGTACCTTCAAGCCGTATCCTAAAAGATATAATATTTATTAGGCAGTTTTGTATTCGCAATCCGTGCAGTTCGACATGCACGATGAAAAAATTATTGCAAACCCTCTACAAAGCAGACATCCTGGCCTTAATTACTTCTTCGGTGTTAGATTCTCAGTAAGAAATTTTTCTAAACTTTAATTACAATTTTAATTAATTCGTTTTCAATTTTTTTCCTCAAAATTTTTCAGAATTTAAAAAGTAATGTAAAAATTACCTTTTTGGAGAATCAAATTTATTTCCGTACGATCTTTTTCTCCATTTTTTTAAAAAAATATCTTAGCGTATTCTATAAAAAAATTAAATAACTAAAACAATTCTATTTTACACACTCACCCGCGTACGGACTACCGAGTTATGTTATTCGAGTTCTTTGTGCTAAAAATCAAAAGACAGAGTTAATTTTTTTTAATCGTTCAATTTTGATTGACAAAGCATTTTCATACAGTAATAAAATAACCACACCCCAATTTTGCAAGATTTCACTATTTTTCTATAACATAAGAAATATGGTTTGCTTGTTTGTCGTTTTTTTAATTTTCACTTACTAATATCTGCCAACACCGAATTCCAAAGAATTCAGAACATACTTCAAAAATGGATTTTGCCATTATAGATTTGATATACTATTATAGAAAATATTCATTCATTTAGATTTTACTAATTTATAGCACTTCATTTTAATTCATCTTGCGTACTCCCCCCTCCCCAATTGCTTCCCCCTTTAAACTGGAAGACCCATCCATGAACTCGCATGATATTTTCACACCTATTATAATATTCATATTATTTAAGAAGTCTTTTTTCTTTGTCGTGTTTGCTCTAAAGACTTCGACCGGAGAAGATTTTTCGAAAATTGTTTTATGAAAATTAGTTTCCGAGTACAGAAATTTCGAGGGAAAAAAATGTCACTGGATCCTTTCATATTTAGCTAACAATATCAAAATGTTAAAGTGCACATGCTCACATTTGGCTGAAGTTTTTTCCAGTATTTGGACAAATCAAAAGAAGGTATATGTCGCTACGAAGGTACAAGTTGGAATGCCTAGTCTGGTGGACCAACCTCTTCTCTCTACTTTTCTTACAAGAAAAGACATATTGTTGCAGTATCTAATTGTCCGAGCACCTTTAACAATCATAAGCAAAAAATGAGATGTTGAAATTCTGAAGCCAGTTGAAGTGTTCGACCTGTACTTTACTGTAGCACCAGCAACATGTCTTTACCATTACTTTTAATACCTTTACTATCACATTTTGTAGTGTTAAGAAACCCAAGATCGCTTTACGACTTTTGAATACTCAACAATTTTGTTTGAAATTTGATAAGCATCTCTAATCACGATCTCAAGGTCGCATATTAAATTTCGACTATTTAACTGGATTGTTAATTGTTATTTCTGCATACCCATAATTAGACTGATCAAAAGAAGAGATGGAATGCCACAAAATTCTAACAAAGGTAAATGATTGAAGGATTTGTTGCAAAAAATGGCTTCGGTCTAGGGGGGGGGGATTACTCATAAAACCCAGAATTATCATAAACAAAGGAAAAACACTATATCCAAATATTAATGAGAATTCCCAAAAGATTCAAGGAGAGATCGAAGAAAATCTACCTACTTTTGAAATCAAGTTCGTCTTTCGATTTAATAATTCAAAAACAAACTGAGCGAAAATGAATCAAATTTAATAAGTATCGTTTACATTAAAATCAGACTTCTAGCAAATCTTATAAAAAAATTATCGGTCAATAATAAGACAACCATCTGTTCGTGTGTTTCTAAATGCGAGATATGAAAAACTCATACAGCAATTTTATATTATATATAAAGTTTTGCCATCAGAGGTTCTGTATCAAATTTTGGACTAAATTTATGAGCTGGTCGATCATCCATTCGGTCGGCACAATTATGTGCCTGCGAACAAGACGGCTAAAAAACCGAAATTATTTAGATAAATCAAGTAAGATTTTATTGAAAGATTTCCCTCATATGTTTAACAGGTAGATTAAATTCTGAAGTCAAATAAACACCTTTATTTAATCCTCGTCTTTGTTCCTTCGATTAGAGGGAATCTAAAAATCCATCGTTTTGCGTAATCTCAAAGTTATATCTTATGAAATAACAGTTAAAATAACAGTCTCGACCCCCTCCTTTTCTTTCCTTCTTTTTTTTTTATTTGTCACGCCTTTACTTCATTTCTATACAGTTAATTCATGTGATACTAGAATCAAATTTCTGTAATCTTCTTTCAACCAAATAATTACTTAAATCTTTTGAAGCTTTTCATTCTTGGACAGGTATCGAAATTGGGAGGAACAAAGCTCTCGATTAGTATCCTGGTATCATTAGTCCCATTTTAGTTACCGTATTCATATACAGACAGACTTCTCCCAGAGGAACTGCAAAGATTTCAGTACAGATCTAAACATTGCAATATACCAAATTGCATTCATCTAGATCGTTACGCTTTTGTGATATGCGCACACACACTCATGCAAGTTTAAAACGAAGAAATTCAAAATGTCGGGGCAAAAGTTTTAAATGATAATAAATGAATTTTCTTTCTATGCTTGATAAGTAAAAATCTAGGTAAATGAAACTCGAATACTGAATCTTTTGTACCTCATAAAATACAAATTATTGATTTTTAATATGGTTTTCTCACAAATGCTATTGGAATATAAGAAAGGATTTGGGACAATTAACACTAGAACGTCCGTCGGTGTGTACTGGACACCGGAGCCTGTTTAGTTGATTCTCCTTTCCGAATTGTAGCGAGGAATTGAAAAAATTTTCGTGATTTTTAATTATTTTTCTTGTAGAAAAAGTTCGTGGTTCTAGGTTAATTAAGAGATATCTAACAACTAAATATACCTAGCGCGTCCACTGGGGTCGTTTCGATGCCAAGGCAATTTATCATTATAAATAGCTGTCGTTCAGCAAACGATAATTCTAAAACAAACTTTCCAAAGTACTATCGCACATTTATTGACCTTGAATGCAGTGTTATTGGGTTCACAACGGAAAATAATATATTATTCTGAAATTGCTGTGTCCAAGTGTTTCGTTATATAGCATTTGCTTATCTTCTAAAGAAATCATTCGATTTTCGATTCTAAATTAAAGAGTGTGATGAAAATGCAATTAAAGAAATGTGTGTCTCTTGCACGAACATGGTGTACAGAAAATGTACAGAAAAAATTGAATATAATATCACTGTATCCATTGCAAATGAGGCATGTACAAAATATATTGCGTAAAAACGATAAATGATTAAAAAAAACACGTTCTCGCAAAAATTACGATTTTACTTATTATACTAATATTTATGAATATTATTTTTTATTTTATTTTACAAAATTAATTAATTGTTACAGTTTTTATGATTTAAAGTCATAAGATATAATAATGAAATTAAAAAAAAGTTGTAAAAATTAAACCCTACTGAACAGTAATCCCGCAATTATTTCGTTATTACAATTATTTTATATCGCGGTGTCGAAACGACACAGGCGGAAGTTAAAGGGTCATCGAAATCCCGGACGTTCTAGTGTTAATGAATTAATTTTTAGTTAATAAAAATAAACTATTGTTTGCAAACGGTTTTTACAATCCTCCGAGCTTTTGCGTATGCCTTCGAATGGGGTTAATTTGGCAAAATAGGGGTAAAAGGAAAGAGTAAATGTTAATATTTACCAATAATTTTCAGAAAGCCCACATCTTTCTGCGTTTCACCCCTTAATGAGATAGAATCGTCGAAAAGTGGTCGTCGCAGAATACTGAAACGAACATTACGTATATGTTGTTACAACCACTGAACTGACCAAGGCATCTATGATAAGTTTAGGATTTCTGGTAAAAACAACGTCTTCTATTCCCTTTCCTTCCACCGAGGAAAACAAAGATCTTTTTTTTCTCCCCTGAACTGTGCTGAGGTAGATGGGTAGAGTAAAATGAACTTCACTCTACTAAATCGTCATAAAAACTATTATGTTGAACCCGAGAAATTAACGAGAAATTTGTAAATGGAGAGGCCAGCATATAAGCGTTTTGTACTTCGTATTATATAGTAGAAAATTGATTTCTGCAGTTTAGACACCTTTTCTCGACTGAAGTCAAAATTAGACATAAAACTACATTTTCGCAAACAAGAGCAAGTACTAAATTTCATTCATATAAGCTGTTGTGTTTAAGTTATCGTATTTACATGCGTACAAATGTGCAGGCAAACAATCGGTTAACCTGTTGACGAATATGATTCTATAGCGTAGATGCTAAGTTGTATTCCAGATTTTAACATCAGGATCTTACATTGTGCATTTATCATTCATATGTTCTCCGACAGATGGCAAAGCGCTGTAAATAAATTTCCTTTTAAAATTTGACAAAAATCTACAAATTTGGTATAGAGATCACACACCAAATTTCATACGTATAGGGCAAAGATTTTCTTTAGCTATTACGTTCACAGACAGACGTAATTCCAAAAATGTGTTTTTTGGTCAACGAGAGGTTTTAAATGCGGATATTCACAAAAACCTTGCGGTCGAATCTTTCGACAGTTACAATACTTTGTGAATTCTGTATGCGAGAAAGCGAAAAAGTAATTTTTGATATCTTTAATACTGATAAAAATACGCGACTGCACGGTTTAACGTAATAATGAAATTCGAAAATGTTTTTATAAATCCTGATTATTATAGTAAAAGCAATTTTACAAACGTCATAGAAAATATTAAAAAAAATTGATTCAATTAAAATTGTTTCGTTAAGAGTAAATTAAATTATACGGAAATGAAATTAGAGTAATTCAAAAAGTATTTTTTGAATTTTCAAACAATTAAAATAATTTTTATAAAATATTTTCTAAAGATATAATTACAATCTAATGCTTAATCTTTGCACACTAAAAATTCAACAATGGTCTGCCTTTTATTTTGAAGTACATGTGAGCCAAGTTTCATTAAAGCCGGGTGAAAACTTGCTTTTAAAAAAGCGTTCAAAAACATATTTATATACATACAATCTTTACATACATTTATTTGTTTTAAATATCTCCTTTCGAATGTATGTAATCTATGAAATTTAAACGAAGAATAACTGCCGCATCTAGAGTCTCAATTTAATCACCTAAATTATTGAGAATTTTTAACAAGTTGCTACATTTAATTTTTGCCAGACAAGAAAAAAAGAAAGGAATCTGATAGAAAAAAATGCGAACTATTAAGAAATTCGAACTAAAAGCGAAGACAAATATTAAGAGCAATAATTCTGGCTTTTCATTATACATAGAAAGCAAAACTGACAAGCATCTATAGTGGAAAAACTGCATTTTGTCAATTTCCTAGATTTTTACTCACTGAAACCAGGAAAAATATTTAAACAATTCCATCAAGTCAGATTTACTTGTAAAACTCAGGTTTTTAGTTTAAATAAGAACATTTTGCTTTTTAATCTGAAATATGGTATCCCATTCTCGGTTCAAAAAATACATAGCCAATAATGATTTCATATATTTCAGAATAACAACAAAGGGAAAGAAACACTTTTCGATTTGGTATTTCAATGACGTACAGTGTAAGAAAAACTATACTACTGATTGATATTTTAGTATTAGAATAGCTATCAAATAGAAAAAATGTTTTAATCAAACCTTAAATCAGTCAGACATATATTGACTTCTGAAATAACGGCTTTATAACCACTTTCAATGACATTCGAAGTAATTCTGAGGATGAAGACAAATTACCAACCTAGAACGATATCTCGGATTTTTCTGCTGACGTGAAAACCCAACCACTTTGTTGGAACGAGCTTCAGGATCAAGGTAAAGGTCTATGCTTCCATGAATTTAAATCAATCGCCGAAACACGCACCAAGGTTCACACGATAGATTCAGTAAACATGACAAATCCAAACAAAAACTTTTAATAAATTCATAACTATTGTACTCCAATGCCAAACAATGCGTTCCCTTGATTAATTACAGAGTATGCAAGAAATTATTTGGAAAAATCTTTCTCACTTGTTTGTGACGATGCTCAGAAGTAAATTAAATGCTTTTCACATATGAATTATCAGACACCTGATCATAGGTTTCTTTTTTTAAAAAAAGCGTCAAAGCAATCCTGCAGCATATTGGTAATACTTTAGAACACTCGATGCAGGTAGGCATCGAGTATAACGATTTGTACATGACTCTTCAGCTAATCAACTATCGTGGATGTTTTATGAAACTTCGAAATACTAACCACGTTGGAGGGTCAACAGATAGGTTACACAAAATATCTAAATGGAAGAAAGCCAAAGATTTTTATTGGTCTGTAACTGATGGCCATTTCAAGGTGTCATAACGTCTGGCGAAAAAGTTCCATAATTACAGCTTGAAAATGTTTTATTACCACTTCTTAATTTCAAGTTACAGCTCATTAAACTATTTATAAAATCACCGTCTAAAGATGGGGAATGTTTCGTATTTTTGTACTCCAAGTTACAAACCTGACAGAAGCTATATTGAAAGAGGGTATTTTTACTGACCCCAACAGAGAAAAACTTAACCAATTCCCTCTTTTCAGAAACAATGGAAGACAAAGAAATGTGCAATTTTTAAAGATGCGGTGGACAGATTTTGGGGGATTTCTGTACACCATCTCGGAAAAATTACTTTATCAAACAAAACAAACTATAAACATTGTACAGTCACCAACGAAACTAATGGGATGCATCTGACACTTTCCTATTTATTAACGCATTTTCACAAAACTGGTATCGTTAGAAAAAGCTCAAAAAGACATCTTAGTTTAGACGTTTTACTAATAATGCGAATTTTTGTATTTTCTGAAATGTTTCCATAACGCCTGCCAATGTTTTTCGTCCAATCGATGGCTTGTCATGAAATGAGCCGTCAATAATTTTTTTCTGAGCTAGTGATGAAAATTTCGCGAGTTAAAATGTTTGGAAAAATAGCACGCTAAATATATCTATATCTATACTTATAATAAAGCACTGTGTGTGTATTTTGGCGCTCTATAAGTCAAACCATTTGACCAAAAACCACCAAATTTTTTTGATTTTTTAAAATTATTTAATTAAAAATGAAGCGAAATGTTGGCGTTTTTTCGCGATAACTTCCGAAAATATTATCGCGCAAAAAAATGGCTTTTACATCAAGTTAAAGTTTAAAAAATCCTCTTTTGAATAATACCAATGTTTCATCTTGTGAATTTTCCTTTTTATTTAATGAATTAAAAAAATAGCCTTATTTTTCAACAATTTTCCACAAAATAGAAACAAAACAATCTGCACGAGCACATTACGCGTGAAGGGAAAAAAATTGGCTTTTATCAACGAGTTGCCATCATATTGACCAAAGCTCAAAGTAAGAAACAAGTTAAACATTGCAAACCTAAAAAACTAATTTTCAACGCTAATCTGTATGGAACGAAATAAATATAATATTTTCTAAAAAAATAAATACAAGACAAAGATTACGATCTTTTGCAGTAACTGCATTATTAATTCAATAAATTAGCTTTATTTAAGGTAAATATGGTTTAATCTTTCATTTCAGGGCCCAATGACTAATTTGTAAAACTTGAATAATAGAAACAGACGTGTTAAATTGGTCTAAATGAAGTAAATAATTATATTTTACGTAACTTGAGTCAATTAATGCTCTAACAAATCACTAATGTTTAGCTTTTATCTAGATCGTCTCCTCTGCGAATCATATTTAACGAACTATTTTTGTGTCACTAATATTTCAGAGTAAAAATTGTTGCTCATTCAACTAAACTCACTCCCTCCAATCAACTAAATCAGTCACTAAGATTGACATATTTATAAAAATTTGAATATCACTAAAAACGGGGGATTTTAGACTACTTCATCGACCGTCTCAAAAATGATGCCCTAATTAGAGCCCAGGGTTTCTCAAGACTGTTGACCTAAGATTACGAAAATGCTAATTATTCTAAACTATTCTGTTCAAAATTTCATAAATTTATCAGATTTGATTGCACAAGATTGAAACATTCATTTATTTAAAAGCTGGATTGTCAAAAATACTTCGCAGAATTTGATCCTTTGAACCAAAAGACTGTATAAAATTTAAACTTCATAATTTTTTGAAATATATTTATAGACCGAAACTAAACAAAATGTTTTTCTTCACCTAATTTAAATCCTTTTGAAAGTAAAACTAAAAATGTAAGAAAAATGTACATTAAATGAAAGTAAAACTAAAATGAATGTTATGCTGAATCTGAGAAATTTCTGTTAATAATTCTTATGATATTACATAAATTACGGAAAATTATTCTGTAGTGCACATGAAATTTAAATGCTGAACGATTCTGTTTTCAGTACTCATATTTAAAAAAAAATGCTTGTTTCTGTAAAAATATTTTTTTTAAATATTAATTGCTGTTTAATCATATCTACTTTAATTTAAAGCTAAAATTTTACAAGAGTTGAAAGAAAATTAGAGATATACATATTGCATTATGGCTTAAGACCTTTATAATAGTATGAGGGAGTCAAAAGGTTATGAAAATTTGAAGTTTAAAATATTTTTATGAAGACGCTTATTAAAAAACAAGTTATATGAAATATTTAATTGAAAATTTTAGATAGCATTAATACTGGCGAACCAGATGGTCACCAAAGGCAGCTAAAACTTATAATAATACGTGTAAGCTAGCGCTCTACGGGCCAGACTGTTTGATCTAGTTACCAAATTTGACACACTTATACGTTGAAGGTCAGAAATGTACATCTTGGAGCTATTTTTAAAATTTTTTAATTAGAATTTTGATTAAGTTAAATTTTGCTGTTTTTTCATGATAATTCCGAAAATATCAGCGCACAGAAATTATTTTTTCATAAAGTTAAAAAAAAAAATTTTTTTAATGATAAATTTTAGCCTATAAATTAATTTTCCATTGTAGATTAATTTTTTTAAAAAATACTTTAACCTTATTTTTCAACAATTTACTTCGCGAAAAATAAAACTTAATCTGCTTGAGCACGAGCAAATTAATCTGCATAGGAAAAAAATTAGCTATTATCAACATGTTATCATCAAAGTGACAAAAATTCAAATTAAAAAAAAATAAGTCCACATCTTACATGGTTTAATTTTTAGTAATATTTTTTTGCATGTGTCTGCATAAAATGAAGTAAGTATGAAATGCAATATTTTCTAAAAAAAACGAATGGGTGAAAAGTTTAATTTTTTAAACGTTTTAAAATAGCCATATTATTAATTAAATATTTCAGTTTTATTTGAGGCATACATAATTTAATATGTATATGATATGTACTCTAATCAGCGCAAAATAGCTAATCTGTAAACATTAGTAATAATCTGCTAACAAATTGGTCTAAATGAAATAATCATATTTTATGCAGTTTGAATCAATAAATGTTCTATCGAAATACGAATTATATATTTTTTACAGATTCCCTGTTATGGGCATCATCTATACTTATAATAAAGCTCAATGTGTGTGTGTGTGTATGTTGGCGCTCTACAGGCCAGACCATTCAATCTGCAGCTACCAAATTTGGCACGTGTATACCTTGGAGGCCGGAAATGTGTACCTGGGGGTTATTTTTTCGAATTTTTATATAGAATTTTTTTTATTTAAAAATTAAGCGAAATTTTGAAGTGTTTCTGCTATAACTTCCGAAAATATTACCTCACAAAAAAGATTTTTAGATGAAATTAAAGACCAAAAATTTATCTTTAGTATCATTTAAATGTTTTAATCTTAAAATTAAATTTCTATTTTTAATGAATTTTTAAATAAATATTTTAACTATGTTTTTCAATAATTTTTTTCGTAAAAAATAAAAATTGAAATGAAGCACGTTTCGCATTCATGGGAAAAAATTAGCTTTTTTCAAAGTGTTGCCATCACATTAATTAAAGCTCCAATTAAAAATAAATTAAATCTTTTTGGAAATGAAATCAGCAAAAATATAATTTTCGGCACGTGTCTGTAGGAAATAAAACAAATAAATAATATTTTTTCTAAAAAATAAATTCAAGAAAAATTATTTTAGATATAAACAAACTTACGGCATTTATTAATGGAATAACTCATACATTTTCCTTTTCAGATTTGAATATTTTTACTTTTCTAAATATCGTCTGCGCGTGTGGTTAATTTCAGATCATTTCATTTTACAGGCTAAGTATCTGTACTTTTCTAAATATCGTCTGCTTATTAATTGCATTTTTCTCTTTTGTTTTTGGCAACGATGGAAATGTTATGTTTACTTTTGATGTGTTTGTTCTATGTAGTACTTTTGTATGTGATGTTTTATTCGAGCGGATATTAAGGAGAATGCATACACCACAAGAGAAAGCACAGATTTTATGGTGGTCATAGAGTTAATTTCCAATCAACCAAATCACTGACATTTAAGAGTTAATTTCCAATCACTTTGACTGATTTAGGAAAATTTGAATATCACTATTCAATAAAAAAAGGATAATTTTAGATTTTTCATCGATCGCTTCAAAGAAAATACGCCAATCAATTCGCAGGTTTCTCAAGATTAATTGGCCTAAGATTATGAAAATGTTCAGTTTTTCTAAATTTTTAACATTCAAAACTTCATAAATAAGTCTTAGTTGATCGTGGAAAATCGAAACATTCATTTATTTAAAATTTGGTGTGTCCAGAATATTTCTCAGAATATGATACCTTATTGCATTAAATTTAGATTTAATAATATTTGAAATATATTTCTAGGTAGGAACAAAATATTATTATTGATTTCATTTCAATCCTTTTGAAAGCAAAACTAAAAACTGAATTTTATGCTGAATCTGAGAAATTTTTGTTGAATTATTGTTTGAGATATTACATAAATTATGAAAAATGTTTTGTAGTTAACATAAGACTTAAATACCGAGCGATTCTGTTTGCAATACTCACATTCAATAATAATAATAATTAATTAATAACAATATAGAGGATAAATAAAATAAAAAGCTTGGTTTTATTAAAAAATAATATTAATTGCAATTTCATCATTTTCATTTTAAATTAAAGTTGAAGTTTTGTCGGAAATGACAACAAATTAGCAAAATATACTGTTTAGATCGTTTCGTTCATTTTACTATATATAAGTTTGGTATGACTATCAAAATTTGAAGATTCAAAAGGTTTTGTTTGAGAATCCTTTAAGAGACCAGTTACTTAAAATATTTAATTGAAAATTGTAGCGAGCGGTAATACTGGCGAACCGGCTGGTCGCCAAAAGCGGCTAGTATTTAATAAAATATTCACTACTATAGACTATAAATTCACTAAACAGACACTAATATTTGAAATAATAAAAGTCCACTCTTTTTCAATTAAAACAGACTGATTTATAAAAATTTGAATGCCTCAATTCTATTTGTATAAAAACTCGCGATTTTAGACCTCTCCATGGAGGGTCATTAAGAAAATAACCAATCAGCGCTTGGACTTTCCCTGAGACTGATTGTCTAAAATAATGATATTATTTATTGTTCTAAAATAATCATATTCAAAGCTTTATAACTCGGTAAGGTTTCCTCTCAAAAGTTAGATTGTCAAGATAATTTTACTGATTATGATTTACAAGACCTAAGGACTGCATAAAATTTAGACTTCATAATTGTTTTCAAAAGAATATTTATTGATCGAAATAAAATAAAACTTATTTACCGCATTTAAATCCTTTTGAATGTAAAATAAATTTATGATGAATCAGAGAAATTTTTCAAGAATAAGTCTTTAATATATTGCATAAATTATATGTACCACAGAGCATTTTTTTTTTCATAAAATTACAATGCCGAAGAGTTCGATTTTCTGTAATTTATATTATATATGTTTTCATCCAGGAAAATTGTTTTTTTATTTAAATTGTATCTCTTGAAATTCAAATCTTACAGCAGCTGACAGCAAATTAAATATTATATATATATATATATATATAGTACAATGAATAATAGAATATCGTGAGGCTTCTATAATAATAATACGAGTTATGTGACTATCGAAATTTGAAGCATAAAAATATTTTCCTGAATAAGCTATTAAAGAGACAAAGGTACATAAATATTTAATTGGAAATATTCCTTTGCATTACTCCTGGCTGGTTGCCAAATGTGGCTAATGTTGAAATGAATGAACTTTGGGAGAGCACAACAGCTCTCTGCTCAGAAAAGAATTCTTTATTCAAAATATTGTTTCATCGCCATAAATATTACCCTCGGTCATTTCTATAACCAGACAGAGGAATAAAATTCCACCTAACTTTTACCTCCTTAATATTTTATTAAGTTAAATCTTTAATATTCAGCATTTGCTTACAGCATTGAAATCCACTTACAGTCCACATTATCCACTACAGTATTAGCCAAATATTATTGACCTATGTAAAAATATTGATATTTTTAAAATAACCTTATGGAAATTAATAAATATCCTAACTAACAATCGCTTCAGCTTGAAAATAAAATTCCCCATTTTTAATGAACACAGATCATTTCATTGTCGTAAAATGTGTGTACGAAATGGCATCCCATCCATTGGCGATTTAAAAAAACGGTTAGAGTAGCGCATTCCCTTTGGCATAAAGATGAAGCCGCAGTTCATTTTTCATTGAGGTGTCAACTATAAAGGCAGAATGAGTCACTCATTAAAAAAGTAAAGGTAAGGCTAAGTTTCTACTTGTAATAAAAAAATTCCTCTCGATAAGCTGATTTAACCAAAGGTAGATTTCTTTTCATCCAAGTGTAGCACCAGAACTGTGACGCGTCACCGGATGGGATAACAAATCTCTGCCTTAAGCGAACATTCTGGCAACCCCTGACACCGGAAACAGAGTATTTCCGGAGTTTTCTGCAGACTATGTGCGATTTCCTCGCTTGCATGTGAGGAATTCATGTTTACTTAGAGAATGCAATTTTTATAAAATAGGTTAATTAAAATTTCTTCTAAATTATTACTTGACTAATTCCTATACAAGTCATTTCATAAAATGAATTTCAATCAAAATTAGGGTTAGAAAATCACTTTTTAGCCCCTAGCTTCTGAGGAAGTGAATTTATCAAAAACTCTTTTAAAACAGAAGTTGTTCATCTTAATAAGACACTCATTTGGTTAGTTTGATTTATTTTTCTATCATCAATATCAAGGAAGTTACAGTGAAAGGAAAATTTAAACTTCCTGCCATTTCCATGAGCTGGATGGCCCATTTGCGAACTCCTCCGAAGTTTCTACATTTTTAACATATTCCAAGCAAGTTAAAATTCGAACGAAATTACTGTAGTTGTCTTATTCACAAGATAAACAGGGTGAAAGCCTAATACGCATGTATTATATAACTTCTGAACGAAGAGAGATTTTGGGCTCTAGGGACCTTGAATCGGTGAAGACCTGCAGAGAGTTTTCTCAAGTCATGTTATGAGAAACATTTAAAAATGTAGTTTTCCTGTAGGAATCAACCTAAAGACGTGTGTGTGTGTGTACCTACGTGTTGGCGTTCGCCAGGTCATATCTTTTGATCTAAAGCTACCATATGTGATACATGTATAATTGTATGTCTGGTCATACATATACATACAAATTATATCGATTACTTTTTTGCTATAACATTTTCGCAAGTTAATTTTTTAAAGGTTTAAACGATGTAAAAATCTTTATTTCATGGTACCAATCTAGCAGTCATACGAGTTTTTGCTGGGTTTTGACAATTTAAAAATAATTTTTTCCCTAATTTCCAACAATAAATTACATTACCCTGAAATTCAAACCGTTTTACCAATCAAATGAGCGCATGATTTCATTTTTCTTCCATTGTTGATAACTAAAGAAGTTAATATCTGTGACTGTGCACTTTACAGATACATAAAAGAGTGAAGTTTCAATACCGCGATTTACGAACCACACATTTACATTTTCTCTTCCGACATGTCACATGACTGATCTTCAATAGAATGTTTCATATACAAGAGAAGCGGAACTTAACTGACAACTATAGCAACACAGTTTTAATGTCAGACATGGAATTATCAATTATAATCATTATTCTTGGGGTCCAGTTAAGGCGACCTGTTATTCTGAGGTGACCAGTTAATAATAAATATGAATGTGAGTGCGCAAGAGTGAGTGTATGCGTGTTGGGGCTGTACAGGCCAGACTGTTCGATTTAGAGCTACCAAACTTGGGATATACATAACTTGGAAGGTAAAAATGTGAACCTCGGACGAATTTTTTTAAAAAAAGAAATTTAATTAGAATTTTAATTAATTAAAAATTAAATTGAATTTTGATGTATTTCTGTGATAACTTCCAAAACGTTTACAGCACAAAAAAATGTATTTTACATCATTTTGGAATTTTTAAAAATTGCCATTTAATTATACCCATCTAATAAGGGGGCACATTTTTCCTAAATTGCATCCGTTTCTTTCACTTTGCCTAGTTACAATCAACACCTTCGAATTCAAACTATTATAAGGGTAAAGAGTTAAACCCTTACATCAAATATTTAATCGCGTAGATTTCTTTCCATTACTGAAAGCTCAAGAGGAAGGTATCTGTTTAATATCCGTGCAAGACGAAACAAAAAGCAAAATTACAATACTGGGAAATTTAGACGATAGATAAACTGCATATTCGCGTATTTTAATAACATTATGACTTCACACGACGGATCTCTATTACAAAGGTTCATTTATACAATTAATAAAATAGATGCAAATCTATTAATTCTTTTAAAGTTTGACATGGGCATAAAATTATGATGAAGGGCTTTAATTAAAATTAAATATAATCACTTATCCCGACGAACCAGCTGGTAGCCAAAGATGGCTATATTTAAATAAAATATTTAAAATTTGAAAAAATCACTCATATTAAGGATAAATCTGAAACTTTTATTTTACCAAAATTCCTGTAAAAAATAAAGTCTTATTTTGGTTTTAACAAGCTGACATTTACTTAATATATAATCCCCGGTGGGTAGGATCTTCTTGGGTGGAGTTTTCAGTAAACAAAATTAAGTAGCGTAACAGTAAACGAAATTTACAGTAGTCTCAAAAACTACTGTAAATTTTCGGAATAAATTTTGGCCTGTTGGATCGAGTGGTTGAAACGTCACGATTTCCTTAATGGGAAAATTTTGAGATACTAATTCATTAACTATGTTAATTGATTCAGTTAATCAGTTTGCCCATATAAAAAAGTACCTAGAATTAGTAATTAATTTCAAAAGAAATCCTGCTCCTTTAAGACATTTTCATCGATAGCAGTTTTGTGAAGATGCGATAATAAGCAACAACAAAGTTCCAGAAATGTTCCTTCACTTTTGACGACAGTACTTGATCCAGAAGTTAAAGAATATAATTGAAAATATAATAATGCTAATGAGGAATTAGGTTTATGAAAGAACAGACAGACAGACGGTAAAGCTTTTTTGATTTTGCTCGGTATTTCACACGTCT
>JAPMOR010054737.1:60263-101342 GCA_026543865.1 Argiope aurantia | reverse complement strand
TTTTTTTGAATTTTTAATTAGAATTTAATTATTAATTAAAAACTAACTTTTCCGTCAAAAAATCTTTTCATTTTCTCCACCACCAAATCAGAAAGGCTTCAGTTTTTTTCCCCACACAAATGAGGCTAGGGTTAACATTCTACGGCCGATTAATTCAAACGATTCTGTTTATTTTCTTAATGTTTGATGCATTTAAAATTAAACACTATTAATTAATAGATCTTTTAGATTCATTCTGAAGTACTTTTGAATTAAAATAAAACAGAATAAAGGAGATTAAAAATTTCTAATCTGCATAGCGTTGCCCCAACTGGCGTAGAAAAATGCACGCATTTGCGTTACCGTAACTGGCGTTGAAAATTCACGCATGTGCATTATGTTCTGATTGTTCACAACGGATTCGGAGTTGATTTAAATCATTTTTAGGTTAGTTGTGTGCTTTTGTAATTAAATTGTATTTATGTTAGTTATATATTTTTTGTATATGCTTATAGTTTTAAGTATATCGTTTTTAAGTAGTTTATTTTAACCTGTTTTCGACCGATTATTTTAAACGATTCTGTTTATTTTCTTAGTGTTTGATGCATTTAAAATGAAACATTGTTAATTAATCGATCTGCTCATGATGAATCTGAGAAAATTTTGTTGACAAATTCTTGAGATATTACATAAATTAAGATATATATTCTTTAATGCCCATGAAGTTTAAATGCTCAGTAACTCTGTTTTCAGTAATCATATTATAAAAAAATGCTTTGTATATTATATATTAATTATTATTATTTGTTATATATTATATTATTATTTGTATATTATATATTAAAAAATATTATTATATTAATTGCAGATTCATCTTTTCCACTTTAATTTAAAGCATAAATTCTACGGGAGCTAACAGAAACTTAGAGAGATACAAACTGCGTTATGACTGAAGACCTTTATAATATTATGAGTAAATTATATGACTATCAAAATTTGAAGTTTTGAAATATTTTGATGAAGAAGTTATTAAAGTAGGAATTGCATAAAATATTTAATTATTAAAATTTTATCGAACATTAAGATTGGCGAACCGGCTGGTCGCCAAAGGCGGCTAGTTAGATATAAGATTAAGTTTAGTGAAGTAGTCAGACTTTTTGTCTAATTAAAATAGTGTAAATTCAGTTTTTTTTTTTTACCTTTAGTTTTTTAAAATTACCTAACAGTTTTAAACCACTTTCGTTTTTAGCTTTTTTGGTTGATATCATCTTGAAATTAGAACAGCTGATATCAATCAACTATATCTAGATTAACTTAATGCTACAAAAAATTTACTACTAGTAAATAATTTATTTTATTGATAACAGTTATAAACTTATATTTTGAACAGTTCCTCAAAATACATATAATTCCTCAAAATACATATTTTTTATTATAATAATAAAAAATTACCTTTGAATGAATTATTTAAAAATATCAGCATTTGATAATTTTTCCATATTATCTTTCAGACTGCTAGGAGAAAACACTCCAATTTCTGTAATAATACCACCAGTTATTAAAGAAGCTGGTGTTACATCAAAAGCAGGATTCCAGCAGTTAATTCCTGGGAAAAAAATAAATTGAAAACGATTTTATTAATGAAAAAATTGTTTAAAGTAACTCAAACACTATGAACTAGAAATACTTTTAATAATGCTAGGTTTAATTTTTACTAAATGATTTCTGTAAATTATCTTTAGCAGTTCTGTTTTAAGAGAATTTGGAAATTTTATATTAAGATATCATGAAAACTGTTCCTTATATCCTAATGGGTATTGCTTTCTAGAATCGAACTTTCTCATAAATTAATCAGATGTAATTATACACAAATATTTTTTTTATTGTAACTAAAATTAAAAATGCTATCTGTACTCCACTTCCTTTTATCAATGCATAATTTATAAAATATCAATGAAGTCTTAAATTGTAATATATTTCTGTAATTGATAAAAGCTAAGATTTCGGTATCAACAGATATTAGTTTATAAGCTAACTCAGTCAAGCACTTGAAAGAAAATGAATTTTTAAATTACAGTAGAAAGTTCTGCACTTTTTATGTGGGATTGAAGCATATTTTTTTTTATAAGAAAATATCTTTCTACATTTGATCCTAAAACACAGCATATTTAATACCAAATTATAGAGGCATGATGATAATCTTTTAAAAGAGTAAAAAAAAGATCAATTTAAAAACAAATCACATTTCATTCTGTTAAACTTGAAATAATTTACCTTCAGCTGCAATTCTAGTTTTATTTATGCAGAGCAATTCCTGTGATGGTCTTTCTTCAATTGGAATCATGTTTCCAGATTCTAAAGAAAAGTCTAGAGTGCTCCTTGGGCAGGCGACATAAAATGGGATGTTATGATATTTGGCACAAACAGCTATTTGATAAGTACCAATTTTATTTGCCGTGTCGCCATTGAGAACCACTCGATCAGCCCCAACAATCACAGCAGATACTTTTCCAAATTTCATGAGGGAAGCCACCATGCTATCGCATATTAATGTCGATGGTATTTTGTCATGCACCAATTCATATGCAGTTAATCTTGCACCTTGGTTATATGGCCTGGTTTCGGTGCAGAATGCTTGACGCAGCTCATTATTCTGGTGCAACCAACGGATGACACCTGTTGCAATATGTTTAATTATAATTATCATAGATAAACAAACCAGGCAGCATTGTGAAATGCTTCTAAAATTACCTTCATTTGAGATTATTTTAAAGAAATGTTATAAAACATAATAACTAATATTTATTTATTTTTATTTCTGCAGTTGGGAATATATATTACAATGAAGTCCAAAACAAATATAAAATGATTGTTCAGGAAAAAAAATTAAAAATTTTATACTGCAGATAAAATCCAATTAAAAAAAGAATCCATACTCTATATGTAATTGCAGAATTATTTGTTAGGACACCTAAAAGCACAACATTATTTGTAGGTAAGATATCCTGTATGTTTGCTGTCTAACCATTACACTACAGTTGTTCTGTATTGCATGCTATCAATACTTAGGGCTGCTTGGGAAAGGATTCCTATAACACACTGTGCTATTGGAATCCTATTTGAGTCTGTGAATCATTGCTTTGGACTCTAGATAAAGTGGGATTATTCACAATGGATGAAATACCTACAAATAATACATTATTTGTAGTGAATTTTTCTCTAATTTTAATATATAATTAAAAATATTTTAAATACAATTCATAACTATATTTCTCATTGTTCAAACTGTTCTCCTCATTTATAAAAATATTTAATTATTTTTGTTTTTAATCCATCAATAAAATCTATAATGATTCTGAATATTTTTTTACTCTATGATTTTCAGTTACTGATTTTTGAATAAAACATTATTTAACTTACAGTACATTCTATTCAATTGAATTTATTTTCTGCAGAAATAACTCAGAAGACCTCAGTATATATATTTATATACAGTTTTTTTTTTTTTTTAACGGACGGTACTCAGGGACCTCTTTAGCTTGAATTATCAGCCGCAAAGCCACCAAATTTTGCATGGGGACTACTGACGACATGGGGAAAAGAAATCCGCGAAAAAAACATTTAGTTCTAAAAGTTGTCGATAGGGGAAAATGTGGCGCTTTACACTTTAAGACAGCTAAAATTTTGCATATAACACGGGGAAAAATTGCGAAATCCCGATTATGTAGTCGACACCAGAGCCAGTATTTTGAGTTATAAAAAAGAAACAGGGCATTGAAAATCATTTCAAGTATCGGTTGATTTGTAAACTGCGTCTTACTTAGCACAGCATGCATTACTTGTGAAGCTCTTTTATCTTAATCAATCCAATGCAGCGGCCGCTCTTCGCGAATTTAGAAATCGAAACAATTTACGTAAAGAATCTCTATCAATTAATGCAGTGAAAGCAATGATTTGTTGCGACATAAATAGTAAATATTTAATTTAAAAGTAGCAAACGATTATTTAAATAATTATAAATTTTATTTTGTCAATAGTTGTGAAATTCAGATTGGCAACAATGATATTTTTTGGAACTGTTATGTTGTTGCTTAAAAACGATACTAGAATTTTGAATGAAAATAAGTTGATGTAAATTTGATAATATTATCTATAATGTAATAAGATTTAATTTTATAGTAAGTTTGTCTGCATTTTATTTTTGTTGACGCACGAACACAACAGATTAAAAAATTTGGGAAGAAACAAACGAAAAAACAGGTTCTCTCGGAACTCGGCCTGGTAGAGGACTGAAATCAGTATCGGAGGATACGATCACAGATATTGTGACTGCAATTGTTGAAAGAAATCAAGCGAGCACTGCTGGTAATAGCAGCACACGTGGAGTTGCCCGACAACTGGATGTTAGTGCTTCAACAGTATGGAAAGTTTTAAGAAAAATTCTTCTATTTTAACCACAGAAAATTAGCCTTTTGTATGAATTAAAACCTACAGATTATGATTTTCGATTAATCTTTGCTTTGACATTTCTTACCACGATGGAGGTCGACAAGGCTTGGCCTTGGACAATTCTCTGGAGTGATGAGGCCCATTTTTATTTGAATGGGACTCTTAACCATAGAGATGAGATACTAATTTACTTCAGCTCTATGCTCTTAACACTCAGAATTCTAGAATTTGGGCATCTGAACAACCCCATACATTTCAAGAAATCCCACTCCCTTCTCAAAAAGTAAATGTTTGGTGTGGTTGTACAGCAGATTTTATCATAGGACCATACTTTTTTGAGATTATTAGCAAGCAGGACGGCAGACCTGTTTCGTAAACGCTCAAAGAAATCATGATATGGTGAGTAGTTTTGTTATCCCACAATTTCAGCAAAGGCAATGCTTAGATAAAATTGTCTTTATGCAGGATGGAGCACCACCACATATTGGTACATCCGTACAGCAACTGTTGTGCTATTACTTTACAGAAGAAAGATTGTAGTAGCTGTTTACGTGTTGCATGGCCATCTCGATCCCCGGATCTAATCCCATGTGATTTTTTTTTTCCTGTGGGGTTATTTAAAATCGAAGGTGTTTATCTTGGTGGAAGCTCGAACTTATCAGTTTTACAGGAAAACATAACACGGACTGTTATGAACATGCCTCCTGAAATGTTGCATTCAGCTGTAGAGAGTACGGTGTACAGAATGCATGCTTGGTCTAAGAAAGTGGAGGTCGTACTGAAAATAGCCGATGTCTTCTCCGAGAAAGCGATTCTCCTGAATAAGAACAAAGAATAAAATGGAATTCGAATATAATCTCCACTTTTGTTTTTGTTTTTGTAACCATTTTCAGAAGTTATTTTTTCGAATAAAGCACATTTGTGGAAAAATTAATTTCTTGTTATATTCATTTATCAGTTTACTGTAGATTTTTAAAATTTTATCATGCAGTTAAGCTTAAAATTTAGATCAAAAGCGCCACATTCCCCCTATCGGCAACTTTTCAAACTTTTTTTTCTTTTTCAGATTCTTTTTTTCCATGTCGTCAATAGTCTCCGTACAAAATTTGGTGGCTTTGCGGCTGATAGTTTGAACTACAGAGGTATCTCATTACCGTCAGTTTAAACAAAACACCCTGTATATATCTGAATTTAGAACACATGGAAGTATTGGATTGGGAAATGAAAATAATAATAGTTTTTAAAAACATGACTGAAAATTCATTATATTGGAGAAAAAAGAGCAAAATTGAATAAAATATTGAATTTTTACATACATCATATTTAAAAATGATTAGCCAAAATTAAATTCTGTTATGATTCAAGAATAATAGAACAGTAACATTCCGTTAGGAGGAGGAAAAAAGCACTCGACTTGCTTGTTGGATTTGAATTTATCACAATAAATTATGATTCAACAACCATGTTATTGGACTGCAAAAAGTTACAGCACAGAATTAATTAAAACCAACCTACTTAAACTCAAACTAAATGGGCAACAAAAGCGAAAGATGTCTTTAAAGAAACACTGAAAATACCAACAAAGTAACATTCATTTTCTTTCACCAAATTTATATTTCAAGTAGAAGAATAATAACTCATAATATCTACAGAAACTACTGAATTAGATAAAAATTTGTTAATAACATTTAATACATATATACAACATATCTGCAAATAACATTTTATTCATAGATACAGTATCTACAAGTAATCATTTCATTTTTTATTTTATTTTTATAATAAAGAGCATTAAAAAAACAAATCTACATTTAAAAATGAAATTATGTTTTTCTGTTCATTAAAAAAACTGCAGTACTTCTAGAAATTTTGTAAACTTATTTAATTGCCATTTCTTATATGCTTTTAAAAATGCAGTTTTTGACATTTGAACACTACTAATTATAAATAAGTTGAATCATTAACAATTATCTTTAACAATTTAATTAGATTAGTTTAAGTCCATTTATTGAAGCGTGCTTAAACTAGCTTAATAAACAATTTATACATTTGTGGCACTATTGTTGAAATATGGAGAGAATAATTAAAAATAATTCTTTTTTGTTTAGTTCTTTTCGAAAATTCTTAACTTACTTTAATATACTTTGCTAATAAATGCATCAGTTATAAATTATTAAAAAATTGAATTTCGTTAGAATTTTTCTTCAATTTATATAGTTGTAGTTAAATTAAAAAAAAAATTACATAAATTTCATTTGGATTTATACATTATAATTTTTTCAACAATGAAAAATTGCCTTATTATATTCAAATTATGAATTATCATGTGAATTAACAAATCCTATTAATTAATAAGGGGATATTAATCACTTTACCTAGAGCCGTCCCATATCCTGCAGTTGCTAAGCTTCCAGTATTACAGTGAGTTAAAATATTAATTGGTTTTGAGCAATTTTCCAAAATATGTTTACCACCATATTCGCCTACACTTTTATTGATTCGAATATCGCTCGCGAGTAGCTTTTCCATTTCTGTCAGCAATCTGAAAACACGTTAAACACAGAAATTAAAGTTCATTTAGCCATTTCTTAAAAATTGTATGCATAACTAAAAATATGAAGCGAAATGGGAAAACTAAGCATTATAAATCTTTCAAAATTCTATTAGATAAGCAAATTTTCACAAGTATCCAAATTTGTATGTGTATTCTGTATCATAATGATGCGGTGAAATAAGTTAATTATTCTCGCTTTTTACATAATAATTCAGAAGAAAGCAATATGTAATCCATTTATATAAAGCGCACTGTCTGTGTGTTTCTTATATAATTCTTCATATAATGTTGATGAAATTTCGCATAAGTGTTCTTCAAAATTAATATTAAAAAATCAAAAAAGTTAATGATTGAAAATTTTAGCAATACTTTCGAGATTTTCCACGATATCTTCCAAAACTATCACCTAACAAAATAGATTTTTACATCTTATCATAAAAATTACATTTTTAATAATACCAATTTAAATATAGTCATATTCAAGTAACCAATCGGCAGTACTGTAAAAAAGAAAAATATAAAGATTTTATAGATGTTGATAAAGGTCATATTATTACAGGTAATTTAAAAATTATTGAATCCAACTCTTTAAGAGATTTAATGGGAAGAGGAACAAAATTTAGATTAAGAGAAAAAATAAACCATGACAAAATCTTGATTTCTATTGGTAATGATTTGGATGTTTTTATTGCCAAATTATCTAGAAAATACCATTGGCCTGCGGAAGGTTTCAGAGAATGGAAGGTGAGAATTTTAAAGGAAATAAAAATAAAAATGAATATTGATTTTGACAGATCTAAAGAACGTGGGATTTATTTTAGTAAAACATTGAAAAACGAAATAAAAAATTTAAAAGAAAAATTTGTTATTACAGTAATAGATAAATCAGCAAATAATTTCTGTTTAATTTGTAAATATTATTATAAAGAACTTTTAATTAATGAATATAACTCTAACGCAACTTATAAGTTAAAGAACACCGGGAAAAAGGAATTAGATAAAAGAATGCTTGCATTCGCAAAAAAACCCAAAACTAAGACTTGCTCTCTTAACTATCCTTATTTATTCCCAACAGTTAAATTTCATAAAAATCCATTAAAATTCAGATTCGTAACCAGTAGCACTGGCAGTTATAATTACTATACGGGTAAACATTTCTTTAAATACTTAAAAATTATCCTGGACAAAATAAAAGATGAAGAACACTTTATTATTTCTAGTAACAAAGAAATTCTGGATTTTCTTAAAGATAACAACATTAATAAACTTAACACTTTTGATTTCGAAAATTTATACACTAATCTACCTCATGAAAAATTAATAAAAGTCTGCACTTTTATCTATGACGAATATTTAAATGAAAATATCATTCCTAAAAATAACTGGCTTGAGTTATGTAATTTTAATATTACTGAAAATTACGTTTTTAATGGTATTAACTTTTATAAACAGGTTAAGGGCATTCCAATGGGAACGGCTTTCTCAAGTGCTTTGGCTAATATTTTTCTACATTACTATGAGAAAAAAATAATTAAATATAATTTGATAAACGGGTGGAGATATATTGATGACCTACTTCTGATTGACTTCGACTATACTAATATTGTAACTAATTGCTATCCAAAAGATTTAATTCTAACAGAAACGAATAAAAATCAACTTGAGGCTACCTTTCTGGATTTAAAAATCGAAATTGATAATGATAAAACAATAGTTGGTATATACGATAAAAGGGATGAATTCAACTTCAAAATAACAAAACTATGTAACTACCATTCCAATCTAAACTCTAAAATTTTCAAAAATCTAATTTTCTCACAAGTTAACAGGATCAAAAAGGTTTGCAATAATAAAAACACCTATATTGAAGCATCAAACAACCTCATTAATAATTTAATTGAAAATGAATTTCCTAAAAATTACTGTAATGTCAATTTTTTAATTTAACAAGGTATGGTTTGGGATTAATCCTTTGGCTTAAATAAAAAATAGAACTTGCCTTGCATATTATATCACTCAATAGGTGGCGCTGGGAGCTTACAATTTTTACCTAAATTACCGTTAGCTTTTTGTTTTTAATAAGCGGGAATCACTGTTGATGGTATGTTTTGCCTTTTTGTTTTTTCTTTAGTGTTTTTTATGGTATTTTGGTGTTTATTGTTTTTTTGTTATTGTATTTTAACTTATTAGTGGTTTTTCTTCTAATTTGTTGTTTTATTTTTTCCTTTCTGTTAAAATGGTATATCTCTTGGGCCTAATTTCAGGGGATTTTCGGGTCACGAAGGAATCATTATTAGACGTAATTGTCTGAATTTCCTTAACAGAAAAAATCCCTTTTTTTGAATCCCTGCCTGAGGGTGACCCTTGAAAAAGTCTTCAGGCCGGATTCTTTTTTTAATATTTTTTTGGTATTTTTGTTTTTCCTTTTAACTTGATTTTTATACTTTTGTGTAGTCATAGTCAATTTATATATAAAAAAAATAACTAATGCATACATATATTTAGAAAAACATTTCTTTCAGCCATTTTACAAAGCAGCAGCATCGTACTTTTTTCCATTCTATTCTTCATGCACTACTCGCATTAGATTCGAAACACATATGAATTTTGGTTGTTAATTACATTGCACAGTTTTTTCACAAACCGTAACAAATTTGTGAAACACTGTTTAATGATGTGACAATACTTTTCATTGTTGCAATGAAAATTAATTAATATTTATTATTTCATAAAATATTTTCACATAGTTAAAACTATTACAAATAAACTTTGTATTTCTTAATACATTAAGTAGATGAATTCCTAATTTACATTTACCTTCTCGCTGAATTGAATACAGTGATTTTTAATTCATCTGATAAGTGTTGTGTAATGAAATATTTCTTCAAACCAACTTAAAAGTTTTAATTTTTACTAAACAGTTATTATTATTATTTTTTTTCCTAATCACTAATATTTTACTTTTTGTACAAATCACAGATTTTTTTAATGTTTTTTTACGCAGATTTATAGAAAATCTGTTAAATTGTGTAATTGTCAAAAAATTAGAACTCAAGATTTTGATAAATGAGATCTCACTGAATCAGTAAAACACGGTTTTGGAATTGTATCTGTCAGTGAGCCCGATAATTCGAAAACGCTTTGAATCAGATGAGTGAAATTTGGTATATGGGCTTAACAAATGTAGTTTTGTATAGATCTACAATTCCATTGTGGATCTCTATCAAATTTTGAACAAAATCTATTCAAAGGAAGTCTGTCTGGCTGAATATAAGTAATACAATTGCTACGAAACGAAAAGTGCTAGATAATTCAAGTTTGGTATACGATTTCCCATCTAAAATGTAGACTCTTATCGGTTTTTAAATCAGATCTGTCAAAGAGTTGAGCATCTATCGGATGCATTTAAGCGCAGTAACTCAAATAAATAAATAAAATTTTGTATGTGATCTGATAGCTAGAATTGTAGTTAAATCAAATTTTGCTCGGAACCAAGGCATTCGAAATACCAATACAATTTTCAGGTACTTGTTTACTATCCTCGTGTCAGAGATTTATCGCCAAAAAAGTAGAACTCAAGTAAAGAAACCAACAATCATACAAAAGATTTAAGCCAAAGACTTACATTTTGTAACTATTGTTAAACATTGCCATACAAAGTATTCGTGGCTTTGCGATTTTATGCAGGGAAGAAGGGCGAACTTCGTTAGAAAGTATACGAGAAAGTTTTGTTGAGACCACTCCCCTTGGTTAACTTTACTACTATTTTAATTCGGGTTTCATATTCTCTAGATATTTTGACTAGTGATATTTTTAATAGTGACAGTAGCACTATTAATATTCTAGGAGATCAGGCCAGTCATCAAAGATGGTTAGTTAAACATATAAATACCATTATGAAAATGATGATGATTTCTCTAAGGCAGAGAGTAAATAATTAATTTCTTGTCATTAATCGCATTTTAAAGCCATTTTGAAATATTTTGTTGCTTAAATATTAATTACATTTTAAGAATAGTGAAAGATTACATAATTTAATTATTAAGGACTGACATAATTTGCTTATTTTAATTAATGTTATTGTCATTTTTATAGTACGAAAAAAACGACCAATATTAGAAGAATGTTTAAAGTGTTTCTAATACACGTTCCTAAAAAGAAAATTTAAATTAGGCACGGTGTAAATCTTAAAATTATTAAAAAAAAATTAAATGATAATCCTTTTTTGCCTACACACACACACATACATACGAAGATAACAACCACAGCATTCACCAGATTTAGTTTAGTTTAATAGGATTAACATCATTTTGAAAACAACACTAGAGCTATTTGACGAGAATCTCGTAGTTTTAAATTGGGGCAGATAATGAAGACGGCACTTGAACTTGCACTCCTTTCTCCGAACTTCGGCACCACACAAACAGGAGGACAATTGAAGACGACATCAGAATTAACAAGTACTTGACCGCATGTCGGATCTTTAATGGAATCGCGTTTCGAACCTGGAGCCCTCCGTCCCCGAGGCTGACTGCGTTTTCGTTGACATAACAGTCCACTCGTATCTTCTACCCTGAACATAATCAGAAAATATGAATGCATGCAGATTTCCAGTTCTGACCTACACTACTGACAAGGCTGAAATCCTCGCTTATCATTGTAATTTGATTACCGCATGTTACTTTCTTGCCTTTTTTCTTTCCATGCGTCAAACAGAAAAATAGCACGAGGAAATTGTAAAGCTTTAATACCTGGACAAAATGCCGTGGTGGCCATGTTTAGAGCAGAAACCATCGGCTTCGACGCGATTTGTATTTAGTATAAGCTGTACAGGGAATCTGATATGCAAATTTGAAGAATTTGATTGTATTTGTGATCAATTTCGTAATGGATAATTTTATATTCCTGTCGACGTTGTTGCGGAAATCTAACAGGTGATTTGCGAAGATCGCGTTGTAAACGCAAGTGGAATTTCACACGTGTGCTGTATGATCTAAAAAATCTGTGCTTAATTTTCACACGTTTCAACAGCAGTCTGTTTAGATACCATACATAGATGATCAAAAATTACAACTGTATTTCAAAAATGAATTCTTTATTCTGTGTGACGCCAATAACAGCTGGCATTTACTACTTCTATGGGCAGACTTGGCACATTTCCTTTGATTGGTAATGATAAGTCGAAGAAATGCGAACACTGAGCAGATTCAAATTCCCATTATGTGGTAGTACTACTATTGCACGAAAATGACTGTGATAAGGGATAATAAGAACCCTCATCTTCTCTTTCTTTTGTGCGTGTACCATAATGAATCGACAGTGTATGACTGGTAATGTACCAGTGTCGTTCAATTACGTTATTAATTAACAGCAATGGCAACATTGAAATATTTTACCTGGCATCTAGTGTATTCAGGATGCTGTTGCTGTATACATATAATCTTCAATCAAACGCTTGTTAGCGCAACATTTTGGAGACAGAATTATATTCTGCCATTTTATATTTTCATAGCCGCCGTGTTCACCTTATCTTACTCCAGTAGGCTGGAACTTTAGATGTGAAAATATCCGAAATCAAAAGAGTGCGACACCAGATCTGCAAACTGTCTAATTTGAAAAATGCCATCCAATACAAAATGAAACAGATTCCTCTTCACATGGTACATAATGCAGTATACTGTCTGTTGTATGCAAACTGTCATCGCGAGGAAGAGCGAATGTGTCCTTTTTTTTTTCTTCTCTTTACTGTTACTTTCCTGTCTGTTATTGTTTTCACTTTTATCGGTAAAAATACCATTCCAATTCCATTTTAAATCTTTTAATGCCAGATCAAGTTTTCTTAGGGGGGAAAAATAGCCACTGCTTATTTCAAATTTCGAAATTTTGTCTCTTGTGTTCCAGAATTGGACTATTGTTTTTCACATTGTTCTTGAGTGCATACTGCATAATATCTGCATTCAAAATTTTATTCTGTTCTTACGATAGGTATGCTCGCTAAGAGATCATAGATCGATGGGTTTTAATTATTTTTTTATCTGCTCTTTATACAATTACTCATATACATGTAAGTGCGATGTATTAAAATAACTTTTCCACATTAAAACATCTTATTTATTTATTTTTACGGAGGGTGTGTGTTGGTCATATCGAATTGTCATGAAAAGAATTAAAAGAAGAGAAATTGCATAAAAGTTTTATTGTTGTAAATAGTTAGGTTCGCCCTCCGAAACAGACTATCATGTTTTCTCTTGAACATGACACCCGGGCTTAGTGGAGAATTTGTCGACAAAATGAAAATTTTTAGAATTAACATGAATTTTGGCGATAGGACCAATAGGAAGCGAATAATGCAGATCCTTCCATAACCTTCCAGCCATAAAAATCTGCACAAAATCAAAAACTTTACAAAAAAAAATATCCACAACCAAAATTATTTACAAAAATACAGTCACACCTGTAAGCATTCAAGTCCATAAAGCAAGAAGTTACATAACTTCTATGTTGCATTTTGAAAATTTACTGCGCTTTATATGAGTTTTATAATTACGGAATTTTGTTTTCAATAACAATTGATATTAAAACATCTAAATCGCTGTCTTCGTAACAGCGGGCTTGTCCATGGCAAGTGCCATAAGAAACAACAACAAAACATCTATGTGTATTATTACACTTAGTACAAGACACGCCATAAATTCGTGCAACCTTAAAAGAAAAAAAAAACTTTTTTTTTTTAAATGAATAGCATTATTCTGCATCCAACTGGAAAAATCTATTCCGCCACAGCAGAATGGTATCTTACGTTTTCGTGAGACCAATTTTTACCCGTCCAGTGTTGTTCGCTGCATTATTCCCCCTACATGTTCCTCTAGATGCATTCACTGAGGATAGAATAGTAAGCCAAGAATGTATGATTAAGTGGTCCTCACGATCGCCAGACTTTATTCCAGCGGATTTGAGAGTATCTAAAGTCTCGTGTATACTGGTGCTCTCTAGCCACTTTGCTGGAACTGAACGGTGACATTCAGTTGATTGTCGGGCCCCATCGATATCGACATGCTACACTCAGCTGTAATAGGTGTAGTTAGGTGCCTCACTTGCTTAATACCATGTGGTGGCGGTCATGTTGAACATCTTTTTCTTTGAAATAAGTTACTGTGCTCAATTTTCCTGATTTGTTCCATTTGTACCATACTGTTCTACCTTTAAGCTTCCAGATGTAGTTGGCATTTGCACAGAATAAATAATCATGGTCCTTAGAATGAATTTTGCTTAAAAAATATAGCATAATTAACTGCTGTTATTTGATTAAAATATACTTCACATGGCATCAAAAAATTTTGGTTATATAAATTCATGAATTTATTCAAAAAATTGTTTTTAAAATATTTGTCAATGTTATTTCAGATAATTTAAGGAACAGGCAATAGCAAAAAATTTTTTTTTCATACCTTTCTTTCATCGCATTTTCTGTTAGGCTATCATCCTTTAAATATTGCTCAGAAAAGCTGGTAATTAGTTTTACAACTTGGCTCAGATTCACTGCAGTTGGACGAGATGTCAATAAGTAGTTTAAATTCTTGATTATAAAATCATGCAGATCATCTTTAGAACTAAAATCCTTTTTGGCTAATTCTATTGCTAGACTTAATGCAGCTACTATTGAAATAGCAGGAGCACCTCTAACCTGTGGAGAAAAAAAAATTGAAAATAAATAAGTGGATGAATCAAATGCAATTTATTTGGTTATCCTTAAACTTGACCTTTTTCATAATATAATGTTATAAAAGTAACATATATATGTAACAGAATATCTGGGCCATAAATAAAATGGAATATCTGGAATTTAAAACAGAAGATACTATAAACAAATAAATACCTTCATAGATTTAATAGCATCCCATCCTTCTTGTATAGAGGTTATATTATCATAGGATGTTTCAGCAGGCAAAAGGAGTTGATCAAGAATTTCTAATTTTCCCCTCTGATACAGAATAGCTTCTAACATATTGGAGTTTTTTAATACCTAAAAGCATTATGGTCATATCTTTTAGTAGAGATCAAATATATAAAAAAAAGATTTAACATATAATGAGGTAAACAAAATTTATTCAACCCTACTATTTTTAGCAAAATGCTTGTTAACTAATATTCTTGATCTCATTCTATATTATTGCCACTATTATTATCTATTAGAAATATTTATAACACATCTAAAAAAATTAGTTGGTGACTATATTTCTTAACATGATTTGTGTTATGAAATATGCTTATCATCTTATCCACTCAAAATTTTTTACCTGAAAATTCAAATTGGGATTTATTTTCAAATTCATTGGCCAAATCCTAGTGGTTATGATCTTTTTCAGTATTATCATATCTTTTTTTGAAAAAATTAAAAACAATGAAATAAAATAAGAATTCCAATATCTTCTAATTGTTTTAAAGAATTGATTTTTCTTACAATATAAAATAATTTATAATTTATTTGACATTTGTTATTTTCATTTTGGGTCTGATCTAGACCAAGATTAAAACAAAAAAGTGGCTGTAGTTAACCAGTGATGGTATACCATTTGTGTTGTGATTTGTTTTATCATTTTGAAATTAATATTTTTATCAACTTTTTTAGATTGGTCATCTCAAAAATGTTCACTAATGAAAATCAAAATGAAATTTACGAAAATTAATCATTTAAAGAAAATAAGCGTATTTAAAAATATTTAAATTATAAAATTGATAATAAATAATGCTATTTTTTTATCAATTATGATTATTTAACACCTGCAAAGTTATAAAAAATCTACTACAGTCGCTATTTAATATTTTTATTTCTATATATTATTTTGAATAGTAACAAAACTATTTCAGATCTTAGATGTATTAAAAAATACTAAAAATATGAAAAAAAAATAATAATTTTAGATAAACAATTAAAGAAATTCAATTGATTTCAAAGAAAACTATTCATTAAAATGTATTAAAATCCGTTGGAACTGATATACCATTAAGTGATTAGAGCATAATCTGTCATCCCATTTCATTAACTGGTCTTTGTTAAAATCATCTAGTTGATCATTTTCTGTCCAATCAATCATCCACAAGAGATGGATAATCAATTACAATTAAGGAGATCTATAAATAGCACTTTTACAGACAATCAAGAAAAATTGTAGATCAATACTTTTTAACCACTTAAAAAAAATCAGGACTTCTTTCTTTTCTTCAGAAAAATCTTTGTATTAAGATATTTTTAATTTTTTTTTAAATTTGTTTTAAAGTGGTAAAATTATATCTTTCAAAAACTTGATAAAATAACACACTAACATTTGACGAAACAGTGCAGTTCTTTACAATAATGAAAAGTATTGCTTTGAATAATGCATAACAGTATTTTAAGAAAACTATTAAAATTAAAATGACATAACTCAATAATTAAATTAAAATAAAAAAAGGCAATTTCCTAAACTTCATATTAATATAAAAATAATTTTTGTGTAATAATCTTGCACAAGGATATCAATTTTTACTCCAATTTTGGTTGCTCCAAGCGCAATTGTCTATTCCGCTTGCTAAAAGACAGACATACACATTCGCTCTGATTTTAAAATATTAAAATAATATAATTTTATTCTGTAAAATTACCAAGTTTGATAAAATTATATAGAATATATAATCATGAAACAAACAAAAATACGTGTTACCAAAGGATTTTTTCAATTTAACGTTGATATTTCTGGTAGCATACGGTACCGGCAACCACCTGATAATCTTTCTGATAATCTACAATTCCTGGGGTTTTAAATCTTGAATACACATGTATTATCTTTTGTTTATTTACATTGATGCAAGAGTTTAAGAGGATATGACGTATAGGAACTTTCTTATTGCTGTCATTATTTTTTTAATAAATACAGCAATAATACGTTTATGAAAAAAGTTATATTTTCTATAATTATAAATAGGTAAATTTATTATTTGTGAAATGATTCTGACTTAATAAAAATATATAAAAAGCGCTGTCATTATTTTTATTTTTTTAAATCAACTTAATGTTCAGAAGTGAAACGAAGCGAATTCTAACTATCTGTTTTCTTTCGCGCGAGCAGTTTATTATACGATAGTTACTGTTTTAATATTTCCAGGTTGTCATGGAAATTGAAGATTTCATCTATGTCCCTCAAGATGTATGTTAATTTCTTAATAGTTCGAATTGAAATTGTGCAGAAATATCTTCTTAGTATTATAGGGTCATTTATTTATTTTTATCATTTACAATTTCAATATCTAGTGTTTCATATTACTATTGTGAGTTGTTTACTCTTACATAGTTTTGTTATGAATATTGATCGTTTTATAGATTTTCTTAAATGTACTTATAACTTTTTTATTATATTGCATTCACGAAAAGAATTTTGTGTGAAATTTATTGAATTCAGCTTGTTTGTAATATCATACGTATTTAATTCTGAAATCTGGGAAAATAAATACTCCCCTCCCTCTCAATAATAATAATAATTCAGAGAATACATATATTTCGATAAAATATCACAACTTGTTCAGGATGTACTAATTTTATGAATATGCTAATAGTTGTTTGTTAAAAGATAGAAGCTTAAATCCAGAATTTAAAATATGGTTGTAAAATTTAGATATCATAAGTGAAAATCATTTAGGCATAAATATCTAGTTAGAGTTTTTGTGCTACTTTATAATATTCACTTAGGATTTCAATTATTTAGATATTGTGCTTTGTATGTATTGAAAAACATTTTCAAAATATAAAATAATGAAAAAGAAGGTTAACTTGATGAAATTCTAATGTTCATTGAATTGAGTTTCATCAAAAATATTGTATACACTGATGATTTATAAAATATGTAGTTTAGTATCTGAATAACAAGTTCTTTTACATGTTTATAACATTATCTATGGTAAATTTTAATTTAAAAAAAAATTCAATTTATAGAGCATTAGCATGTATGATTAGATACAAGCTTATGCTACACAAATTTTATAGGATTTTATAGTTTTAATTATTACAAGGAGTAGCTACTAAACTTCCTTTCTATGTTTTAAAATTGATGAATTGGTAATTTTCTTAAAATAAAAGGAAATATGTCTTTACAAAATTTTTAAGTAATAACAAATTTTTTTAAAGAAATTGAAGTAAGTACATTGTTTATAACAAAATTTTAATTAATCTTTTAGTTGTATAAATTAAAAGGTAAGTTATTTAGCTCAAATTTGAATTATTTGCGTGAGGGAAAAAGTCATTATGTTTTACTTTCAATTAAAATACTTTAAATCTATTCTAAAATTAATGGCTTTAATTACACTAGAAATCTATTTGTTTTTGTGATATTCAATTGCAGTGATTGTGTTTTTAGGTTATATATTTGAGAAAAATTATTGATTGGTAGGAATTAAAAAAACACAGTTAAAACATAACTAACATTATATAATTTGAAATGCTTAATTATGCAGAGGAGTCATACAATTTTATTATTCTTTTAAAGATTTCAATTATTTATACCAATAACTTGGATTTTATTTAAAAAAAGCATCAAATTTTAGTTCAGATAATTTTACTAATGACTAAATAAAAAATATGGAAATTATATAATTTTGTATTGAACTCTTAAAAAATTTATATGCTTGCAGGATGAAGTCCTGTTTAATCAGATTGATGAAGATCTTGACCTAGCTTTTGCTTTATCATTGCAACAAGAATTCAGTGAAGAATCTCATCCAGCTAACAAACAGGTAAATAAATTGTTATGACATAGTTTAAAAAAAGATTAATTTCATTTTTTTAATAACTAGATAATGGTTCTTTTGAACACATAAAAATAATTTGTTTAGTAGAATTTAAGTTTCACAAAAAGATACTCAAATAAAATAAATTCATATTTTGCAAGTTAATGATAATCTATAAGCTTTAAAATGTTTTTAAAGCAGTTGTAGATGTATGCACATAAAATGCACTTTTCTCTGTTATTTTTCATATTAAGGTTTAATTAATATTGCAATTTGTCCGAAGTAAAATTTTAATTATTGAATTCATTTTTATTTACGTTCTAAATTTTTAATCTTTTAAAATAATTGTAATAAGTTAATTTACGTTTATCATCATCATCATTATTATTTTTAATTTATGAAAAAACTCATTAGAAATGTATAATTTCTTTACAAACTGTTTTGAAAAAATTGTATCCAAAATATAAATAAATCCTAGATTTTTCAATTGATTTATTTAAAATGATAGATAATTGATATTAATCATATTTACATAAGAATTGCTTTTGAATAGTGTGACTAATTTTGGTATTACCTGGAAAGAGTATTTCCTTTTATTCAACTGTCTTCTTAAATAAGCAATTTAATTTTTTATTTTATTTTATTTAAAGATTAGCTAAGTAATTTCGACATTCATATAAAATCTCTTATTCTACCAAATTTACTTCTTCAAAAGCAAGAAAAATTTCTGTTCCATGTAGAACTTTGTCTTTTCATTCAAATAACAACCATCCAAAATCATTTCAATTAATATAAAAGTTCTTTTTGGAAAGCTAAAATTATTATTGCTATAAATGCTTCAAACACTAAAGAAAATATTCAATTGCTCTAGTCAATATCACAGTAAAGTTATCAAAAGGCAGACCAGTTTCAAATCATTATAGCATTACTGGTGATTAATTTGCAATTCTTTTGGCAATCACCAATTATATAGTAAAAATTTTTTTAGCTGATATTAGCCTTTTGGTACTTAAATATTTATTTGAAATATGTCTTCAATACTTTTGGAGACATGACATTTGACAAATCCATTGATTTTGTTCGGGTCCTGATCATGCAAGAATAATATTGTTACAAACCTTTAATGTTGCTTCTCAGCATGTTTAGTTAAATCACTGGAAAGACCATTTTATGATGGGCCCTGTTGGATGCGGATTGGGTGCCTAGGCAGTGCTCCCAGAACTTGACGATTATTTGGTGACTTGGCAACAAACTAAATAATAGTGGAAACTTTGAGAATTTTAGTGATCCAGCAAATAGGAATTGAGATACTCCTTATTGGTCCAGAACCCCGCCTCCGGGAACTATAAAAGGCTGGTATTCTCAAGCTGCAGTCAGTCGTAGTCTTAAACAAGTAATGAGTTGTCGAGAGGATAATGAAGCAATGAAGAACAAGCATCGTGTGGAGCTGAAGCGATTGTTGAACTGAGCTATGTGCTGAGTCCTGTTTTTTATTGTAGAAGCAGCATCGTGTCATGTGTGGAATAGCCAGTAGTGTCTCAGCAGCTGGATACAACTTAAGTGGAGACAGTGGAGGATTACAGCTGTTTGGAGAGACCAAAGAGTGAATTTATGAAGATTCCCTTTCCTGCTGAATTCTGTCTGGCCATTTTGTGTGCTATGGCTGCTATTGCTACCGATTACTATTTGTGTGCTGCTGCGTGTTGTCATGTGTTCGTCTCAGTTGTATATTTGTCGTCTCTATATTCGTGTCCTTCATGTTAATAAAAATCATTGTCATTCATTATTGAGGCCTGCTGATTGTTTTCACATCATACACCCACAACAAATGAACCCAGTGACTTTTATGGACTTAGAAATAGATTTGGAAGATCCATAACAATATAAACAAACTTGTTGATTCTTGTCTTTAAATGCACAAAGTTTTTGCATTCTTAGCTAATTTTCCATAAAGATTTGATTTAGCATTTAAAAATTAAATAAAGAGAAGCCAAAAAAGACCTGTAAAAATTTAAGATGCTTCTCAAAATTCACACAATTAAAATGCATCAAACCTCAATATCAAATTCTTCCATCTAATTACAAATTAAATCTTCTTGTCACTCGTTTTAAATTAAATTGATTTTAGCTAGATCATTTCAGTTATCATAAACTCTTATGGATTAAGTTTATATAGTTGAAGAAACCTAATTAACTAAACTAAACTAATGAAACCAATATCTGCATTTTAACGTTCGCCATTTTGAATATTCATGTATATATCAGGGTTAGCACATCTCTGGAGGAACAGTGTAAACGGAAAAACATAGCAAATTTAAAACTCTTCCAAAAAAAACCCCCAAAAAATCCAGGAAAATTTGCAAATTTTCATAAAAACAGAAAATACAGGGAATTTTAAGTTTCTGGGGTTTTTTTTTTTTTTTTTTCCATCCAAAAATTGCCAATCTCTAACGATTGCAAGAATTAAAGATCATAGTCATAGCTTACAAAAACGAAACAATACCATTTACAATAGTGTAATCTGATAAACTCTCTCCTTTTTTTCTATAGATCATCCCAGTTTTGATTTGAGAGTCAGTTCTTTTACCACAAGATTCTCGAATTGCAGCTAATGAGCATGCAAAGACTTCTGCAACTATTCAAAAGAATAGAATACACTTGATAATGGGATTAGTACTTTCAACTTGAATAAATTTTTTTAAAATGTTGCTTAGGTAAAACTTACACACACACAAAACAAAAACACACACCTTATTTTAATGTTCTGTTATTTTATATAAACCTTATCTCTAAACTTTGAATTTTATAAACTATCACAGAGTTAAAAAAAAAGTTCCCCATTTATTTCAAATTAAATTTATTAAATCTCAGTATGAGGAATCATGAAGGACATCTTAAAAGACTTATTTCTCCAATAATTGACTCCACTTTTATCAATTGTTAAATGAAGTAGGATGTTGCAAGTTTTTTAAGGTATTGATACATGTGAATGTTTGAAAAATAGCTTCTGTTTTTTTATTGTATTTTTTTTCTGTCTCTGTCTTGTAATATACAAATTATTTTATTTTAGGAAGATTCTGCAAGTTCATCTGAATCAAATTCTAAACCTTTAAGTATAATTGATTCTCAGTGGGAATTAATTGATCCTAATCCAGATATCCATGCCTTATTCTTGGAATTTAATGCCAAGTTCTTCTATGGAAAATTGGATTCTGTAGAAGTAAGATGGAGTCCAAGAATGACATTGTAATTGTTCTTTATCATTTTTCTCCAATAATTTGAGAAAATAAAAATTTCCTTGTAAAATTAAAAGTATGATGTATACTATAATAGACCATGAAATATATCACGTCATAATATGTCAAATGCAAAAGTGAAGGGGACTTAGTGCTTTCTCGATATTTAAAAAAAAATTAATAGTGAAAATATTTTGGAAGTATTGTAACATAACTCAAATAAAGAAGTAATTTTAATTCTCTTTGATTAAAATTCCCTAATCAATAATAAATTTAAATAATTTTTATAAAATTCAGTATAATTTTTTTCATTATGAATCTTTTTTTGTTTCAAATTGTACTTATAAATTCAATGAAATATATTACTCAAAAATGTGTATGGGTTTGAAAGTGCATCTAAATCTAATGTTTTTACTATTATTTATAATGTTAAATGAAAAAACAACATCATTTCTTTTTATGTTTGTTATATGAATATGTATTTATTTACATATCTATTTTGTATAAATTTAATCACTGGATGATTATTGTATGCACAGTTTTTTAATACATATATGGTAAATTAAATAAATTTAAATTTCCATCTAAATTTAGAAATTTTAGTATTTTTGAAACTTTATAATGATGAAAAGCTTAACACAGAACAAAAGGGGTTTAAACAATACTTTTTATTTTTGTGTTTTATTTTATTTTTATTTTATTTTTATCATTTAAAAAATTGAAATAACTTTTGAGCTATTAAAAATACAATTTTGAAATTTTAACATAATATGTAGAAAAGCAATGTTACTTTTAAATACTACATTGTAATACTACTATTTTATTAGCTTATTTTCATAACATGAGCAATGAAATAAGCTAATAAAATAAAAATTGATATTTTGATCAGTTTTTAAATCACATATCCCCTTAAGTTGCATTAAATTTTATATTATTAAATAATGAAAATTTTGTTATTAAAATAATGCTTTCAAATTAGCAATTTTGCATGATATTAGTTAAATGTTTAATGGAAATTAGAAAAACTTATGGCTTAATTGTTTCATTATGTTTATTAGAGTTCTTTTTAAAATAATTGATAAATTAGAGACAAGATTGAAGTGAATTTTTCCTTCATAATTTAAAATTGTTCTATTAGATTAAAAATTTGTTATTAATTTTGTAGTTATTTTAGAAATTTATTAATTGATATTGTTTTGTGTAGTATTCATTATTATATTAGCAAATTATTATTATCAGAATTCTTCTCCTGATACAGATGTAAATTGTTTCACGATAAATCTTTGGTGTAAGTTTAATTTAAAAAATCCCCAATAATAATTTCAATATTTCATTTTGTGTGTATGTTGTTGAAGTAAATATAAATATTATTTCAGGTGTGCTGGTTTGTGCTGCTATGAAGGTAGAGGTAGATTGTGCTCAGTCCGCTTAAGTTTACCTTTGCTGAAGCTTCGGCCTCGTAAAGATTTAATTGAAACTCTTTTAGTGAGTATGAATAAAGCTCTTCTTTAAGTTACATTTATTAGCATTTTCTATATTACTAGTATCAGTGATATAAACATAAAGTTTATAAAATACTATTTTATGTTCATGGATTAACTTTGAATATTAGTGGGAATAAAGAATTTATTTTAAAATATTTTTTAAAGGAAAATTATATTAAAATCATTTATTAAGGTTATTGTAATTGGTACTGGGTATCTGCCTTTTTAAAAAAATGTTTCTGTCCCATATTTATTTTATAACTTAAAAAAATAATCGAATTAAACTATTTATGATAGTTATTTGTTTAGATTTAATGGATATATATATATTTAATCATTCAAGATTATAACTGCATTCTACGAGGAGTGATCCAAAAAAAAAAAATGTTTACAAGGCAAAGGAAAAATGCTTTATCAACAATAGACACAGGATACAAATGGTAATTAAGAGACATATGTGATGGTCACTTCTCTACATAATCACCAAACCTGTTGAGGCATTTATCACGCCACTGTACCAATTTGTTTAACCTGTCTGGTAATACTCTGGCCCCTGCTTATTGAGCCAGTTTGAACATCACCGTCTGATATGAACCTTGTTTTCTTCAATGTTGGGAAAAGGAAATAGTCACTGAAAGCCGAATTGGGGGTGGCTACAGACCTTCCACCTAAAAATTGCCAGCAATCTCTGCTCACTTCCATTTAGCCACCTGTTTTGTACTCATTGCTTCACCCCCATACACTTCAGCGATTTGTCTGTTAATGTCCGATGGGGACTCATTCTTCGCCCTTAGAAGTCGTATCACGGCTTGCACCTCTGTGCGAGATCACTTCTCTTGGCGTCTTGCCTTTACTGTCACTGTTTTAGGTCTCATTACTAATACTATCTGCTCGAACGACTGGTCTAAGACAACTAGGGCTATCTGTATCCACTCTTTATAACAATATTCCAATCCACAGTTTCTACTTTCCAAATGCTGCTGCTTGGTAACTTTTTTTTTGATCACCCCTCGTAATATTTCTTAATGGTATTTATTATATTTTGTGAAGATTTAATAGCAGAATTTCAATTTGTTTGTATGTATAAATGAGTTTTGATAATATTGTTTATTTTTAAATGGGCATGTAACTTAGATGTTTATAAATTTTCTGACTTTAATGTTCAAATGGTGAAGTCAGATGGATTTATATTGACTATTAAAGGATTATTTATCAAAAGCTCTATTCAAAAGTATTATTTCAAAGGATTTATTCTGTTTTAAAGTAATAATAGCTACTTTCAATTCTTTGCATGGTAAACATGGAACAGTCTAATTGGTTGGTTGAAGAAGCTCTACTTAAATTTTATTTTACTCTTTATTTCGAAAATAGATGTCAGAGATGTGTAAATGCACATTGATATCTAAAAATTAGGAGCTTTCAAATGAAATGTAAATTGGTAAATTTAGTAGAGTAATTAGGGTTGTGGTTTTCTTCCCCTATAGAATGTACAGTGAAGTATTGTTTGTTTTCCAAAAATGGCAAACAAGGGGCAGTGACCATTTTTGATTGTCTAGGGGTCATAAGAAAATAAAAGTTGTTGAAATTGGACCAATGATTCTTTCATTTTTCTGATTATTTTAAATATATTGATATCTCTAATAATAATAAAGACAAAATATGTGTGCAAGTTTCCACAATTCAAGAAAGATAATTGGGCCAGGAACTTGACAGTTTGACACGTATTTTGAGGGGTGAAGGAATATAGCTTGCGGCAATGCTTTTAATTGTTGTTATGAAATATAAATAAATCTCATTAGTTTTGTTTTTGCTTAATCATATATTGCTGTAGGTTCTATGAAATCTTTTCTTCTATTAAAAACTAAAGTTTGATGTTGTTTATTTATTGTATACTGATTATGCTTTCTTGTCAGATGTTTTTTTGATATTGGATAGAATGTTTTAGTTTTGAAGTAATTATAGCTTCGGTTCAACAACAAATTTCAACAATGGGGAGAAAATAATAAGAATTCTTTTGTTAAACCTGTTAACAAAATCCAACCTAGCTAAATTATGATTTACATTAGGTTATTGGCATTTTCAAGGCAGCTAGCTGTTTGAGAAACAGGAAAACCTGACTGGGTCAGGAATTGGATTTAAGAGATTGGAAAAAATCAGCAAAATTATTCTACAACTGAGATTTTGTTTTAATAATTATTATCATAGTGAATAATTCACTGACCTTTTTTATAAAAAGAATGAAACATCATTTGGAAATTGTAAAAATCAGTTTTTTCCTGGTCAAAAATGGATGCATCCTATTTTCTTTTTACACAGACACTAGGTAGCAGGATGTTTACATTAAAATTATGAGGAATTGAAATTTTGGATATGTAAGATTGTCATCAAGTCACAATGTCATTGACATCAAGTTTATGATAGATTCTGCTTCTGCTGACTGTTTTAAAACAATAAACTTGTACATTACCTGTTTTATAAAATGCTATATTATTCTTGTTTATCAATATTTTGCTTAAAAAATTTATTGATTTTAAATTGAATTGAGATTGAGACTCATTCCAGCATTTGAGTCTGAGGTGAAACATATTAAAAATGGTAAAGTTGGTTATATTAATATTCAGAATTTCAAAATTGCTATAGAGAGAGGGAAAAAAAGAAAATTAATGACCATAATTTATTTAATGCATATCTGTATATATGAAATGCTAACGCATGTGGCATAGAAATCGAGCTTATTACTAATTGTTGAATGGTAACAGTCAAATATAAGCAAAACATCACATGAATTTCAGACTTTTCATTCATTGAGCATTTTTGCAGCTGTACTGAATCAAATGCTTTGTGCAGCTAATTAATGGAGCATCAAAATATTGTTCGATGTATTATGGAGATAGTTTGCCATGTTATCAAAGGCCATTCAGTCAGAGGGAAGAATATATAAAAGAAATCGGGAAATAGGCATCAAACAAAAAGTTCAATCAAGTGCAAAAATAGGTTTAATCATTGTCAGATAAGTAATCACGGTAAGACTTAAGATTAATATTCTCGCCAAGCACGTTAATAAACAAAAACTCTGTAAAAGTTTGTTATTTTGGGTATATACCAGAAATGCTAACAAAAGGCTTTTAAAGTTGCAATTAAAAAATTGTCACATTTATATTTGGCAAGAAATTGCTCCCAAAATTTTCCAGTCTAGCTGCAATTATTGCGATTGCCTACGGAAACTGATATTTGCATCCTTTAAAACAGTTATCTTCTAAAAATACTTTTTGTCATGTCTCAAGACTAAAAAGAAATTACCTTTTTAACTATATAAATTTCATTTTTCTACAATTTTTCATTTAACATTAAAAATATTTTGATTTGATACACAATCTGAAACAACATTTTTAAATGTTATAATGAAATCCAAGCTCTTCATCAAAACATATGCTTTTGCAATCATTAAATTAGTAGTAACATATTCGCTTTTGTTTCGTAATATATAAACTTTGTAATTTGCATTAAACTACTTTAATTGAATTCATGTATTTAAATCAGATCAAATTGCAAGGAAAAATATTTTTTAAAGAAATGCATCCCATATTAATAATTAACATCCTAAAAGCTCAATATTCATATTGAACAAACCGGTGTTGCCAAAAGCTGCTAGTATATATATATATATATTCCATGAAAGTTTTTGTTTTAGAATGTCAAGTTCATAGGCATATTGACGAAAATAGTTTTGCTCGTGTTCTATGGAAAATGCAATGTAACTAATGCCCAGCTCACATTACTGTTATAATTTTTGTTTTAATGGCCCTCTTTTATTCAAATTAAGAAAAAAAAAACTTTTTTTTAACTTTCTTGCAAATGAAGTACAGAAGAAAAAAAAAAGCTGCAATGCTGAAAATTTTGAATTTGTGATTTTGACAGATGTCTTCATTTTAGACTTACACGAGTCTGAAAAATATACGCTGTCTACCTGTGAGCATATTAACTCAACTTGAACTTGATGGAAGACATATGGTCTTTGCTACAAATTTGTGGATTTCTATCAAATTTTGAACAGAATATATTCTTAGTAAGGCTGTCTAAAAGCAAGGGAATATGTTAATTACAAAATGCAGAGTTAGATATATAAAATCTGATATATTGATTTAGCATTGAAAAATATTGTTATGCATCTGTAATATTGCTTCCCATCGAACGAAATGCACAATGTTATTTCTTAATTCTGCTGATGATCAGTATTCACTCTATTATTAAATAAAAAGTAAATCTTTCCTGTTGCATCTTTCTTCCCATCCTGATTTTAATAAAATCAATGCCTCTTGCAGCATGTGCAATCGTTTGGAGGATTTCCATACCTGAGAATACAGAGAATATGAAACTGATAAAAAATTTGCCATTAATTTCATCCTTTTAAAAATATTATACAAATAGTTCATTTTATACAATAAGAAAATTTAAATGATAAGAACTTAAATTGCACTTTTCTCTGTATGATACAAATGCAGTAAACATTCTGTCAATGTGCAAGCGATTTCTTGCTATGGTTGGGGAACTAAAAATTAATGCAATTTTGCTGTGACTGAATCATTTCTTTTATTTTGATACAATACTATGTCCTTTTACTTCAAAAGTACACAATTATTATTCCCAACCTCTTTCATATGTTTTTTTTATTTTATGCCCACAAATGATTCCTTTACTTTTTAGTAGAAATATTATTTAATCATGATTTTGTGTGTTGGTATAAATAAAGAAGATCTCCATTTGAAGGAAATATAAATTCCTAAACACGGCTAATATGTATGTGATTTTGTATTTCATCTTTCATGATTAAATAAATCTATGACAATAAGTTCTGAGAAAATACCATCTAGACAAGTGCACATGCTTTAATATATTGTATAGGTTCATTAGTATGTTTGCAAAAATTAGAGAAATGTTTACTAAAAATATGCATATCTGAAATCTAATGATTCAAAGTGATTTAATGTTGATTTTTTTTTAGAAAGCATAGAAAACTATTTTATACATACTATTAAGAAGAGAGAATAAGAGGTAGAGAATAAAACAAAATCAGATTGAAGATTTTAAATGCTTCTGCAAAGAGTTGGAGAATATATTTTAGAAAACCTGGAAATAATAGAGAAAGGAAAAAGGACATCAAACAGCAGAAATTTCAATTATCCTGATTTCTCTCTTAATTAATTTTTTCATTTGATATGTTGAAATTTTGTTCTTATCAATTTTTTCATTACATCCCAATTTTAGAATAGTTTACAGAAATGTATTTAATGATGTGCTTGAGCATAATATGAATAAGGTTTCTAAAACAGTAAAGTTAAATGTTTGTTGCAATTTGAAATATAAGAATATTTTACTGAGTAAGCCATGAAAACCAAACTATGTTAATAATATTTAATTGAAATTAAAATCAATATTTTTTTATTAGCAAACCAAAAGCAGCTGACCTCAAATATACATTAAAAATTATCTGTGCATATCAATCCAAAATTTCTTGTAGTTTTACCGAATAAGGAAAGAAGGTGGAAAAATTAATTTAGAATACTTGATTTTATCATTGAAAGTGATGATTAAAAAGATGTAAAATTAAATATATATGAAATTTATTATAACTGTTTTATCTAGTTGTAAGAGCATGAGAGAAAAAAACATTATCTTCTATCTTAAGTATTTTTTTAATAAATGAATGGCAGTATTCTATGTGCTTTTTACTTTATTAAATTAATGGAGATTTTGTGCTTGCACTTTCAGTATATCTAATTTTTTCATCCTTTATGCATTTTTGTTTTTGTTTTGATACACATGCACAAAGTGATTCTTGTTTTACAAAATATGAAAATAGAGTAAAAAAATAAAGATGGAAACACATTTAGACATTATTTCATTGAAATATATAATTTTTTCCATTTTTAGTCTGTGAATTAACCAGTTTTTATTTTGAAAATACTGAATATTTTATTATGTATTTATTTAATAAGAACTTTATACATATTTTTGCTTTCAATTTTGCATAAAAAATAATATTGGTATCTTTTGTCCCTTTTAAATTTCTTATGTAAAATTTGTTAAATCCAAATATTAAAAAATATGACAGTGATTATTCTGAAAATAAAAAAAAGATTGCATATAGTTGAGTGTATTTTGTTATTTATGTTCCATTTTTTTATTTTGTAAGTTTTAATTCTTATTATTTGAATGAATTTATTTTTTTTCTTTTACATATGCTGTTTATTCATTAATTCACTCATCAGCATGAAATGATTCATGCATACTTGTTCGTTACTGCAAATAATAAGGTAAGGTTTTATAGTATATAGTGCCATATAACTATAATTCAGTTGCTACTTTGTAGGTTTAAAAATTAACATATATATATATATATATATAGATATATATATATAACTAAGCAGTCTGATTTCTAAATGTTTTTGTATTTTGAAATACAATATATTAAATTTTTCACCTCAAACAGCTTTTTGGATATAAGAAGAGTGTTTTTACTGCTATTTCTTAATAAAAGGATATATTTTTTTATTTTATTTTTATCTATTTATTAAGGAAAATATGCATTTTTAAAAATTAATTAATAATTACTCTTATGCAACTTTTAATAAAGTATTGCATCTTTTTTATTTATAAAATAAGAATCTAATAAAAACCAGTAAAGATATCTTTTGTGTCAGCTGATTCATCTGTTCAACTGAGATTAAATTGTAACTTATAATCTAAAAAAAAACCTGCATTAAGATAATTTTAATAATAGGAAAAAAAATGACAAAAATATAATTTTTTATGTATTTATTTTCAATATATATATATATATATATATATATATATATGTGTGTGTGTGTGTGTAATGAATTTCAAAACCTGTCGGCTAATTAATATGTAACATTATTTGTTTGAAGCTGAATGCAGGTTTGAAGACATAGACAAGACGAGACATTGTATTTTTAATTTCGTTTTAATATCCATTTCGGGAAAGCATAATTATTAACAAAATGATGCAGAGTTGCACAAAGCAGAAGTAAAGAAGAGCAAAAAGGGACGAACAAATGATCACTAGTCTTATATAACATTGGATTTCTGGCCACGTGCCAAGGGAATACATATGTCCACTTGAGAAGAGTAACGGAAGTATCACTTTCATTTCATTTGATACGTGGTACTCATGGTGCATTATTTTTACAGAGGAATTAATTAAACTGAAAGTGGAATTGGATCACGAAATAAGAGAATATTTTAGAATTAAGTTACGATGGGATAAATTAAGATAGAATCTTGGACATTAATTTGGATTTAAATTAAGAGTATAAAATATCATTATATATATATATTACTGCATGTACAGAATATTTTATGTGAAACTAAATTAAATGTTTGTTAAATTTGGAAATATAAAGTGCACTATTTATCTAAATTCTTTTAATAACATACAAAAGATTTTGACTTTAGTTTGGATTTTTTTAATGTTAATTTGAATTTCACAATTTTATAGGTATAAATAAATATAATACACTTATTAATACCTGAATTGATTTTTTTTCTTCAATTTATTTTTTTTATCTTATGAAACTCTTACGTTTTAAAAGAATTCTCATATAAATGCACTTGTTTTCACCATTATTTGATTGTTATGGCCACAGTTACTTTGATAAGTTCAATTGCTTTTTAAACTATATAAATACTCATTATCCTTTTTTTTTAATACAGATTATTTTCTTTTTAAAATTATTTGCTTACTTTTTTATATTAAAACTAAATTTTCTTTATTTTTGTTTTAGTGGATATAAGAACATAATTATATTAAAACTGTACTAACTTCATATCTTATTAGGATCATGATGCTCATGGACCTGAATTTTTAAAGCATATGTACAGAATAAATAAGGAAGCTGGTACAAGAATATCTGTGAGTTCTAATTTTTCATTTCAGGTTTCATAAATAAAAATTTTATATTGCTTTGTATTGGAAAGATTCAGAAATTTTTCAGTCTGTAGTAATCTGATTACAGTTCCTTAACTTTGAGAGTTGATGATTATGAGTTCTTCATCTGACACCTACATGTATGTTATTCTACTATGTGTTAGATTGACAATCATTAATTAATCCTTTGGATATGAATTTTTGAAAAACCTTTTTATCTTCATTTTCTATCATATGAATATAATTGATTCTGAATAAAACAAATCTGTTCAAAATATTTTCCAAATGATTATAAAGCTAGAAGCTATGATCTGATAGTTAAATAAGTATTTTTACTAAGAGTTATTTAAATTAATTTCGAAAGGTTAGTTGGTTTGTACAAGTCTTGTTATTTGGTAAGTCGTTCCCTTTCCCCCAGCTACAGAATTTTTTTTTATGATTTCAAATTTTTTTAGTTTAAAGAAAATTTTGAAATTATGCTTATATATTTATATATTATTTTACATGTTTTGAACAGGCTTAGATTTTTGTGATATAAAAAAAAGTTACAATTTAAAAATTCTTTATTAATCTTTTTTGCTCGTTTTCTAAATTGCTTGTATAAGTACATCATTTTTCCATACCTGCTACTTTTTATTTTTATTTTGTATGGATGTTTTATAAGGCATTTGGCTTGTTTATCCATTGTTTAAAGCATGAGTAAGAAAAATGAATCAGTGGATGATAGTTATGAGTCCCATCCTCTAGGTGTGTTCTTATTTACCATTGTTTAAAAGTCCCATCCTCTAGGTGTGTTCTTATTTACCATTGTTTAAAACTAGGTAAACTGTTGTATGTTTTAGCTAGAACTGGCATCCTGTTATTGGTTTGCTTTTTATTAGGTTTCCTCTAATTTAAGCACAAATATAAGCCAGTGTGCATTGAAAATTCTTCAGGCTGATATCCTCATATTTAGTGGAGTTAAATAAACAACTTCAGATGTTACTTAGGTGCTCCAAGATTGCTTTTACAAACACTTAACTTTATTGCAAGTCCTTGATTCATGGATGTGGTTAGATACATTTCTTTCAGTGGTATGATAACCTTTATTAGTATTAATTTTGATTTTTTTATGAGTTTTATATTCATCTGGCTAATAATGTAATATTAAAAAAAATAAACATAAAATTTAAAATTATTATTTTTGAAATTGAATGCATAAGTTGTATATATTTATTTAGAAAAAAACTTTCTTTAATCAAACTTTATTTTAATACAAATTACTTTAAATTTGAATGATTTTAATCAAATTAATTATAAATACACTGTAATGTTATAATTAAAAAAAAATTATTTGGTATATTATAATACTCTAAAGAAAAATTTCTTCCTTATGTGTTTTATTTATTATATATAGCTTTGTAGTTAATATATTTTACTAGATATTTATGTTCTTTTTTTCACATTTTTTTACAGACTGGAATTTTATAGTCTTTGAATATTAATGTATTTTTAATTATCTACTCTTTTTTATATGACAAAAAATAACTAATTTGTATTTATCATATCTGTAAAATTTTGTATTTATTTTTTAAAAGGATCTTTATTTTGTACCATTTTTACCTGGAACATGGTTATTAGTAATGGTTTCTATATATTTTCTAGGTTTACCATAGTTTTCATGATGAAGTGGATTCATACCGAACACATTGGTGGAAGTGTAATGGACCTTGTCAAAACAAACGACCATTTTATGGCATAGTCAAAAGAGCAATGAATCGAGCTCCTGGGCCAAGAGATAACTGGTGGGCTCAGCATCAATCCACCTGTGGTGGTACCTTTACAAAAATAAAAGAACGAGATAATTACAAGCAAAAGTCTTTAAAAAGGAAACTTCCAGGTAAATTGTATCAGTGAGTTTTCAAAAATTTTAGTTTTAGTATTTGCATATAATAGTTATTTTAATTTATATCACTCATTTGATGCATTAAAATTTTAGCTGAAGAATTATCAGTCTTCTTATATTATGATATTTCCTACATCTAGATTTTTCACATTATTGATCCATTATAAGTATAATGAGTCAGAAGTGAATATAGTTAATGTACCTTGTTAAAGCTTCGAGTATTGCTGTTTCTTTACATTCTGCTTTTACTTAAAGTTGGGGGGGGGGGGATATTGTAAAATCTTTTTCCGAAAAATGTCAACTTTCAAAATGTTAGTGTATAATTTGCATATTTATTTTTCAATGTTTTTATTTTTGTTATTATTTATTTTAAATAAATATATAAACTCTTAAATCAGTAATGATGGTAGAAATACCAGATTTTTAATTTTTCAATTCCAGAATTTCTGAGTTTGTGAAATGTAAACTCATTACACTGTTCATCAATGTCCCCCTCCCCTCTTTTTCAAATGACATTACAGTGACTTTAGGATCATTTTATAGGATTGATAAAAATTTTTGCAAAATTGGCATTAGTTACTTTCTTATTTGAAAATATGCAAAGAAAAGGCATTGTAATCATAAAAATATAACTTTTAGATTTCAATGAGTCTGCTTTTCAATTTTGAATCCCTCCCCTTAAAAAGTGGGAGGGGGGAATTATATTTGCCTGTGAACATAATAGGTCAAAAATGCATTGAGCCATAGCTGGAAAATCCAGTAGAGGGAAGTTATGTATGGAACTTGGCCATCTTTGAATTCTAAATGTTGACTTACTAACTGCAGAATAAGTACAAATGTGCTTCCTTAAATCTTCTATACATAGTAAGGAAGAAAAGTAATTTTGCATTTGAATATTAATTGTGGAAATATTTGATATTTGCATTTTTGTTTAAAATATATAATTTTATTGTCGTATATTATAATTTTTAAATTACGCTAATAGATTTTTATTTCTATTCCTTGTTTTCCGTAGAAACTAAAGATCAGAAAGGAATAAAAAGTTATTTTGAAGCTAGCACTTCTAATTCTGTTTCATCCTCATTCAATTCTACCAAAAAACATAAAGGAATAGACATTAGTGCTATTCAGTCAATTCTTGGTAAGGACGCAAATATCGTTTCTGTGAACACTGGAGGATCTTTTACTCCTGATTTACCTATTGTTAAAGAAATGAATCCTCCTGTGCCTTTTGCTGGACGAGGCTTCACATTAGGGTCGTCATCATCTGAAACTCCAAGATCATTCCTAGCCAAACTTCGAAAAGATGGACTTTTAAAATCAAACATTTCTACATCAGTTACTTCTTTAGAAAAGACAGAATGTGTTCAGTCAAACAACTGCAAGGATGAAGTTGTAAAAAATTCAGTTACCAATAAAAAAGGTAAGATGTTTAATATTTAGTACTCCAGATTTCATTTATCTACTCATAAGGAAAAGAGGCTTAATGGCTGCATTTATTAAGATTTTACAGAAAAGAAATAAATGAGATCTGCAGAACTTTAGTAAAAAATAATGACTTTTAGGAGCTTTATGACTATTAATTGTGCTATTCATGGTTGCAAAAGTTATGTCTGTTCAAATCACCAGAACAGTTTTTCATCAAGTTACCTTAAACGAATTTTGAATAATTGTGGAATTATTTAATTTTAATATGTTTCAAACATATTTGCATTAAATTAATGCAGTTATTTTCTGATTATGATTATTAATAGAAATGTATTTTAATTTTTGTTTATAGTTTCTATGAATCTCTAAAGCTTTTTTTCCTCTCCAGAATTTGCTTAAAATATTTACATTTAATGGATTATACAGGAAATAATATTTATATTTTGTGTTAATTTTTTAATTAAGTGACACTGAATATAGTTTCATGATAAAAAATTTCTGAGTTATTGAATATACATTAAATCAACAAATTCAGCAAATTATTTTTGATAAATAAAGAATATTTTTTCTGAATTAAATCCCTCATTGAAAAATTCTCTATTCTCTTCCAAATAAAATATTTCTTTATCATTAATTTCAAAAAATTTAAATAAGTACTAATCTTTAATTTTTAGATTCTTCTTGTTCAGCTAGCAACTCTTTAAATGCTACTCTAAGTACTCTTGAAAAAAGTAAACTTGTACAAAGTTCCTTGGACCAATTTGTGTCATCACCTCTCAGAAAGTCAGAAACTGATGATGCTCCAACATTTAGATCTGTTTCACAACAAAATGAGAGCAGTGAAGTTGAGTGCCCAGTATGTTCAATCCTTTTACCAAGTGGAGATATCAACAATCACTTAGATCAGTGTTTGCTGGCAAATGGTTAACAATTTTTATGTAGATAAATACATTTTAAATTTATTTTAAAATCAACATGTCTTTAAGAATTTTTGTACATTTATAAAATTTACATAATAAATCTTTATAAATTAATTTACTGTAATAAAGTTGATTAAAAATTGTTAGATTTCAATACTACATTTTAATCTTATTTATTCAAGATCTGCTGTAATTAATTTTGTATGTCATCTAGTATATTGGAAGGTGTACGAGAAAGAAATTTTTAAAATATTAATTTATACTCTTGATAGAAATTTTTTAGATAATTAGTAAATAAAAAAATATTTTACATATAATTGAAACCTAATTAAAAATTACAGAAATTTTTATTCTTTTGATCACCATTTTTTTTAAAAATAAATTCTTAAACATTCTGCTAGAGTCAAAAATCTGAATTATTTTACACTATTTTTTCAACAATATGTAATTCTATTTCCATTATCAAAAGTCTTATTAACATCTTTAATTTTTTTTCTCTTGTAAATATTTTCATAGAAATATTTTAAAGCAAGTGTTCTGTAAGATAACTAGTGACTGGAAATTTAACATTACAATATATAAAAATTTTAGTATGTTGATTGAATTTTTTTTTCCTCTTTGCATATATTGTTAAAAAAGAAAAAAAAAACTTTTACATTTATGGTCACCAACTCTTTTTTTTTTCTTGTTAAAAAGGTTACATGGAATTATTTATTGCTCAGTGAATGATTGAGTTTTGAACTGTAAAAATGTTTTATTGATACAATAAGACAACTTTCTGTGATGTAAATTATTATTACTGATAAATGAATCTATTTACATCCAATAACATTTATTAAAAACCATAAATAAATTCAAAAAGTATGGATATATAAATTCATCATCAATCTTCAACTGAATCCTTTAAGTCCTAGATAAAAATGAAAAATGTTTATAAATATGATTTTATTAAAAAAAAAAAAAACCTGAATGTTTTTTTTACACCGTTCAGAGAGGGATAAGTGACTAGGTAACTTTATGATTGCAATAAAAAAAAAATCACAGATGTTTTACACTGTGAAAAAACCAATCCAGTTTTGTTGTCCATGCACCACCATAAGCCTCAAAAAATTGATTCTGGAAATATTCAAGTGCTTCTTCTTCCGTCTTTTCCACCTGCAGAGTTTTTCGCAGATATCCAATGTCATTCATAGACTGCAGTTCTGGTATGCCAGTTGACAACATCATGATGAAAAGAGTGATCAATAAATTAGCATGCCTTCTTAGCATGAGATAAGCTTTTCCACACAGTTGCATAAACCTAATAAATGGAAAATATTTTTAAATGATGTGAAATATATGTTGTTTTTGATTTGTTTAGATTATCCATCATCATTTTCAAAAGTCGAACACATTGGGGTAAGGTAACAATACAATTAGATGATGACAGGCAGTTTTGAGCAATTCTGTTACATTACTGCTTTTAAAATTGCTATGGTAATGTAGTTGAAATATCATGTATGATAGTAATGATTAAAACATTCTTAATTATGGTTTATTTAGTAAATCTGAATAGCTGCTGGATGACACCTAAGCAAATGCCCACTATCTAAACTTACACAAGAATCTGGCCTACATATACAGTTGATTTAACGTTGATCTAGGTGGAACCTGTTTCCTACCTCCTTCTTAACTGCTCGAATACTTTCTGTAAAAACTGGTTTAAGCAACATAGTTAATTTATTCAGAAAAACCATTATGATGGATGCTATTTCAAATAAGATGAAAGCAAAATATCTTGAGTCATAGTATTGCTGAGAATAAAATTCTTACTGAGCATTGACAGTTAAAAATTCTGCTTAAATTAGTGTAAAACCATGGAGATAAAATTACATGCATTCATTTATGAAATGTTTTATACAGCACAATCTAAGATGTTCATTTAACGTAAATATTGATTTGCTTGATAAAAATGCAGTTGCAGTTAAAATTTTATAAGCACTTAAAAATCGATATTAAGATAAAAGAAATTTCATATTTTATCTTAAAAATAACTTACGCTTGAAACTCTTTACTTTTCTTGGGATTTTCAGCACCTTTAGCAATGACATACAGAAAATCTTCAGTAAGTACAAAAGGAACTCTTTCTCTGTTAATGCCAAATTTTTTCTTGAAATGTCCCAAGAAATGTCCAAAATCAATATGAAATATTTGACCTTCCTCATTTACCATGATGTTATCAGGATTCCTATCACCAATTCCAAGAATAAATGTAGCAACACAGTATCCTGCACAGGATTGAGTAAATGTTTCAATTGCTTGATCATACCTTCAAGGGGAAAAAAAAAAAAAAAAAAAAAAAAAAGGAAAATTTTAAAACATATAAAAATTAATATTGTAGTTATTTGAATATAAATCCATCTTGCATAGCTCTATTCTTAAGAAACACTACATAAGATATGTAAGAAAAAAATTGATAACCAATATTAATTTCAATAACAATTTTTGATTCTGAAAAGGCTATTAGTACGGCCAAATAAAAGGTTATAGTCTTAAATAAATTATGAAGTCTTTTCAAAATATTTCATTAAAATTATAATCATCTTTCGAATTCATGGATGCATATAATTGTCACTGTACGAAGAAATATGCTATAAAAATTATATGCTTACCTACTTCCTTTATTTTTCTCTTTGATATATTTATGAAGTTGAGTAGAATCGACTTGAAAGGCAGCCATTCTTCCTCCTTTTCTCTGAATATTCATCACAGTTTTAGCATTTCTCACTACTTCAATCATACCTACATCTTTTCCAGTAGCTAAACAAGCATATGGCATCATTCTACAATAGAAAAATTATAAAATAAGCCTTGCAATATTGTTAAATGTTATCTTTTAAAAGATGATAAAAGAAAGTTTTTACCGCATATCTAAACCTTCATTCTGCCATATAGAATCCATGATGCGTATAACTTGCAATGTCAGCATATCTTGCCTAAGATCTGCATTGAAATAAGATGTTTTTAATTGCATAGAGGAAAAAGTGAATGGCAAAAGACATTTATTAAAAGAAATTTCTTAGAAATAAAAAGAATAGATTAATTTATGATAATTTATTGATAAAATATAAATTAGTTGACAAATTTGTATTTAAATAATTAGAATGTTGAAGAATTTTCTGGGCTAGAGCAAGAAAATAAAATTAAAAGTTTAAACTAGTAACATAAAAAAATAACTGGAAACCCTTTAAACAAAATTTATGAATGCTTTGATTTTCTTATCCTTATTTTAACAAAAGTGCAGGTATGACTTATAGCAATTCACTATTCTAAATATACTATAAAAAATTAATTTGATAGATATTTTTTTACAATAACAAATTATAAATCATAGCAATCATTTAATGAACAAAATTATAAAAGCTAAACTGTATGAGTAAGAAACTAAGATTGAATACAGGGAATAAATACAAATTCTTCAATAGATTTACATTTTGAATGATTATAGAAGAAAAAGAATTAATTGATCATTTTAAGATCATTGGTTCAATACATTTACTATTAAATGAAAAATTATACTTACCATCTCCATTTTTGAAAATTATAGAATTATATTTAAATAAGCATTCTGCCATAGGATCTGGATTCAGCCAAACTAACCACAAAGGGCGTTTAGCAGAATCGAGTATTTTACAATCTTCAACACTATAAGAAATCAAGATTTAAAATTATTAAGCTATTTAAATAGAAATTTGATAAAAAATGCTTTGTGCATGTATTAAGAAATTTTACTTTTATGGATATTTCAACTCTGACATATTTAAAACCATTTTTATCCTACCCTAATGATTTAAACATAGGTAATTCTTATATGCTGCAGACAATTCACTTTTTTCTTTAAATTGAATGTTTATTAGAAGACATTTACAAAAATGGCTAACATTGAAGCTTATATGAAGTAACTGAAAAAGACTAATATATAATTTAATATATTACTTACAAAGCAGTTGCTATAGTTATTTACTTACATGAGATTTCCTAGAACATGATTATTATTAAGAGGAGATGGAAAATTCTGTAAAGCCTCTAAATAATCAGCTTGTTGCACTTGTTCATATAAAAATTTTAGCCTCTCCTGTAAACAGTGTAAAAGAATTATTCAATTAAAAGTTCCAAGACAAATACCAATAATATTAATTAAATTTAAAATTATTAAATAGTAACAAAAATTGTGAAGTAGAATTTCAGAAATATAATAATAAAATTTACCTTCTGAGTTTCATCTTTTCTTGCTTTCAATGTATCAGTAAGTTTAGTAAGCTTTTCAAGTGCTTCCACTTGTCTTACTATGGATTTTAAATGCGAACCTACACCTCTACAATAAGCCTCAAGCATTAAACCAAAACGAACTGCTACAGATGGATCATGCATTTCTGATCTAGAACAAAAACCAAAATTATATAATTTACTAATATACAAGCTCATAATTTAAGCAGATTCACAATATAAGCAAAATATCTAAATCACCTACAAATGAACAAATTATATAACAAATCTTTAAATATATATAATTCAAAATACTAATTCAATAGGTGAGAAATAAAGCACAGAATGATTTCAATCATCATACAAATAATTCATCATATGTGTCTTAATATGATGTATGAAATCTTTAAAACTATAAAGATAATTTTTTAAAAAATACTAAAATTCTTACAAAAAAAATCAGACTTATTCTAACACACATACCAGAAAAAGTATACTCTTTCATGTACTATTATAAAAAAAAAATATTTATTAGAACTCCCATTTTATAATAGTCAATAATAAACTAAATTATAAAAAAATAATTAATTCAAGAATTAAATTTTCAATAATTTTGTACAAAGTCTTTTTATTTTATGAGTCTAATGAAAACTATGACTGATTGTGAACATACTAAATATCTTAGACATAAATACAATAAGCATTGATGTCCTAGATTTAGAATTATTTTAATATTTTCTCAATAAATATATCTTTTATGTTTGTGAAAGTTATTTTCTATTATATATATATTAACCAATCTAAAGTAATAAAAAGTTTGAAAACGAAACTAAAATGAAAACAAAACAGTTTCGGAAATCGTTTTGGTAAAAACTTCATAGTATTTAGAGAGCGCAAATGCTAATTTGTCGTTTTGTGTTTTCCTTTCTGTTAAAATGGTATATCTCTTGGGCCTAATTTCAGGGGATTTTCGGGTCACGAAGGAATCATTATTAGACTTAATTGTCTGATTTTCCTTAACAGAAAAAATCCCTTTTTTTGAATCCCTGCCTGAGGGTGACCCTTGAAAAAGTCTTCAGGCCGGATTCTTTTATTTCATATTTTTTATTGGGTTTATTTGTTTTTCCTATTAACTTGATTTTTATACTTTTGTATATATATATATATATATATATATACAAAAGTATAAAAATCAAG
>JAPMOR010054737.1:0-53195 GCA_026543865.1 Argiope aurantia | reverse complement strand
AATATTTTTCACTGTAATACTGAAATTGAAATGGATTCATTGTTTCTATGAATATCTACTTAATATTTATTTTATTTCTTCTTTAATATTTTTTTCATTGTTAAAGTTAGGGAATAAAAATTCTGCTTATTTTTCTATGTCTGTTGGCACTGTCAATATAAATTTTTGTTTTCCAGTTTTATTTAACTTTTTGAAGTTGATTAAGTAATATATACAATATAATGTAAGATTATATTTGATTTTAAAAAAATTATTTAAGCATTTTCAAATCTGGCTAATATAACATTATACAAACTCATATAACACAAATAATACGCATTGTATCATTTTAAAATGAAAATCAGGCATACATATTTAAAAAATATGTATGAATAAGATATGGCTGAATAGGAAAATGAAAGAACAGTAATTTTCAAGACAGTGGACAACTGAATGTTAAATTACACAGATGATACTTATTTTAATACAAATGTAATGTCATGTGACTTGATTCATTTAGATAGCTTCATGTACATAACAAACAGAAATAAAGTAACATGGTTTTAAATATCTTTCACAATATAATTTTAAAAAATAAGTATTGCCAATATTTTCCGTTAACTAGCTGATTATTTAACAATCAATAATCAGGCATTTCAGCAAATCTTTTTAAGCTCAAAAAATATACAAAAAAGATTTTGTAGAATTGTTTCCTGAAACATAAATTAATAGATGAAAATATGTTTATAATAATATTTTAAAAATTATAAAAATTTTGACACAAATAATAAAAACATCCATTTAATAATATATATATATATATATATATATAATGATACTTCATATAATTTAAATCATAATTAATTTTCTTTTTATCTTCATTTTTGATCATATTAACTTCATTCTAAAATGTTCTCTTATTTCCTTGTCCAATTCCTCCTCCCTTTTTTTAATTTAAATAATTCTGCATATGCTCTGTAAAACTGCTGAATTCAGCAGGTTCTCATGCTTTGAGTGAAAGGATAAAAATCTTTAATGCTTGCAACATTTTTTTAAAGATGACCAAATTTCTCTTTCCTAAGACTAAATGTGTCAAAGAAATCCCTAAAAAGTATCAAAGTAAAATGACTGAAGGGAAAAATTTTGGTCTCTTCTGTTCTTGTGTTGCATTGTAGATTGATGCATCACTAATTGCTTTGTACAAATTATGCCCCCAGGATTGAATAAATCAAAGTTTTAAAATTTCAAAAGTTTCTTCTTTTTAGCAATATATTTGCTAAAATATGTTTACACAGATACATATATATAGCCAGCATTTATAAACATTAAAAAAAAATAACTATTTACTTTATCAACATCACGGACATTTACATAAGTGGCCCACAAAACTTTTATCCTCAGCATAGCATCAACATTCCAGAGGGATATGCATTCTTCATTGGTTGGTGGTGGTGGAGCACGACGCAAGAAAGAAGGCATCCTAAATTCGCAATGAGGGAGAGAGTTGCACACCCCTTCTTTGGACATCAACATTAGTTGAGGGATTTCACCCTTGGCAATACAATTTCTAACATACTAAAAAAAATGGATTACACTTTTGATTTTAAAAAAACATGGCACTATAAATTAATATTATTTAGATCAACTAATACATAAAAAAAGAATAATTATAAAATGCCCATTATATTTACTTTTTCAGAATAAATCTACTTATATAAAATGAAAGTAAAATTTTATGGAACTTTTTTAAACACTTCAGCACAATAAATATATACAAAATAAAATTACAACATTAATAATAAGCATAGATGTTCTACTTTTCTATATAATAATTAATAAACAGATTTTTTTTTTTTAGTTTGAATGCTTTCCATTTAAAATAGGTTTTTAATAATTGCTTTGCAACTGATAATAGATAGTTCAAACTCAGTACTAATCAAAATTGCCCAATAATTGGAATTTTAAATGACATATTTGTTAATGATTTTACATCCTTTCAATCTTAATAGTTAATTAAAAAATCAGTCCCAATAAACTTTCAAAAGGAATAAATGCACTTAAATAAATCTATAAACAAATAATGAAAATCTATAGATATTAGAATTCTTCAGTTTTACCTTTAAATTGACTTTTAATCCAAAAAAAAAAAATTAATCAAGCCAAATGAAAGAGCAGCAAAGCAGCATTTTAAAACATTATAAACATAAACAATAATTTTTTAAACTAAAAAAATGCACTTTTTTCAATTAGAACTAATTGTCTGTGTCTATAATCCGTTTTAATTTGGTTACTGTTTCTAATAAGTTTCTTAAAATTAGTGGAAGAATAATCTCTTAATTACCAAATAACAGCATTTTTTTAAAATTTGTCATTAGCATGATACTCTTTTTTTTGATTTAGTATTGATAAAGAATACATCCATGCTGAGCATTTTCAAATTGCACATGTAATGGAATCAAATGAATTTCCCCCAAGAGGGATAAATACAATAACATTACCTTGTTAAATACCATATCATGCTTACAACATACATTTAAAGCTAATGGAAAAATCTAAATTCTTTTGTGAAAATGCTAACATATATATGTAATGATATTTTAAAATCTAATTTAAACTTAATTAATTTCCTAATTCTTAGCTCAATTCAGCACATATTAACTTCATTCTAAAATATTCTCTTATTTCCTGATCCCATTCCACTTCTATTTAATTAATTCAATGTAAGTTCTAAAATTGCTGAATCATCTAAAAGCCGACAAGTTCCCACACTCCGAGTGAAGGGGTAAAAACTGTCCAGCCAAGCACCTTCTTTTTAAAAGATCCATATGATTCCCTTGCCTGTGATCAACACGTTGGAAATTCCTATTAAAATCTCACAGTATATATTCACTGGGATAAAATTTTCATTAGCTTTTTCTCATTTATGGTATATATATAATACCAATAAAATGCAATATAGTATAAACACACACAAAAAAACAACAAACAGAAGATATTTATTGTGTGCAGCAACTAATATTATATATATATATATAATGTATTTCTTAAACAATCTGACAATGTACATGAAATCTTCTACTACAGTTTTTGCTAATTAATCTGTGACAATCAGATCTAAGATATTAACAAGATAACAGCAAGTCTAGATGGGTACATTTTCTAGATATAATCATTAACAATTCATATGATTATACATTAAGCAGATACTTTATAATTATCAGTCTTTTATCCCCACATTTCTATCGGAAATTTTTTTGCCAAGATATTAAAGTTATAAAATAAATTTTAAAAATAAACTGAGGCATTATACCAATCTTTGTAAACATCAGTATTTTTTTCTTTTCAGAAATCCATAGTATAGAAAGAAAGGTTTGATATGAATAAATATGAACCTTAAAATTTAATAGAATACTAACCTTGTATTGCGACAGAGGAAATCTTTCTAATAAATATTGATCAATTCCACACACTTTTAGGAGGTAACTATGCTGATGCTCTCTAGCACGTTCCTTTTGTTGTTCTTTAGTAAGTTTCATACACTTTAGTTTTTTCAAAATAGCTTCTTGTGTCACACTTTCAGGGTAGTCATCTTTAGAAACTTTAACAGTGTATTTCTGCTTCTCCCCAGTTGGTGAAAGTACCCAAACACACACAATTACTAAACCTATATAAAGAAAGTAAAATATATAAACAAGGGTACTTTAGCATTAGGTCATAATATTTAAAACTAAACATGGAGACTGCCCGCATGAAATATCATCCCTTTGTTAACAAAATAATTACTAAATTTATAATAAAAAGAGTAATTAAAAAGTTAAAAATTCATAAATTAAAAGTTTATAAATTAATAATAAAAAATTAAAATTAAATAATAATAATTCATAAATTAATAGTTCATAAATTAAAAAGTTAATAGAAAATCACAAATTTTGTTTCCTAACCTTACAGATTTGGCATTAATATAAACTTGACTACATATATGTAGAACAATATGTAATGGGGTAGAACATTCAAGATGCTTTTCAAGAAATATAAATTTACTTTCATGGAAGAGGATATGTATGCATATATAATAAAATACGAGTATCTTTAGTACATAATCAAACTGAAAAGAACTGTATTTTATTTTTAAATTCATATCCTTGGGGTAGAAATAATTGTGTTTCTATTTCATTTTTTTAAAAAAATTGCACAAACCATACCTCTGTCTAATTTTTTTTCAAGACTGGGTGGAAATTCTCTAGAGCTTTCTATCTCTGGTGGATACACATAGGATGCAAGTTTGTCTTCAGCACCTGAGTCACGGATTTCAACAGTTTCTTTGCAAACATTTAAAATGCTTCGACGAAAATCAATAACTTCTGAGTCTTTCATTTCATCAAATTCATGAACAGGCATTCCAATTGCCAAACCTTTAAAAGTAACAGAAAATTTTATTTAAGAATCAAAAACATTATCTTTCTGCTACTTTAAAAATTAAAAATATCAATTTATTTTATAGACTTTAAACAGTTATAATGAAATCATACAATAATTCTAAAATAAGGAAAGGTATACTATAATAAAATTAACTAAAATTTAAAATTGGAAAATATTAAGCATTATTTCTGGACAGTTTTTAATTTCGCAATTGAATAATCTTGCTTTTAAAAATAGTTTAAACATGTTAACAGACCAAAAACATTAAAAGTTTCATTATCTTATTTATTATTATGATTTATAAAAATCTTTTAACTAATAAATCATAAAAATAAAAATTATTCTCATGGCCATATTATAGTGAAAATAAATGAAAAAATTTTAATGCAAAATATTTAATATTAATATTTAAAAATCTAATATCAAAACATTCTAGACAAATTAACATGTTCAGAACTCCAATTAATGGTAATAAATTTTGATTTGACTAAACAAAATATCGTTTTAATTCAAATGGAGTACATGAATGAACACTTTTTTATACCTATTTCAGAATTGAGCATTTTTTCTTCCTTATTGCCTTTTGGTTCAACCACTTTGAGAATTGGTTGAAACAATCGCAGATCACAAAGACGTCGAGTCTCATCATAAAATTCTTCAATCTCTGCATCTTGTGTGACAGACACAAATATATAAGACATCTGCTCAGCCAATTTATGGTGAAGAGGATATCGTTTAGCTTCATGCCACAAGTCAGCTAAAAATGAAAAGAAAAAACTTTTTTTTAAAAAAAATAATAAATAAAAATATTTCTGTAAATACAATAAAATATTTTATCATGAAATTACACTTTAATTTATTTTAAGAAAAAAGTAACTTTGCAATACCTGAAAGCATCTCTTGGAAATACTGAGTAAAACATTAAAGTTTCATTAATAAATAAATAGATTTTTAAATTTTTTCGTTTAAATTATCTACAATCTTCCATACAGATCAGCCTTTATCATACACTTCTTAAAATGTTAAATCAACAAAACAAATTTAATATATTCCAATATATATTACATATTGTCCTTTTTTCTCTCTCTCCTTCAACAATGGTCATGGGCTAATCTTGAAATAAGATTAATAAATATAATCAAATACAGAAAATTCTTGATTTAATATACTAAGCAATGAAAATATTATTTCTAATGATTTAAAATCTAGGACTTTTCCTTCTCTAACTGGAAAACTACCATCTTTACTCTCTCTCTCACACAAACATACCCACTATCATTTTTTAAATCATCAGAAAGGTGAAAAAAATCATATTAAAAATAATTGCTATATTACTATTTAAAAGAACTTTAATTATATTTCTAATCAAATTTTAGCTGCACTCGCCCATAAATAGGAGGGAAAAAAAGTGACAAGTATCTTAAAAATTTCGACAAACAGAATTTTTAAAGAACTATTTTTCAAAATCAGAGAATTAAGAATTATAAGTATATATTTTCAGAAACACAGTACTCTAAACGAATCATTCATTGCATGCTAAATAAAATAGTCATTACTACCTATTAAGAATGTAACAATTTTATGCAAGCATGAATTCGTAAAACTTTATGAAATTTTACATAAATCAACTTATTATTCACATATCAAGCAATATTTGTATACAAGCATCCTTTGTGCAAATAAATCCAGGAATAAAATTTTCAATATAGATTTATCATCAGGACTGACATCGATTAAGATCAGGATTTAATGTCAATATGATAATTAAAATGACTGTTTATTAAGATTTCATAAAAATTATAGAAATTTTACCCAGAAAATTTCCTTTCCAATAAAATAAAGTTACTGTATATTCCAATATTATTTCTTCTTTTAATTCAACTTATTTCTCAATTCATATCAAAAATATTAAAAAAATCAAAATTATTCAAGCATAAATGAACAACATGTAAAATATTTTATTCAAAAAATTATTCATTATTTTCAAATTTATTTAAACACTTTTTATAAAATTTTCCAAATAACAAATCATTGTAGAAACATTAAAAAAATAATTAAAATTACTTTTATATTAAACAACACAAATATTTGCTTTGAAAAACAAAAAAATATATATTCATCAGTGAAGATTTTTCTATTATTCAATAACATTTTAACCCTTTCTAGGGCAGTGGGAAGTATGCTTCCCACCAAATTTATCAATCTTTGTATGAAATTATGTAGGTTGGCATAAGTTCTGACAATTTTTTTTTAGAAAGACAGAAACTTAGATGATTCAGTTAATTTAGCTTACATAAAATGATGTGTCTTGATTTGTAACTTAATTATTAATTAACCAAATTAATTAATTAATCAAATTAAATTTATCTAATAAGTTAAATGAATCCCTTTTCTTATTCTAATTTCAAGCCTAAAAATATTTTAACATAACATGAATAAGAAAAAAATGGCCCTTTAAAGGGTTAATCCACAAAAATTGCAATAAAAAGAGAAGGGATTTTTTTAACAATACTGACAAACACTTAAAAAAAATTTTTTTTTTTTTTTACAATAATGGAAAACTGATATTTTAAGCAAAATTTATGCTTAGTACAACTATAGTCAAACTTAGGGAAAAGTATATAGAAGAATATGAAATTAAATTAAAAATTAAACACGATTAATACAAATCTTTACACATAAAAATCAAAATTCAGTGAAGCAAAGAGTGCAGAAGTTTCTAGATCTAGATAAACAATTGCAGTGATACTATATACAATGTTAGAACGAGAAAAAAAAAATTAACATAGTACTTACATTTGACAGTTTCCAGAGTAGCATCTCGAACACATATTAATGGAATGATTATTCCAGTTGGCATTAAGCAATCTACAGTAATGGTAGGGGGCATCAAATGATGCCCCCACAATTCTCCCGAAGAAGGTGGCATTTCTTGACAATTAGTGATATGTTTTTGTCCCTCAGTTAAACATTTTGTCTAAAATTTTTGATTTAATAGAATCTTATAACAGTTTTATGAAGTAAGAATAAACAATTAAGAATTTCACTGAAATTACAAAAATGACAGGAAAATGCATAGATTAAAGAGTAATCGATATTCTTATAATCAACTAAAAAATATGGAAATTTAACAAAAGAAAAAATTAACTTGGAAACATATCCAAAAAGTTATTTTTCTGACTCAAGACTTTTCTTTAATATAAAAAAAATACATTCAATTCACTCAAAAATTTATCAATGGGGAAAATTTAACTTTATTTTAGCCCTAAAATATCAAGTTTAAAATTACAAATCTCAGTGTTCAATATTTTTAAGTCTGGATAAAATGCAATAAAAAAAAAGCTAAGAAAAATTAGAAAAATGAATAACATTCAATCAGATAATTCAAAAAGGAACATTTGCTTTAAAAAAAACTCTTGAAAAAAAAAATATTTTAAAATGTCAAAGAAGGTTAAAAACTAATTTTTATTAAAAAAATATATAAGTTTTAAAAATAAAAACAACAAATAAAACAAATCAAGAAGCAAATTTTAAACAAAAGTTTTGTTTGATTGTTTTATATTTTTCATGAAAAATATATTTTCATTAACTCAGAAAAAAACTAGTCATTAATATGCACTGCACAGAATTTTTTAAAAAGCATAACTCAGCCATTGTAAAGCAGTATTTCAATAAAAGAATTAATATTTTCACGACTATTAAAAGAAAGCGTGGAAACCCACCTAATAATTAACTTGAAAGCTGTAATATGGTTTACAAACAAATGACAGTAAAAATAACATTTGAAAATTAAAATTATATTTTACAAAAATATCGTCTAACTTATTTTTATGCAATATAAAAGTTAATAATTTAAGATAAACATAAAGGAATTTAATATGACAAGAGTTGAATATGATTAAAATAATGTATATAATGTTGACTTCCGATTACATTTAACTGTTCTTTGAAATAAATAATTCAAATTTTTTGACATCAAAATCATTCTTTAGAAATAGTGTAATTCAAAAATTACGAAGTGTATATAATTTAATTTCACACAGACAAAAAATAATCTAAAATCCGAGTTGCGATTATAACTTAGTATTTCTGGCTTTAGACCTAACAGAAAACCAAAACAATTTGTATAATCCCATAAACAGATACGGGAAGAACTAGACGCAAGCTGATTGGTAGCTCAAAGCAGTATGGAAGGTTTTACTAAGTTAGAATGACGTCACTTAGCGAAGAACATAGCATACCGGAACTACAAATGTGTTTCTGTTGAAGTTTCATTTTGATTATAAACATTTTACTATCTTTAGAATAAGAATGATAAGTTTTTGGAATGTGTTATTTGGATTTTTTTGGCATTTTATTATAGATTGGATGACAGTCAAATGCATCTACTAATTCAATTTCCTAATCTTTTAGAACTCTTGGATATGTTTGGATATAGTGCAAAAGTTAATGATTTCGATGGTTCATCGATTTGACAGTAAAATCCATCAGAAAAAAATTATCCTGAGGTTTGACAGCTCATCAGCTGTTTTTATCTATGTAATTATTTATTTCGACTGCAAAGGAAAACGTGTTACAGAATTGAAGTGAAGTAATGACACATAAAAAAATTGTTTTTCCTTGAATGAAAGTAAACAGAGGTGGATGGCAGGTAATCGTGATTGCTGATGTAAAGATTGACATTAAACGCAATGTTGGCTTCTAAAGATAACTACATTTTAGAATTGGGATCAGATGCTGTCAGGTTTGAACCTGTGAGTAAACTTACAAATGTGTTTTATGATGATGCCAATCGTCAAGTATTTTCCGTTCGCTCTGGTGGAACAACGGGTGTTGTTGTCAAAGGACTATTGGACAAAACTTCATACAGCTTCCGCATGGTTGATAAGGGAGATGTAATGTCTATAAAATTTTCTCCTGACAAAAAGATTCTGTCAGTTCAAAGAGGTTATAAATCCATTGAATTTATCAACTTCAATGGAGAACCAGATAATCTGGAATATTCTCAAAGCTGTAAGGTGAAGAATATGAAAATATTAGGATTTTCTTGGACACATGCCAATGAAATAGTTTTCGTCATGGATCGTGGTATTGAACATTTTCAAGTTATACCCGAAAAACATACTCTAAAGTCTTTGAAAATGTACAGTGTGTCAGTCAATTGGTACGTTTATCATCCAGAAAGTTCTTTGTTGTTGCTATCTTCTGGGAGTTTGTGCAACACCATGCATCCTTTCCAGTTCCGACCAGGTTCTGTTTATAAGTTATCAAAATTTGAAATAGATCTTCCAGCTGCTCCCAAAACTCAGAAAATAAGTCTTTTGGAAAGAGATGTTAGTATTGGTACAGTGTATAATAAAACATGTATATTTGTTTTACGTCATCAGCCTCGATCAGCAGGGATACCAGGTGCAGAGATTGCTATTTACAGCATGATGAAAGATGGTCCTCCTCGTAAAACTGATATTCTTCGTTTAGATAAGAGTGGACGTTTTGCAATAAATGTTATCAATAATATCATTGTTGTTCATCACCAAGCATCTAAAGAATCTATGTTGTTTGATATACAGATCCCTTGTGAATCAGATGGCTATGTGTGTGAGCATACACCTATTGTCAGATGCCCAATTAAACCTTTTATGATAAAAATCCCAGCAATGCCTAGCCATAGCCCAACTATGGAACAAGAGATTGGATGCGAGTTATACTCTCCTAATTGGGTTGTCTTTCAACCCAATATTATTATTGATCCAAAATTGGGATATTTGTGGTATGTAGTTATGAATAATGAACCTATAATTGATATCATCTCGGATAAGTGCTTGCTGATTGATTTTTTGTTGTTGCGCCAAAACTCAAAATCTCTTATTTTAAAAGTTTGCCATGATGCTATACTACCTGGAGCTTCATTACCTCTTGCTACATTAGCAAAAATTTTTGATAAGTTAAATGCTGTCTATAAACATAATATTGATTTACAAAAATTGGATCAGAAGCACAGTCCTCAGAATGTGTCTACATTTAGACCAACGACTATGGTGGACCAATCTGACATGTATTCTCATGTTTTTTCTGTCTTTGAGGGTGAAAATGTTAGTTACAAATTTTCCATATCTGTTTTACTTGAGTATATCCGTTCTTTGATTCAATATCAGCAGTTTGTCCAGCATTATTTGTGTAAGTTACTCATTAATATATTAGTTCAAAATAAACAGTTTTATCAGCTTCATCAGTTTTTGCAATATCAAATCCTTAATGATTCAAAACAGTTGGTATGTTTGATGTTGTCGCTTCAAATGGTTTATCCACCTGCTTATCAACTTGCTTTAGATATGTTAAGAAGATTACAAAATTCTAATGAAGAAATTGTTGAGGTTCTATTATCACAGAAGAAGATTCTCCAAGCCTTATCTTTTATTAGAAGTTGTGGTGGAATAGATGGATTGTCAGCACAAAAATATCTAGCAGCTGCCAAACAAACTGGAGATCCTAGAATTTTCTATTCTGTATATAAATTTTTTGAGCGGCGGAATATTCGTCTCAGAGGTTCTCCAGATTTTGAAGCAGGGGAACACTGTGAAGCATATGTTAAATACTTTAACACTTTTTATGGAAATCCCTCTCTAGATGGTGGATTTGATTAAATAGATTCTCAATTTAAGTCTCAAATTCAAGTTGCAACTTTCAATATCTTCCAATTCTCTAATTAAAGTTAATTTTTGTCATTGGAATGTTCCAATATTTTTATTTTTTAAAGAAGATATTCTCAAAATCTGTTTTTTTCTTAAATTAATGAATGAATAATGAGAATAATGCTTGGCATATTGATTTTTAAGTATGTAAGTGCTTCAATCTAAAATGTTTTTAAATTTTTTTTTCTCCCTTTCGTTTTCTATCAATTAATTTATCAATGTTTTGAACTTTAGGAAAGTTTATATTTCTGAAAACTTTTATCATAATTTAACACATTATAAAGTCAAATATCAGTTAGTTATGTAAATTCTAAATATTATGATTTAAATTTTTTTATACTGTTCAAAAACAAAATGACCATAAAAAAACTTTAAATACAAATTTTTTATACAATTTTAAAATAGATAAAAATAATTTATGTATGTAATGTTGTTTGGATTTGATATGTTAATTAACAGAATAATACAAGAAATTAGTTGCATATATGTACATAATTCCTAGAGAATAATTAAGTTATACCCTTTTATGGATTAATTTTATTGTTAAATATATGTAAATATTATATATTTATATGTATAAATTATTCTAAGAAATAGATATTTTTATGTTGAGTGCAGTGTCTTTATGGATTATTTCATTCTGAAAATTATATTTGAGTTTGAAATGTAATATACAGACAATCAGATATTTTATATTATTAAATTATTTATGTGCTCAGATAAATTTTTAATAGTGACACAATAAAATATAAAAGGATAGAATTTAATGGAATTTTTTTTCTCCAGACTTGCATTGTTCTGCATAAGCATAATAGATATTGATCAATGTTAAAAGTTTATGGAGTATTCTTTCATTCTTATATTTTCTCATACATGAAGAACACTAACAAAAGGCATTGTTTTCATAAAAAAAATTAGAGAGAAAAAACTCATAAATTTTGACAAATTTTTGTGTTTTTAAAATTTTTAGTCTAAGGAAATGAATCTTGCCTCTTTACGAACAGAGTAACTTGAAAACACTATAAATTGTTTGAATGGAATTTGGTACGTAGTTTTTAAGTGAAACATCAAGGGCAAATTGATTGATGTAAATTTAATACTTCAGTGAGATATTTGAAAAAAAAAATTGATTTTATTGCCAAACTTGCAGATCAATGCCAAATCAGCTAAAGAATAGACCATTTGTACATGATTGCAAAATGACAAATCTATTACTGGTGTGTTTAAATATCCTGAAAAGCATTCATAAATAATATATTAAAAATGTGTCAGCAATAAACCAATTTCATTTTATCTTGCTCTGGTAATTATTTTTTAAAATCTCTTAAGATCATGCATAGTCTTTTTCTTTTATGCAAATTTCTCTCTTTATATTCCTTATCTTATGTATAAAAAAAGAAGAGCATATTTTATTAATTGAAAACTGTTGTCAGTATTATTGAAATTCATTTATTTTAAGCTTAATTACCATATGTGTTATGGATATGAAAGATCTTACAGATATGATAATCTATGAGCTTGCTCCATAGTTCAAGATCTCTATCTGGCTCATAATAATGTCCTTGAAGAAATGGCGGTATTGCAAACCATACTTATTTTCTTAGTAAGATTGTTCAATTCCTTCTTTTTATTCTATTGATATTTTTTCAGTTGGAAATTTAAACCCTTATGCTGTAAAATCAGTATTAAAAAAATGTCTGAAATAATTTTTGGAAATTTCTATATGTATAGTTTGTATATAAATTTATATATAGTTTGTCATAATTCTAGTAGTTATAAGTTACTCTCCCTCCTCATTCCATTGCTATATAGAATTATCCAATTTATAGCACTTTGAATATTATAGAATTCAACAGCTATGCAACAATATATATATATATAAAATTAGAGCTTAAAGTGAAGTCTTTCAAAATGATTGCACTATTGAAAAATATTGAAATTCCAAATTTAATACAATTTTATTACAAATTTTTAAAAAATATATATCTATATAAAGCAGTTTGTAATTGCCAGATTTTGAACATTAAATGAATTTTTGGAAATTTACATACAAGACATCTTTAAATCTTTCAATCATATGTGTAAAGAAAAAAATACCTATAAAAAATCAAAACGTATGCATAATAAATAGTATTACAAAGTAATATTTAAAAGTTTCATGACCAAATTTCATAATTAATTTAACAAAAGTTTTGACCAAAAACGTCGCAAAGCTATGACCAAAAAGTAGTGTAATACTATTTTTGTGTATCAAGTGTAATATTACATTTATCATAAATTACAATATATATATATTCTGAGTTTTGTACTTATCTCTTCACAAACTTCCCAAAAGTAGGAATCAGAATACATATGGTTTGGAAGAGAGTACAGATAATAATATTAATAAACCTTGGGGCTGCTTGGGTAAAGGATTTATATTTAAATTCTATTTTGGAGGGATGGTTCTATGATTACTTTATTAAATTTTAATGTTACTTTATTAAAAAAACAACATAATTTTACTTAAAACACATTTTATTATATACTATGCTTTAATTTCAAATTTTTTTAATTAAATCTAAAAAAGCACTGTATCTAATTCTAAACGATGCAATAAACCATTAACTTAAAATTTTGAAAATTAAGAAGATACCAAATATAAATCTTGTAATTGAAAATTATTAAATGAAAATTTACTTTTAAGTCAGAAGCTTAATTGTGCTGTCCTTATTTAATTTATTTACATGATAAATAAATAAGTTAATAAAACATAAATTCTATACCAATGTATACTGATTTATATCAATTTTTTTGAGACTGCTGCATGCAAATAAAAGCCTTTTCTTCCAAAAAGAGGCACTTTGAGTTCTAAGTAACCAGTCTTAAGAGTTACAATTAAAAAACCCACTTACATTCAAACTTTGTTTCTCATGGAATTTTAACAAAAGAAAATCATTTAACCAACTAAATTTGAGGATCATATAGGATCATTTTTCTGTTCAGCAAGAAGAGGGGGAGAAAAAAATCTTCTACTTCTACTCTGACATCTTTCTTACTTTATTGCATTTTCAGAATTTCTAAATTTATAATTGTATTTGATATTTTTTTAATTATGAGAGCTTATTAGTAAAAATGAAACAATTTATAAAGGGTTAGTCTTATATCATAGGAATAATATTTTCTAGGAGATATTTACAAACATCAATTTCTTTTCTTTTCTTCTCTTCTTGCCATCATTTGAACTTCCAAATCAAACTAATGTGTCAATATTTGAGGTTCAAAAGCACTGCACTTTTTGAAGAAATTACAACTTAATGGTATGTATTTTTAAAGTAGTAAGCTGTGTAACAAGTAACCCCAACATATAAACTTTTAGTATAAAAACTGATGAAGATAGGACTATTACATATCTCTGTAAAGCATTTTTGTACAATTCCCTACACATTAATTCTAAAATGCTAACAATTATGATAAGAGCAGATAAAACTGTTAAATCTAGACATAATAAATATGACAAAACCAACTGTTTTGATATACATTTTCACAGTACAGGTTCATATTTTTTAAGCTCTGTTATGACATTTTATAAAAGAAATGTAAAAAGAATCTTAACAATAAAAAGCAAAAGTAATTTTTAAAAATTATAACATTAAAATTATTTTCATTAATTACTAAAATAGTAAAAATAAAGATTTTGAGGGGAAAAAAATAACATTTTAATTCCTTATTTTCTTTGATAATTATGATACCAGAGAAAAAGAATGAACTTATTTTATTACATGAATAATCAAAAACTAATTAAAAATTAGAGAGACATATGTTTTTTAAAAAAGACAGTGCATGTTAATTTTTTGAAAATTAAAAATTATCTGTCAAGAGTTATTAAAACACTTTTAAAGAGTCATGAAATTTCTATGTTAAGAATAAGATTTCTTCAGTTACCTAGTTTAATTAAAAAAAAATGAAATAAAAAAATATTAGTAATTTTCAGAAACTAGTTTAAGAATTCAATAATAAATCAGTTTTAAAACTAACAGAATTAGCAAGTTATAAAATGCCACTGTTACAATAAACCCATAAATTTTATGCAAATAATGATTTTAGCTGTACCAATTTCAAAAAAAATTATTTTTCTTTAACCATATTAAGAATTTTTACATTTGGAAGCTAAAAATTTTGATTTTAAAAAATAGACAAATTTATTTTACATTTCATTAAAAGGGAAGCCAGTGATTAGATTATCATCATATTTACATTTCAATCCTAGATAAGATTTTCCTATGTATTTTATATCTTGGCAAAATCTCTCGCCTTGTTTCTCATTTAAAAAAACTATGAATTCCAGGAAGTTACTCAGAATGGGATAAAAAAAAATTTATTTTTAAGTTCATAATTGTAAAGGTGCTTGTTATTTCATAAAAATTACTAAGTGATGTCTTTTCTTTTTTATCAATTTTTTCTTGACTTTTTATTCTTCATTATTAATTTCATAATGGCAATTAAAAAATTATGTCATAGAAAAACAATTTAAAGAAACATATCAATTAGATATCAAAAGTAATAATCATTTTTCATCAACTTCAATTTTATGAGCAGAAAATGGCAAGAAAATTTGTTTTAAATCCATTCTTTAACCATAAATTTAAGTTATCTCTTAGAAGCCATTACCTCTTCCTTATCTATTATATATTTTTAGATCCACTATTACACTGACATAGGAAACAAAAGACTTTAATGTAGCCACTTTACTATCCTATTAATAAGGTTAAAATTTCAAAATGTCTTATAAGTTTGCTATTTAAAATCAAGGTTTTCTAATATGATTTTTAAAAAAATTATGGAATCAGCTAAAAGAATTTAAAGAAAGAATGTCACAATTATGCAGTAGATGCCTTTTAACTTTCTTACTAAAATTAGTAAACAGTCTTCACTGGAATGGATCGTGGGGACTTTTTTAAAAATCTAATACTAAATTATTTATTTCATAATTTTACTTCTATTCAAGTAATATTATGTTTCATATTTATTATTTTCATTTTGTTTACAAATAAATTTTATAAGAATGTACTTTATTTAATAATATTTCACATTAATTCCATTTTTTAAAATTCTGTGAACGAGAAAGAAAAGATAATTCTGTGATCAGTGCACTTGATATACAAACTCCATATAATCCAATATTGTAACTCCAATTGTTATCTAATAAATTCTCTATTTTTTTTCTTTGTTCAGATAATATTTACAGCTGTAAATAAATAGACAAGAATTTTCACTCCACTCAACAAACAAAAAAAAAAAAAAAAAAAAAAAAAAAAAACATTTATTTATTTTTTTAAAATTTGAAATGCAGAAATTAGTGAAATTCTGAAAAACTTTTGAATAAGCTTTCTTTTCCAAAATGCAGGTTTTTTTTTAATTTTTTTTAATTTAAAAATGTATGTTTTAACTCCTAAGTACTTATATTTTCTTTTGAGTAATGAATTAATTTTTACACTTAATATTATGTATGTTTTAAAGAAGTAAAAGCTTTACAAATAAAGGGAAAGTAAGGCTGCCTAAATAAAATTGAGTACTTTGGGTTAAAGACATTTGGCACTTTATCAGAACTTTAACTATAAATTTGAAAGCTACAGCCATAATGAAAAATATTTATCTCATAAAAAAATTGAGGAGGAACAAAACATTGATTTTATCTTTTACAATTTTGTAAATCAAAGACTTATCAAAATAATTTTTTGCAGCATAGATTCCATAATGAAGATAATTTGTATGATGTATAATTGAAGATGTTTTCAATTATTGTATTTCCATAAATATTTTTGAATTAATTAATATGCTTATCTAATATAATAAAATAGATGACAATCAAGTTATAATTCTTTTTACTATTTGTACTTTTAACTAATTTGAAATTATAACTAAATAATTTTTTGATTTATAGTTGAAGTATTAGATTAGCAAATTTTTTGTCATATTTGGATTAATGATATCTCTGGATTAGATACCGATAAAATTATATTAGTGTAAAGGGAAAATAAATTGCAGCTTCCTTATCTGTTACAAAACATAATTTTTTTGTGCGCCTCTTATAAAAATGGAAAAAAAATGTAATTTAATCTTTAACTATTAAAAGTACTTTAAATTAATTCCAAACTAAATGATATTCAACTTTATGAGACTAATCTCTTAAAACCTTTTAAAAGATTAAATTTTTAAAAAGTTTTGATTAAGAAATTAGAAGCTTATCATTTATAAAGAAATACAATTATTTATTCATTAATTTATTCATTTAATTTGTTTGTCTTTTTTAATTTCGAGCTTTCCTGATATAGGAGATATCAGTATTTATGAACTACAATAAAATACTAATGGCTATGCACATAAAGAATGCACATATTAAATACACCATAACTATATTAAAAAATTTATTACAAAATATTTACATTGTACAAAATCTCAGTAATTCTTGTAGTGCTTTAACCTGAAAGAAAAAAGAAAGATAAAAAATCAATTAAAATTAAAAACATACATGAAATGTGTAGTTCAGAACTTGTTTTATATACTAAGGGAAACCTTACCTATATATATATGCTGTGCCTACATTATTTCCTATACACATATACCCGCTGTTGACAGACATATCTAATGAATTTGGATTCTTAATAAATTCCCCTCTCACAGGAAAATTAGAAAATACAGTCAGACTAGGAAAATGTACCTAATTAAATTAAAAAAAACATTTAGATAAATTATTCCAAATAATAAAACACATTTGAATAAAAGCATAATTCACAAAATTTCCATAAATCTAATTTTCCTTATGAAGAAATTGTATGCTTTGGACAAAAATAGATTTATTTTTATTGGGTTATTTTAACTAAAAGAAATTTTTAAGTCAAAATTACAAAAACTTTGTAAAATAACATATTTAATTGATTAAGAAATAATTTACAAGAATCTGAATATATTACTCAACAAACTGAAATAGTAACATGAATGTAAGAGCAAATTTTATTTATATTTCCAGAGTATTTCTATGAACCAACTTTATTTAAATTAAGAAATCTATATACTTTGATTGAAAATGCTAAATTGGGTTGATTAAAAAATTTCTGTGATAGTTAGCTTTTCCACAAGTGGGATTTTGCATTTCAAAGTTGAAAATCAGAACTATTTGATAGTGTAATTTGTTAAAAATTTATTGTTTTGTGTATCAAAAAAGTATTAAAAATGGAGCTAACACATCAACAAATTAGAATGATTATACATTATAAGTTCCATAAAAAACTCAGTGTGATTAATTACCACCAGAAAATCAGTGAAAGTTTAAGTAACAATACTATTTCTTATTATAAAGTTTCGTTTCAGAAGTTTAAAGCTGGAATTTTGGTACTGAAAATGAAGCACATTCTAGCTGCTGTATTGACATTGATTGTAAGCCGTTAAAGCAAATCATTGTTCAACAAAGAAATGTTTCAACCAGAACCATTGTATTAGAGCACTATGTTTGCCAAAAAACAATAGTTAACATCTAATAATGCATAATATTAAATTAATGTGCTGGAAGTCTCACAAATTAACTGCTGAAGACAAGAGCAAGAGAAAAGTGGTTTGTTTGGCTGTTCTCAAAGATCAAAGGAAAGAGAAAATTCTGGGTAGAATTGTGACCAGTGATGCAAAATGGTCGAACTACAACAATATAAAATGGAGCTGTCGACCCATAAAAAAGGGTAGTCAGCAGGTTTGGTTGCAAGATGGGCCATTACTAACAAGAAGGGACTTCTCTGTATCTCATGGAATTATCATAGAATTATCTGAAGAGTACTTGGACAAACTATGAAATATGCTAATCAAATTTTATGCTGCTATTCATGAAAGACGAAAAAAAAAACTCTCAAAAGGAAGGCAAATTTCTTTCATCAAGATAAAAATCTGTTCAAATGCTAGTAAAATCATCATCTGGATGCTATACAAGCTGGAATGGGCTTCAATACAAAATCCACTATGCATCCCAGACATGGCCCTTTCAGATTTCTATCTGTTTTTACATCTGTAGTTGCTTCTTGATAATGCAAATTTCAATCAAAATGAGATCATAAATGAGGTTATTATCTTTCTGGACTTGTTTACAACACAGTACTTCACAGAAGGGACTGAAAATTAGAATTATTTTGTTTTATTTAAACCGAACAATTTTATAAGTTAAAACAAAGGACCAAACATTCTTTCTATGAAAACTGAAGAATGTAAAATGCAGAAAGTGGCAAGTTGCAAATGTTATCATCAGATTTTTCATCATGGTATCTAAATTACTGCAGACAACAACCGCAGTTTCCAACTACTTTCCAATGTTGGAAACTGTTATTTGCTATATTTTGGCATTCAAAAAAATATTTAAAAATGTTCGAAGTATTTTTCATCTTGCTTCCAAATTTTATTCGACTTAATACAGTAAAAATAATAATTTAATCGAAATGTTAATATGCCATATTGTATATGCTTAAAAATAAGGGCCAAAAGAAAATTTTATATATATATATATATATATATATATATATATATACCTTTTTGGAATTGACATTTGGATTCAGTATTTCAAATTAGACAACTGCATTCAAATCAACTTGAACAAAAAGAGATATATACTAAAACAATTTTTAATACAGAAATGGAAACAATTCTGAAGTATAAATGCAGATGTATGAACTGCATAACTGTCTGCTATGCAAATTGCAGCAATAAACAAATAATTTTACAACTGGTAATCTTCAGTCTTTGAATTATTAATATCACAAACACTTTCATCAGAATATGTAATGCTATCTTTTGAGAAAATTTCTCACAAAAGTATAAGATTACAAAAGTTAAAACACAATTCTTTCATTGAACATTCATTTGAGAACTCTATTTGGATGTTTATATTAAAGATTTTATGTAGGTAAAAAAAAAAAAAAAAAAAAAATACAAACCAGTTTAAGAGCTTCTGCTTTAAATGATGAAGACATGGCCAGAATTTCTGATGTGGAATTAAATTTCAAGTTAGTAATTTCAGTCGTAAGATTTAATAAAACTTTCATAGGTTGCGGTGAAGGGTCATTATAAATTGTCCTATTATCATAAATATTTACAACTCCACTGTCAGACCTAAAGAGAGATTTTAAAAAATTAATACAAAAGTATAACAAATAAAAACTTTTAAAAATTAACAAATAATGATTTAAAATATAAATAAACTGATATTGTGTAGCCAGAAATAAATAGAAAAACTAAATATAGCTCCAGAAGGAAGTATAAATATTATTTGAAAGTAGTACGTTTGAAATTAAGCAATTAAAAATTATTATGAATGCATTTTTCTTACAAATTTGAATGCAATTTTATCAGAAGATGTATAAAACTTAATACTATGCACAATGGATTGTAAAGTAGTACAATTTTATAAGCTTATTTCAAATTTACAAAATGAAGTTTATAAGAAAGAATAGCTTATAATTACACAGCATAATATTTTTAAAAATAGAATAACTTTTAGCAATGTCAGCATCTAATTTATATTATTATTTCATTAAATATTGGGCTATTACTTAAAAATAGAATGATTTTTAATTCATAATTTATTAAAAAAATCTAAAGACATTATTTTTTAAATTTTAACTTACAATTTCTAATTTGTAATTTTTTTTCCAAATATCAGAGTAAATTTATTCAGTTATGATTTACCTACAACATTCTCAGAGATTGAATATGAATAAATTTTTCATTTAGTACAAGTTTCTTTTATGATTTTGTACTGAAATTTAATCTTTAAAACACATGCACTTTTAAATGTATTTGTAGCACTACGACTGATTTTATGAAGTATTAATATACAGCAAAACATTAAAACTATTGGTTTTGAATAATTCCTTAGTTATATATTAAAATTGTAACAAATGAAATTCAAAATTATGGACAGATTTGAATTCATATTTTTAATACTCACACCTAAGTTATGTAAACAACAATTTGCCATTTCACCATTAGTAGTGCTTTCAGAATCTATATTTATTGCTTTTAAGCTTTAGTAGATATTACTTAAAAGCAATGCTACATACTAAAAAGGAAAGAAAAGAAGAAGGAAAAAAAAAACTCTTACCCAGTTGCTAAAAACTGATCATTAGGTGAAACTGTAATAGCTGTACCAGTGACACAACCTTCATCCTCGAATTTATGGATACACTTTCGGTTTGACATGTCCCAAACATATACTTCTCCAGTATCTGGGAAGGAGGAAAAAAACCTTTTAAACAAGATAGAATTACTGACAGGGAACACTAAAAATACCATAGAAAGGACATCCAATTAAGAAATATTTAATAAATAAAAAGTAATAAGCAAAATATCATGAATCAAATTAAGCTATATTTATAAAATGCAATTAGAATTCAGTTAAATAATAGTAAAAAACATACCACCATGGGAATACATTTTTGAGCCATCATTGTTGAAAGTAGTAGCAATAACTTCACCATTCATTTTCAAACTGCCTATCCATTCTTTTGACTAAAAAACAAATATTGACAATTAATAATCATAGTAAAAAGTTTAGAGCAGAAAAGGTGCTCTTGTATCTCTTTAATATATATAATAGCAATTACACTAAATATAGATAGACTATTATGATAACCACAAAAACTTAAAAATTAATTTTCTAACAAATTTTTTTAAAAAAAAGGGGTTTTTTTTGCAATAAAATTTTACAAACCTTGGAACTCATAAGATGAATGTTGCCATATCTTCCATGAATTACAATGTATTTGCCATCAGGTGACATTTGAAACCTACGAATATTCCTTTGCTCCATTCCTGTAGATATTCAAAGGGAAATAATGAATTGTATATTTGCTAACAGAAAATGCAAATAAGTAAATATTCTATCAATAAAGTACAGATATAATACCTTAATCATCAATTACAAATTCATTTTGGGAAAAAAGATTTTAAAATACAATATTAATAAAAGAGATTTACCTTTTTGCCATGGAATCCTACTTATTTTTCCAGCAAGCATATCATAAGAGAAGAAATGTACAAATTTATTAGAACCCACAATTACTTCAGTTCCATCAACACTGAAATGGGCAGTATGAACAGGGAAATTTTCAAAATATATAGACTGAATATTTGCATTTATTTTTCCATCTATCTGTAAAAAAAGAATGACGAAAATAAAGTAAAAAACATTTCCAAAAGTCATTTCACATTTTAAATATTCTCTTACATCAACAATAACAAACTAAAAAGTGAATTCAGCAAATTCATTAAAAAAAATAATAATAACTTTAAAGCTTTTTTAAATTATTCAAGTAAATGAACCTTTTACAATGAAATAAATTTTTAAAACTTCTCTGAATTTCAGACATTGTAGAAAATAATTCAATTCAAACTTATGATATTTTTCAAAGCTTAAGCATTTTTAGTAGAAATTTCCAAACTAGATGACAAGTCAGAATCTGCATACACGCATGCTCACACACACATCAATATTCTATATGCATAAAAGAAAGTAGTGGTATTCCATAACCATGAAAAAAAGTAAAAGATTACTTGAAATAAATTTGCAGTGCCATTTACAGTTGCAACAACAGCTACTCTTGAAGTTGGATGAAATTCAACACTTTTTATTATGGACTTAAAAAAAGAGAGAAAGAAATTATCATTAAAATAACATAAAACATATTTTCTAAATAGAAAAATTTCTTAAAGACATTTATTTTTAAAATGACAGATAATACTCCAGACAAGACCTACTGCTTTCATATTAGGATCCACTAGACTGGGAGTTTTTCGTATATTTATGGTTCCTTTAGGCAGAAATTCAGATTGTTTCACAAAATTTCCAGTCTTCTGAAGAAGTTCATCTTCACTTTCATCTAAAATAAATTAAAATATGAAACCAAAAATAATCAAAAAGTCTTAAATTTATAGTGCATTAAAGTAGAATAAAATGCAAAATTAAAAAAAACTTTGAAGAAAAACAATGAATTCAGCCTGAAGACTTCATCAAGGGTCATCTTTAATCAATTTATTTGTAATTTTAAATTTTATAGTATAATCCTCTTCCTTGTAAACAGATCTTAATAATGGTAAAATCAATAGCAATCTTCTATATTCAGTAAAAACTTTGTTCCTTTTTTTTCTTCTGATACATAACTAACTAAATAAGAAACTAAATAAATGTTAGTGTTTTTGGACTTTACATTGTTAACAGAGTTTATATCTCTATAAAAATAACTAAATAAGAAAGTTGGTGTTTATGTGTGTGGTATTTAACAAGACAAAATATCACAATAGATCAACAAAATTTGCAAATTTTGTTCTTTCCAACCTTCCAAAATGTATTTAGAAGGGTAGAAAAATGCATCTAGGTGCAATTTCTTCATTTCTTTTTAAAAAATCTTAATTAGAATTTTAAGCAACTAAAAATTATGCAAAATTTCAACCTCTTATTATCATAGCTGCTGAAAAAAATTACAACAAAAAAGTCATTTTGCATAATAAATTTCAAAAAATAATCTGAATGATACTGATTTAGATGCACAGTTTTTATTGCTAATTTTTAAAAATATTTTAATGCATATTTTACCTATTAGCTGTAACGAAACACAAACATTTACTATTGTTGTTACAAAAATTTCAACCATTGATTTTCTTTCCATTGTTGATAATGACAGTATGGAGATTAAGCGTATTTTTCTACACTGAGTAAGTTCCTGTTTAAAGTATGCATTTATCAATTTTTTTAAAAATTTTATTTTATTTACAGTTAAGTTTAACTTCACAAGTAAATAAAGATAGAAATTTTTTAAAGTGCATCCATTTTTAAACACAATTGCTGCAATATAACTAGAGTATCAAAAAGTATTATCATTTTAGTAATTTAAAAATTGTATTCTTAATTTAGTAACTGACATTTTTGTTGAATCAGAGAAATTATTACTGAATATTCCTCTTAGATATTAAGCAAATTATAAAAGATTCCACCGTATATCAAAATTTTAATGCTGAAGTATTTTATGTTTCATAAACATGTAGTTATTGTATTAGTAGAAATTTGAATACTTCCATTTCAAATTTTAAGTAAGATGACAGAAGATTAAGGAGATGCACAGTATATCAAACAGAACAGTTATTTTAGCTGATTACAAGTCTATAAAAATTTGATGTTTAAAAATATTTTTCTGATGAAACCATTTCAAAATTACATAAAATATTCAAATGAAATCTATAACAACTATTAATAGATAAATAAACCAGTCATTAAGGCAGTTAGTTATCAATTGAAATTAATATGGCAGTAATCATTCATTTGAAAATAGAAATCCTAATTCAAAATATAACATAATGCAATTAGAAAAGGTTCAAGTAATTTCTACATATTTTTGATTTCATGAAAAAGAAGCATTGCTTTCAAGACCTTTATATCGTAAAATAATTTTTTCTCTCTTTTCATTCCAAGGTATGTAAATTATAGAGGATGCTTGTTTTCTTCTTCTTCTTTTTTTTTCTTCTTAATAATTCTCTGGGTATAGTATACCAAATTTTGTCAATTGAAATTTAGAATTGCCCTTTTCCTTTCACATGTTTTTTTTTTTTTTTTTGTGTGTGTGTGTGTGAAGCCATAATAATTTACCTTTTATTGTTAACTTCCAATTTAATCAAAAATAACACTAAATAATTAAAATAAACAAAAACTGTAAAGAGAAATGGGCTCAGCCATTATTTAAACTTAAAATAATTGTATCCATCAAATATGATGCCTTTGCTTCATAACAAAAGCATGTATAATAATGAAACTGAAAACAGATTTATTTTATAATTTGATAGCTACATAAAAAAAGACAGGTTGCAAAGTTTGGTTTTTAAATTATCAAAAATTAGATAAGATTACAATGTTTTTTTTTTTTTTTATAAATTAAAAAATTGCTTTTAAAAATGATCCAGAATATTTTTTTTAATGTTATGCGAGATATTTTGAAAAACCAAATAGCCAGAAAAACATAAACATAAAGTAATTTCCATTTTTAAAGAAAGATTTTGATGATTTAAACAAAAATACTATGTATGCAAAAATCAAATATATTATTTGAAAAATACAACACAGCTCATTATTACATATTTAGAGAGTTATTAAATAAAAAAAAGTAACCATTTAGAGTGAAGCTTCCATTTAGAAATATGACAATTAAGATATTATTATAGAAGAAGCTTATGCTTGTTGAATTATGCAAAATTAAAACAGCAGGTAACCCTTAAAATTTTATTGTTTTTTTTCTAACGTAATAGCTTTTAATGAATTTAATCTTATGGTACATTTACTTAGGATTTTGAAGGGGGGGGGGGAATTATATTCCTTTAATATTTGAAAAAGGTGAAATTAATGGTTGTTCATTTGCAATTTTTTTTTAAGTTGCAATAAAAATTAGCACAGATGCATGAACATATTTCAACCTATCTGGATAAATCTGAAGATCCTCAATCCAAAATTAAAAACAGGTATGTAATTTAAAATACTAGAATCAGCATAGGGGAAATATTCCTTGATCTAAATTTCAATGAAACTTTAGATCCATCTTTTGTATCTAGAAATCAATTTGCTGATACAACAAAAATTAAGAAATTTATAGCCTTAGTTTTATTTTTGTATTGCAGGAAATTCAGCGTACAATAATTGCTATTACTACATGTAAAGCAACTAAATAAACACAAGTTTTAAATGCACTGGATATCAAAACTTTTAATGTTGATTTTTTATACTCATAATGATCAAATTTACAATTATTGTTACTGAAACTAAAAAATATCAGAAGTCCCATTTTACCTATATATGATATACATAGATTAAAATTTTTCATTGTTGCAATATTCTAATCTGCATCATAAATGATTCCAGCAGATAAAGAATCAAATGGCTACCATTCAATTATATAATAAGTAATTTTTTTAAAAAATTAATTTTTATTTGAATTTTATCGAATTTAATGAATGCATTAGATTCAATGAAATTCAAATCCTTTACTAGAAAATAAAAATGATATCTTCCCCCCCCCATTTTATCAAAAAAAAAAAATCAAAGATTGAATAATCAAAACAAATTTTTTGATGAAAACAAAATGATATCATTTTTATTAATTGTACTCATAAAAATTAATTTTAAAAATGAAAAACATAATTACTATTTAAATCTGTTATACAAATTTTTCTTATAATATGAGATGACAATGAATTTAAATATTTTTAATTAATGGAATGAAGTGAAAAATACAAAAAAGATTTCAAAGAAGACCTATGTAACTCTTAAAATATAAAACCAACAGTTGGAAGTCAAGGAAGGGGGGAGAGAGAGTACTTTTAATGGAATAGCTTATTTCTATCTCATCATACTCTCTCTCTCTCTTTCTAATTTCAACAAAATTTATAAATCGAGTCTGCTGGGAAATTTAATATGCCGGCCAGCTTTAGTGACAACATCAGGAGTTACTTTGGTTACATAATCATCATCTTAACTGGAATCTTGATCTGAAACAGCTGGAATTGCAGGAAGTTGAGTGTTTGTGTCTTTATCCTTTTGCTGAGCAATGAATGGTTATTTTTTTCAGAACTTCTGATTTCCAAGGAATAAAGTCTCTGGAATGGTCTTAATTTTTCCCCTTGAGCTGTTCTTACTCTGACGACTCTTGAATATACATCTGTTCCAGGAAGGACTTCAGTTACAATTCCTAAGAGCCAGTGAAGGCGTTTTCCATCAGTTTCAAGGAGAATTATGTCTCCAACATTCAAAGATTCATCTCGAGTGTGATGACCTTTATGCACTAACATTGCTAAGTATTCGTTGCGGAAGTAAAGTTAACTGATTCATGCTCCACGTTACTGACTATTGTTTTCCTTTTCTCTGATTCAACTAAATTTTCATCAATAATTTGTTTTTCATTCAAAGGCCAGAATTCTTGTGACTTTGGTAACCATTCTGGACCTTCCCACCACTTGCTCTTCAATAAAGTCTTTGCATCACAACCTCTTGAAGGAAGGTCTGCTGGATTCATATGACCTGGCACAAAATGCCAGTTATCAGAATTGGTATATTTTCTTATTTCAGTTATCCTATTTCTTACAAATGTATTCCAAGAACTATCCCGTTTAATCCAAGTTAAGACAACAGTTGAGCCAGTCCAAAAGTATACTTCATTAAATTTTACCTCAAGTCCATCTGTCACTTGGCAATATAGTCGGGTTAATATAAGAGTTCCCAACAGTTCTAATCGAGGAATTGTAATTTCTTTTGTTGGTGACACTCTTGACTTACTTGTTACTAATTGAACTGAAACTTTCCTGTTCCATTATGGGACTTTAGTTTCACTGCCCCCTAAAAGTCCATGACTTAACATTTCTTGATGTACTGGTTCCAATCCCAGTTTATCCACAATATCCTTTTTTATGAAAGATCTTTGGGCACCTGTATCGAATAATCCTCGGATAATTAAAGATCTGTCTTTATTGATGATTTTCACCAATACCGTTAACAATAATGTAGATGAATTCCTTGGTGACAAGAGAATCTTGGCATCTAATTCAGGTGATGGATTCTGTTTTGTTTAATTTATATTTGGACACATAATACTATAATGTTTTTTCTTGCATATAATGCACTTCAAATAGGCCCTACAAATATTTGAATTACGACCTGGTTTCAAACAAATAAAGCACGCACCTTTCTTCTTTAATATTTCTTTTTTCTCTTCCAGTGACATATCGGGAGCTTTAAAGCATTCAGTTGTATTATGAAATGACTTATTACAAAACATGCATTGCTTGTCATTTTTTTCAGCTCTTTTCTTTTCACTAGATACAATGCAAGCTGCCGTAGGAATTTTATCTTTCGATTTAATTCTTTGAAACTCTTGATCCTTCGCAAAACCGGATGGAGCAAGTTGTAATCTCACATCACTCTTGATTTCCGATCGAAGAAATTCTAAGAAATTTCCCAAAATATTCGGCTTGACTTTATTTTCAACTCTGCTACATGTTCGTTCCCATTCTTTTATGAGATCTTCTGGAAGAGCTGACTCTACTAATGGATACAGCATTGCTTCGTACTTTTCAGATGTCCCTCCTAATGTCTCTAATGCTCTTAACTGAGTTTCTAATTTATCATAAAGAGTACGTAAAGTGAAATTTTATCCATTCTTTACTTGTATTAAAACAAGATTCAAAAGTTCACGAACATAAATTTGGATCAACAACTCATCTTTAGCAAAACGCGATTTCAATTGTTCAATAGCTTTATTATAATTTGTGCCCGACGGTGGAAAACTTTCTACTAAATCTCTTGCCGATGAACCAATTTCCGTCACAAACGATATTGAAATTTATCATCCGAATCAATAGTATCATCATCGTGATTTTTTTAAAATTGTCCCCAGAATCCGAGCCAGTTCTTTATATCGCCGTCAAAACATTTTAATTCCAGCTTGGGAAGGCGAAGAGTTCGTTTTGTTTCATTTAATACACAGGAAGTATCACTATTTTCTTCTTTCATAGCCAAAACAAAATCGACTTTCGTTTTCAAAGCAATCCATCGATCACGATAATTTTCCGCTATGTCAAGGTCATTCAAAAATACTTCTTCTTCAATATTTTCCATTTCGGACCATTTTACTCTTATTTTTTCATCTAATTCAAATAACCTTTCATCCTTATCACTTAAATTATTAAATACTGGTATCAATTCAATTTTACTTACTGGTTCCGTTTTCACAGCATTTTCAACAATTTGGTAAATAATCCCCTCAGTTGTGTTCTCTCCCGTTTTAGATAATCCATAATCCTATCGCAGACGCCACTTTGTAAAATATCTAATAATTACTATGGATGTGATATGAGAGAACACTTTATTTGCGATTATTTACATAGAAAGTTTCGAAAGCATATTTACATCCAGAAAAACGAAATCTGAATTAATTACATTGGAGCGGAGTTGAGTTGCAACTGGTATGATGCTTACAATAGTGAATCATTCATTATGTCTTCAAAATATTAGTGTTGTTGAAACTACTTACCATCTGAATCTTTACTTTTATTATCTTGTTCAGCCCATTTGGGATTACCCATTATCTTGATGAATCTAGATAAGAAGAAGATTAATGAAATTTTTAATGAATTGATCATGATTAGCTGGTTAGTTAACGACATATTGAAAGTAAAAATATAATTAAAATAATAAGGTTAAAATTTTCAACAATTAAATTTTAGTGAGCAAAAAATAAAAATTCTAATAAGAAATCAAGAAATGAGTTTATGAGTTAAGAAAATTTTAAACATAAATGTGTTAATATTAAAATTGAACTTTGATAGTTGCATAAAACGCAAACATGCTGTACGTTTTATCATTCAATGCAGTTCGAATTAAATCTTCAGATTTAAAAGTGAAAAAGTAATAGGGTGAAACATTTCAAAACAATGGAAAAGATCAAATTTTATTTTAGCAGTGAATAATTTAAACTAAAAATAGAATAATTACATTATTGAGTAATTATAATTTAATTATTAAAACTCAAAATGTTTGACTCAAATACAAGAATAATTTCTATTTTTTAAGCCCTAGTCACTTTTAATCATTCATGGATTCATAAAATTCTAATAAGTCTACATATAAAAAAATATAATAAAAAGTGAAGAACATTTTATAAATTTTAAAGAAAATCTCAATCTCTCTTAAATCTCAGAATCTGCTAGTTACAGTATTTTATTTAATTATAATAAAAAAGAAATTTTATTCAATAAAATTAGAAAGGAATAAATAAGACATTTTAAAACATTTAAATTAAAATTTAAAAGATATTACATAAAGTTTTTGTTTTCAACAAATACATGCATATATATAGAAAATATAAATCTTAGTATAAAAATACAAACTTACTTCTCTTGAACAAAATTAGAATATTTTTCATCTCCTCGAACTGTAATACTTCGATGGACATTTTTAAGAGATTTCGCTTTTTCTTCAACTCTGGGAAAATAATAAATCATTTATTAAATATAGAAATAACAACTGATCTTTCTAATGATAATTGAGAATAACAAAGTCTACAACAATATTTAAATGAATTCCTATCTTTTATTTTAAAAGCAGGAAAAAGGGCACGATCCATTGGAAAGCATGCTATTTTCTAACAAAATAATCTGCAGAAAAAATAATAATAGCCACTTGTATAATTCTCATATAAAGATAGGTAACACTGCTGCTAAGGATATTTTACAGAAATGCAGGTTCAATTTAGTAAATTATATCTTTTATGGTTGAGAATTTATATTTTACAATACCATTCAAATGATAGCTAATCCCTAATCAATATTATCGTAGAAAAATTAAATGCAAATGCATGCAAAGATTCTAACAATGCCGATTGGCAGGAAGAAACTGAAAAGTACGACTGCCATATTTTTATAACATGAAAATGAGAATTTTAAAGCAATAGATAAAAAATCTTAGTCAATATTTCATAGGATCTACATGAATTAACCAGTGACTGAATCAAGAAATTAGTAATAAAAGAGGGACAGAAAGGAAGAATGAAACAAGAGTGATTAAATACTGAGCAGTGCAGATATCATATTTATATAGATAAGAATTAAATTTATTGTACAAGTGAAGAAAAAAATAACATAACTGTTTTTCTTAGTAGAATAATTTGAATAAACTGTAAAAGCTCTGATATGAAATAAATATTAAGTTATAAAATTACATTTAAATAATGATAAAAAGGTGAATTGGGAAAATTATATTCTTCCAACACGTAAAAATAAAATTACAATAAGAATTTAATAAAATTACTAAAATACAAAAAGGGGAGGGGCAGTACATTTTTTCTTTCTTTTTACAGCTGAATAATTTAAGATATGGCCAAAATTATTTCTTTGTATTAAAAATGTAATTTGTAACTCTTGTTATGTAGATGGGAGGAAAAAAACAACAACTTACAATAAAGTTTCATCATCTTCATCTTCCCAAGCAGCTAATTTTTTCTTATCTTTTTCAGTCTGCAAAAAAATTGTACCTTTTTATTTTATTATCAAATAAAAACAAAATCAGTTAATATAATTATACTCAGACAAACTAAGAAAAGTATCAAGATGTTACAAATGAATATAATTTTTTCAAATATATTGTATACAAATTGCAAGAATTGATAATTGTAATAAATAATATAGCATGGAGATCACAACAAAGGCAAGAAAGATTCTTAAAATTAATAGTGATTTTTGTAAGTAAAATATAGGAATCTGTCATTTTCTGCCAGGAAGGTTAGTTAATTTTCTTATTTACAACTATAATTCCACTTTCAAGATGAATATATTTATTTTGAATTACTTGGTAAGATTTCCAAACACTGATTTATGTTAAATGGAGGGGGGGGGGATAAGAGTGGAAAATAAACTAATTAATGGGAGATTCCAATTTTTCATTTGCCAAATCATAAAATTGTATAGAAGTAATTATATAAAATTGTTATGAAATCCATGCTGAATCACTTTGGAAAAATAGATGTTTTACTCTCTACCAGAATGACCTCTTTTTAATTCATATTTTCTGAATAATTAAATTAAGAATATAAATAAAGTTTTCATCTCATACTTCTTCAACAATTGGCTCATCCAAATCTGATTTATTATCACTATGCTCTTCTTCTTCAAGATCTTCTGGATTGCAGCCAAAAAGAAGTTCCTGTAATTCTTTTTCTTTTTCATCAGGAGGTCTTGTAGCACCCAAGATTCCTTGGGCTTCCTTTAATTCAGAAACCTAAAAGAGAAAATACACAAACATAAACTAATATAGACTAACATTTATAATACTGTCTTTTTAAGAAGCTTTCAATCCTTTAAATGGTCAGAAAGTCTATCAATTTCATGATGATTGACTAAAATTACTAAATATATAACTTAAACTGTATATAATAAATGTTATAAAATGTGAGCAGCAATCTATTTTTTTTATGTAATGCCAAAATTTATCGACAATGATGGGCAGCAATTTGCTCATCCTTCCACATTTTCTACTTCCTTTCTTGAAAACTTGGAACTATTAGTGGGGCTAAGATGGCAGGTTATTGAACATGAGATTACCATAACTTGAAATCAGTTGTTTTGAGAAAAACATAAATAAATGCTTTTTTTTTTTTTTTTTTTTCCTTTCTCAAAAGTTTGAAAAAGTAAGAACCTAAATTATAAATGGAGCTTCAGATCATTTTCAATAGTTATCCAGCCATAGTATGTCATAAATTTAGATAAAATGCATCTTTTTATGCACCAAGACACAATTTCTTTTTTTTTTTTTTTGTTACGAGTTATAGCATTTATTCCATGAAACAAAAAATTTCAAATATCAGTAAACACATATATCCGAATTTCAGTTGCAATTCTAAAATTTGTTTGATTTTTATATATAGTTTTTAATTTTGTTACAAAATTTCTGATCAAAATTGTTTTTATATTAAAAAACAAACTGAATTGGCAAAAGGAAAAAAGTCGATGTAAATTAAGAGATTACTGGTAAGATAACTCCTGTTCTTTAGTAGAATGTTTATGTACTGCCAAAGTTAATTGACAATTATGGCCAGCAATTTACTCCTTATTACACATTTTCTACTTCATTTCTTGAAAACTTTGAACTAAGTGGGGCTAAGATGGGGTGGGGGGATTGCTGGGGCTGTATCATTTAGTACACGAAAAATACTATATATCACGTGTATTTTTTTTCTTCTAATTTTTCTATATTTATAGGCATTTTTCATCATTTCTTCAGCTTTTACCTTTTATTTTTATTGTTGTATTTTTATTTAGTTTACATTACTTTGTGTGTGTATATATATATATATATATGTAATGAAATCTCTTAATCGAACTTAAATCCTAATTAATTTCTTAATTTTTATCTTAATTTAGTTCATATTAATTTCATTCTAAAATGTTCTTTTATTTCCTGATCCAATTCTGCTTTTTATTTAATTACTTTTATCACACGCTCTATAGAACTGCCAGTCTCAGCAGGTTCCCACTCTCTGAGCAAAGGAATAAAAATCTTTAATGCTTATAATAATCTTTTAAAGATAACTAAATTTCCCTTTCCTAAGATTACACATGTCTAAGCAATCCTATCAGAATCTCAAAGTAAAAACCCCTGAAGGGAAAATTTTTGGTCTCCTCTTATTCTTTGCACATAAATTATGCCTATGTACTGGAAAAAATTGAATTGTTAAAATTAATCAAAAGTTCCTTCTATTTAGCCATGTAACTGCTAAAATATGTTTTACATTATATATACATACAGGGTGATTATAATTAAAGTTACGATTTCAAAAATCAATAATTTTTAAATTACTGGTCAGAATGATTTGATATTTTATTTCAGCAGAACAATCTTGAGGCAATGGAATTTTGTTTGGCAAAGAAAAAAAATAGTTCCAAAATGTACCGATAGATGGTTCTGTCAAGGGAAAAACCAAAAAAGGAATTGCTAAATATAGGCATATTGTTAGCCAAAAGGAAACAATAGAGATCAGGGGTTCACTAAAAATTTATTAGTGATAAGACAAGAATACATGTTTATAGCAATAACAGTAATAATGAAAAAAAAAAAAGAGCTCCATGGAACAAACACCTTACTGATGAATGGTTAAGGCATTAGTTGTTCAATATGCCGTCCGCCTTGTTCTGCTACTAATTGGAAGTGCAAAATAGCATGCTCCACAACAGATTGGAGGATATCTGTACTGATACAATGGGTGTAGAGTGTGATACTTGCCTTCAAGTCTGCTAGATTCTCAATCCACCCGCTGTAAACAACATTCTTCAGGCACCCCCAAAGCCAGAAATCACATGGGTTTAAGTCAAGGGAATGTGGATGCCATGTTTGAAAATGGTGACTTATGATCCTATCATATCTGAAACAAGCACTCAGCAACTGCTTCACAGGAGTAGTAATGAGTGGAGAAGTGCTATCTTGCATGAATATTGTGCAATCTATACATTGTCACTGCTGTTTAAGTGCTGAAGAACATGGTTACACAAAAGTGCTTTATAGCACTTGCCAGTAACAGTGCAGGTAACAGGCCCTGCAGGTGTGATCTCCTCAAAGAAAAACAGATTGATGATAAATGCTGTTATTATTCCGAACTACATAGTGACCTTTTCAGACTGAAGAGGTAATAGCTGTAACTGGAACAGATTCTCAGTCACCCATATCCTGCAATTTTGCATATTTATAGAACCATGCAAATGGAAGTGGGTTTCACCAGACTGCAGAATGTTCCATGGCCATTCGTTGTTCACTTCCAACCGGCCAAGAAATCGTAGTGTAAAAGATTTACATGGTTTCAGGTCAGCAGGTAGGAACTGCTGCACCTGAGTTATCTTGTACGGATAACAGCATAAGACGTTCTGTAGGACTTTACGAACCATGCTGATTTTCATATACAGCATTCGGCCAACTCCCTGTGCACTGCTAATTCCAGCATCATTGTTAATCAGTTCGTGTAATGCTGTAGCCACAACTTCCACTGCTGCAGCCAAAACTGGTTTCCTTTCTCTAACCCGTTTCATGTCAAATGAGCCGGTTTCTTTGAATTTAGCAATCATTTTTTGCAGACCATTTGTGGTTTTTTGGATCCAATTTTATGGATTTTACTGTCCAAAACTTCCTGATAGCTGTAAGTGCACAGTCAACATTCTCATAAAAAAAGCTACAAGAGCAGAGCGGGATCCTTCATAGTCAGGATGAAGCATTCAGGCAAAGAGCTGGTGCTCTGCATTTTTATGGCAGCTATGTCTGAGGTACACATGTCAAGTATAAGCAATTCACATATCTATAGACAATGTGAACCCTGTCAGTGCCATCTATTGGCACATTGTGGAACTTCTTTTTTTTTTTTTTACCAAACAAAATTTCATTGCCTCACAATTGTTCTGCTAAAATATCAATTCATTCTCACTAGTAGTTCCAAAATTATCAATTTTTGAAATCGTAACTTTAATTATAATCACTCTGTATATATATGTAGATAATAATTTCTAATTAATCTACTTTCTAAGACTAACTTTCAAATCATTTGAACTTTTTCACTGTAATTTTAAATTCTGAATTGTATGACCTATTATTTTTACTATAGAACCAAACCACTATGTTGGTGGAAGTTCTTTTCTAAAGTTGTATGAACTAAAAATACTTCCTTTTCTGCTTTATTCCTACATAATTGCCTGGCCATGGTTTAGATAAAAAATCTTAATAATTAAAAAAAAATGACTATCTCCTCAAAATTATGAAGAATAAAGTGTTAAAGAGCTCCAGGATTTTTCTTCAAATTGTCATTGTGTTTCTCTCTCACACACATATGTAACATTAATATGTTTGCATATAATATTTAGAAGTTCTGATAGCAAAGATTTATACAGATCTGAAGATTTTTGTATTTATGCATAAATGGGAGGTGGAAAAAATTAATGTATCAAACTAATTGGCTGAATCAATATGTACAATGGGCTAATGCATTTGAATAAGAGTGAAACAGTACTAATTACATTATTAGATGACAGTTTAGATTTTATAATAAATTATTATAGGACTAATTTTGCCAGCATCTATAATGTATATTTATCAACACATGCTAAAATGCTTTTCTCTTCCTATTTCAATTAGAGTTTATATGTATTATAAGAATAAATTAACACAACTAAAAATCTTTTTTCAGATATGAAAGCTTGGTTACAAGAATATCTGGATATCAGTACTGATATAATTTCATTTGCTATTGACAGTTTTTTGAAAACCTCGATTAGCCTAAAAGTTCTACAAGCATTAATTTGATTAAAATACTGAAATTATAATTTGCCATAATATAAAAATATTATCATAACAATATTCAAGATATGAGATCAAATTATTAAGTACTATTAACTTACCAATTTCTTTTTCATACTATGCAATTTTTTTGGCTTTACTAAAACCACATCTTCTTCAAATCTGGATTCTTTACGTTTTCTGTAAAAGAGGGAGAAAAAATAAAGTGGAAAATTCAAATAACTAACTTTTCTGAAAACATTTTCTGCTTCATATAACTCACGTAATTCCGAAAATGGTATAATTTAAGTAATTATCTAATTACACAGTAAAAAGAGTTATCAGAAATAAAAATTGTTAGGCCATCACATAGTCTTTTATTATAGAATTTCATTTACTACTCTAAATGGCAAAAAGTAATAATAAAAAAGAATGGGAAAAAAAAAACTAGAGAAAAAAGTATGAGGAACTCATAATTATGAAACAAAGTAAACTGTGAACAATACATCTTACATTTAGCTTATACATTAATACATATAATAATACAGTTATGATATATACATAGGGAGGGAGAATTAAAAATTACAATATTGAAAAAAAAATCATTCAAATGTTTACTTACAAGGGTTTAGAAATATCTTTATTTGATTCTAATGACGCATCAGATTTCTTTTTCTTTCTCTGTCAAAAATGTTATATCACAAAATATTTTTTTTAAAAAATCAAATTTTATACAATATAAATAAAATGTATACATTAAGATATGGAATATAATTTTATTTCAAACTAAAAAATGAAATAAAAATTCATAACAACATTTGCTAAAAAGGCAAAAGTTTTATGCCTTTCCAACAAAAAATGTTTTAGAAACTTGCATAAATTATTACTAAATATAGATTATTAAGAGTAAAATACTATTGTAAACAGGAAATAAAATTATTAAAAAAATTAGATATTATTGCACAATTATTTCATTTTTTTTTACTTTCTAATTAGCAAGTAGCTTTCATCTTGAAAATATCTAAGCATTTTAATTCATTACATTGTATTGGGTGTGCATGAATTTGGGGAAATAAGTTTTAAAATATCATTATTTGAAACACATGTATAAAACAAGTGAACATTTGTAATTTAATAATAAATGCTTGCAAGGAAACTGTTATATAAAAAATACAAAAAACAGTTCGTCCTTTCAAAATAATATACTCTACATAGAAATTAAAGTAAAACTAAAATAGAATATTAAAAAGTAAAATTTCAAGGATGGAACCATATAAAGTCAATGCAACTGATAACATGAATTATAAGTTATGGTTACTCTATCATATAAAAAAAATGTCATAAAACATAATTTTAAAGCAATAGAATATTAAGTAAAACTATATTAATGCTTACAAATTCTTTTATGTTTTTCTTCTGGCTTTTTTTCTTTTTTTGCTCTTTTTCGAAAATCCCTGATATGGAATTCATGATGAAATTTCTTGAGATCTTCAAAAAGAAATTATAATAATACAATCAATATGCATAATTTCTTCCACAATACATACATTGTTTTCTTGCTTCAAAATATAACATTTATTCCAAATCTACAAAAATTGCATAGATTGTATTTAGTATAACTGATTACTAAAATTATTTAATTTCTAAAATCAAACTACTTTAAAGTTTAAAAGTGTTATAAATGATATATTCATTGATATAATGAAAGCAAAGATAAGCTAATTTTTACAACCAAAATTTATATTTCGACATGTCTGCATAAAAAGTGGTTAAAAAATTCATTAAGTTTTACTAGTTTTATATCAGAAAATAATTACTTACAAATAAATAAATAAACAAAAATAAATATACAGACATCCTAATTTTTGATGTTTAATGTAACTAAAAACTTCATGCTATATATGCAACAAGAATTCATACACTGTAGGGCAACAAAAACCTGGATTTTTATTTACTTTTAAAATTTCATTGCACATTCTGAGAAATTTAAATAAATAAAAATGCTTTGACCATAGATTTTATTTTTAAAAGGACACTGTTGAATATTGAATATTTAATGTTTTTTGTTCAATCCTCTTTAGAGGATTTTTAAACAATACCTATTCTCAAAAGAATTTTTAACATGGATTTTATACATGTTATTTTATAAATATAATTCATCAAACAAATAAGAGTGTAATCATAAATTTAAAAAAAAAGGCCAAAATACAAAAATAAACATAAGAAATCTGCTTTTTAATAACTTTATGAACATTTACACTTTTTCTCAATCCTTGTACAATGTAGAAAAAATCATAATAAATGCTATTGTATGACATGCTTCTGCACTTTTAATTATAACATATTCCTAACTACAATTGAAAGAAAAATTTGGTTTTAAATATCAATAAGACATTTTTTTTATGCAAAGAAAATTCTTACTTATTCCTTAAGAGCTTTAGGTAATTTAATTCCAAGAACAAAACTGTTAGTGTTTTGAAGAAACTGTGTATTTAAAAAAGGATTAGCAAAGGAAACACATTAGATTTATTTTATTTTAAAAAAAAGCAACAATGAAAAAAATTAAACAGGTAAAAAGTGAAGCAGATAAAAATGATGGGAGATGGGGCAAACAAAAAAGATATTTTGTTCTTCAAAATTGTTCCTATTATTAAAAAAATAATAAAAGGAAATTCTTAGAAGAATTTTAAAATTATGATACATAGTTCATTTATATTATTTTAAGTAATTATTAACCCTTAACTGGGGACGAGACAGCAATGGATTTTCGATCACCCCTATTCTATTTTTAGCTCAATTGAATGGATTGACCCTATAGCTTCCTGTTTTGTTACCTTCATGTGCACTTTTTCAATTGATTTCAGCGGATGCCTTTTTAAATAATTCAGTTATTTCTTTGAGTGCGGTCTCTAAGACAGCACCTTCCTGTTAGTGTCCCAGTGATACACAAGGCTTAGCAGATGGAGCTAAAACTTGGGCCCCGAAATATCATCCAATCTACTGATCCTATTATGAAGCAGTGTTCCAGACACTTTTAAATGAAGCAGAAAGTGATTTTAGTGATAAGGCTAATTGTATAGAAGAGTTTTTTGATGAAAGTTCACATTCAATTGATTCTGAAATGTATGTTCTACATAATTAATTTTTCTAGTGATAATGTATTTTGAAAAATTTATAAAATATATTAATATACCAAGAGGTATATATACAGAATTTATAGGTTGATTTTTATACTAGTTCTTAACCTGTATGTTTGAAATGCCCTAGAAAACCGCACTATGAAAGTCATATAAGTCCTTAAAAAAAGGGCCAATTTTACCCATTGTCAAATTTTTTATTTTTCATATAATTGTTGAATTTTACATTATATTGTCTTCTATAAATCTCCATATACTGTAAAAATCAATATGATTTAAAAAGTAAAATCTAATATGTTTTTTCAAGAATATTATTTATTGTAACATGTAATTTGAGAAGGCATGTAACATGTAATTTGTATGTTCCAACGCATTTCCTTTTTTCAGTGATAATGTATTTTGAAAAATTTCTAAAACATATCTATATAGCAAGAAAAATATCTGCAATATATAGGGGCAGTTTTTCATACTAATACATTTATTAGAAAATTTAATCTCAGTGTAAATGAAATGCGGTCTCGTAGACCGCACCTCTCCAGTTAGTGTTCTAAAATTTCACCTCCTCAATTAAGGGTTAATACACCTCAAAAAAAAATCCTCGGTATTGGTCACAATTAGCTGACATCAAGGTTCTTACATTTTAGAAGCATTAATAATTTGGTAAATCCTAATTTCTGAAAACAGTGCAAAGAAACTAACAAAAATTCTTAATAAAACTTTGATTCAATCATAACATTATAAATATATAAAATTAAGAATTGCAAATAATATAACAATCTAAGAGTATAAATTAAATTAATTAAAATTTATCCACAAAGCATACATCATGTTTCTGACATTTATTTTGACTTACGAGAAAAAAAGATGCAACTTGAAAAATGTAAAAATAACTAATAGGAGAAAACACGTTTTTGCGGATTGTTGTTTTTACGAAAACTAAATAAAAGAGTGGAGATGAGATGTCATGATACTGAATAAATTGATTCTATTCCAAAACACAATTGTATTTTACTTTGATTTCTAATTTCATGAAAGTAGGGAAACACAACAGAGTAACAAAATATCTTATAAAGGACAAATAGTTATTTAAATTAAGGTAAATTCCTAAGAAGCTCTTCAATTAAAAATTGTAAAATCCATTAATGACACGGCTAATCTACACATTTTTTTTTTAAAAAATAGATATTGTTTTGGTGATCTGCTTAGTGAATTTCAATAAGTTTTTGGCAGAAAAATAAATCGATGAAACCGAACTCGCAAAGTTTGGGTTCGTAGCCGAGTGACAAGACCACAAGACAAAAGTAATTACTCGTGTCCCGTAGCTGTTATCTGTCTTATAAAGCTTCACCATATTTCAGCAACGATTTCAACCAATTTTAATAATCTAATTGCTACATTTATTTTTAATTAATGAATTTATGAAATTCGTACATTTGGTCCAAACTAACCCACAATTATTTTATTGATCAGATCTTTCTTTCATAACATAATATTTTTCCGTATGACTTATTAATTTTTCCTTATTTGCTCAAGTGTGTTTTAATATTTATAATGCTTTGCTGTAACCGATAAATGACAATGATGCGACTTTCTTTTACATATCAATACAATTATATTGAACCTTCTGCTAAAAAAGAGACTTAATTATAATTATATTTAAAAACGAATCAATACTCATAAAGATAAATAAAATTCTTGAATATAAATGCAAATGATTAGACCTATTGTAGTTCGGTACATTATGAATTTTAATAAATTGTTGATTCTTAGTTTTTCCAGAGATATTTCTAAATTAAAGGTAATAGAAAAGTAATTTTTTCGGCTGAAAATCCCACATGAAAAATAATACGTTGACTTACAAACTTACAATATTTTAATGATAACAAAGTCTTGAGTAAAATAGACATAAAATTTTTGGTCTTTATAAAATGAACTTTAAACTTGTAAGAAAAAACAAACAAGAAAGTTGTTTTAGTTATGAATCTTTTAAGTATAATGTTGTTCTTTTTATTAAAAACCATATATTTAACCAAAGTTTTTAATTATTAATTTTATGATTCCAAAAATTAGGGGTTAATTTTTGGACAAATGTCATATCTTTCACAGGAAAAAAAAGAATCCCTGGTTTGAATTCCTGCCCGAAAAAATCCCTTGGCAAAGTCTTTGGACTAGATTCACTTTTTTAGTAATTTTTTTCATTTTTTTCTTATTTTTATATATTATAATTTTCATTCCTTTTTTACATGGAATAAGTTGCATGTAATCTTTTTTTCTATATAAAGACCTTATTACACAGCCAAATTCCGTCTACACTTTCGTGGACAAACGCGCACGAAAATATGTGTGTAGTGACGTCACGTGGGGATTTGCTGTATGGTAAACCTAAAACACATGTGTACTTTATGCTAATTTATCGCTCTTTATTCGCTTTTTCTGTTTGATGAATATCTGTAGTCTACTCGGTTGGATTCCTGTTCATACATTCCGTAGGGATTGCAATACAGGTATACCGAATACCGGTATTTTGATCTATTTGTACAATTTTGTAATACCGGTATTCACAATTTAAATACCCGTTTTTTCGGTATTTACTAGAAATTTCTAAAATTGTCTCCACTATATGTTCAGGGATCGCCAACATAATAAAATAGTATACGTTTTTGTTTTTATGCCTTCCTAACAGGCGAAATTAATTATCTAATTAAAGGCTTAATTAATTGCTTAAATATAAATTGGCGGAGCATGGATTATCCCTGAAAGAAGATATTGTATCCATAACGACAGATGGAGCAACAGTTATGAAAAAAAGGTTACGTTGGAAAGTTGATTGGTGCAAATAAGCAATTGTGCTATGCTCATGGATTTCACTTAGGAGTAATAGATGTATCATGCCAAAAAAAAAAAAAAACAGTACAAACCAAATACTGTGGATATACAGTACTGTGCGAATTTATTGGGACAAATACAAAAATTTTCACAAGTCCTCATCTAACTTGAATGAGATCCTGTACACGGTTTGGCATGGATTCCACTAAATTAGAGCATAAATTTTTGATTTCGTCATCACGGAAGCAAACTTTTATAGCATTCTCAATTATTGTTTTCTTTGTTGAGCAGTCCATTTTACTCCCACGTCTCTTTACAATGCTCCACAAATTTTCGATGGAATTTACCGAGAATTACCAGACCAATCCAAAACCGTTATTTACTGTTTTTGAAAAAAAAATCATCGTTAGCTTAGAAGTATGGCATGAAGCAAGATCTTGTTGAAAGATATCAACACCACCATCGAACGTTTGCATCATAGGCACAATTTTACTTTCTATTATAGAAATGTATTGTTTAGAATTCACCATCTCTTCGATTTGTATTAAGCTGCCAGATTTTCCAGAAGTAAAATAACCCCAAAACAACTGTTTCTGAGGGTGCGTAAGTGTTTGAATAAGATGTTGTTCCCTGATGGGTTCTCCACCACTTTGTTTTACAAATTTAGAACAAGAAAAAGCGTTTCGTCGCTGAATACAACCTTCTTCCAATCTTGTGCAGTCCATTGATATTTCCTCGCGCGATCCAAACGTTTTTTCTTCATTGCAGGTGTTAATAACTGTTTTTCTATTGGTTTTTTGCAAATCTCCCTTCTTCAATAAGCTTCCGTCGAACTGTCGATGAATCCACGCTCATACCAGAAGCTAATAATTCTTTCTGAAGATCTCTTCTTGTTTTGTAAGGATGCATTGTACTATTTCGTACAAGAAATTTGTCTGTTCGAGGTGTGGTCTTGCGTTTGTGTCCACATTTACTCTTTCGTTTTGGAGACACTATCCCAAAATTCTTTTGCTGATTAATAATCCTAAGAACACTGGATTTTCCGATTCCAACTGCTCCAGCAATATCCTTCACAGTCATAGAAGTATGCTGACTAAGGGTAACAATTCTAGTCCTTTTCCTTGGAGTGATATTAATTTTTTAAGTACACGTCAGAAGGAGACAATTCACACAAGCGACCACTTCTTACAGAAACTGAAGGGAAAAATTTTAGACATGTCATAGTCATGTGGTTAAACCGGTTTAAACTAGTTAAGGGCAGTCACGCATTGTAAGAAAATGCAATTGAAACCGGTTTGAGGCATAAAATCCCCAAGTAAGGAACACTTTTATTAAAAATATGATTGACCCAATTAATTCGCACAGTACTGTAGAAACTTCAAAGTCCAACTTTGAAGAGAGTAAGAGTGTGAGTGATATTGACAATGAAGATAATGACAATGTAAATGTTGAAGAAGATATTGCTAATGCGGATAAAATATTAACCCATCAAGAATTGCTTCCTATAATTTAGGAAATTCGAAAAATTGTTAAGATATTTAAACGTTCTCCTACAAAAATTCCATATTACAAAAATATATACTTACTGAAAATAAAACAGAATATATGTTAATATCATATTCTAAAACACATTGGAACAGTTTACTCCTAATGATGGAACGATTTTTGAAACTGGGAAATCCAATCCAAAAAGCAATAATCGATTAAACCTGTAATACCGAAATAGAAAATGTCTTACGGTTTTTACACAAATATAATGATATTAAAAATAAACCAATTAATTAAAAGAGATTAACCAATTCAAATCTTATCAAATGTATAGTAAATTTTCTTAAAATTTTGTACCCACAAACTTATCCACATTCAGAAGAATTCGGCTCAGTTATCGAAGATTATGATGACACTAAGGTCGATATTGTAAAGGAATTGTCTCTTGAACAAAAATTAGAATTAGCAATAAATTAAAAAAAATTCAATGAATCAAAATACAATACAGAAATCAGCTATATCCAAAACCATCCGACGAGAAATCGATTTATTTGAAGATGAGGGATTTAGAGATAAATACTGGAAAAAGTAAATCGCGCATTGCTAACGGTACCATCAACTAGCGTAGATGCCGGAAGAGCGTTTTCGACAGCTGGTAAATTTTGCACAAAATTACTTTTCAGGCTTAATGACAGTACAATTGATGCATTATGTTTTTTAAGATCAATTTAAAAAATTTTGTAATAGTACCACAGACTGAATAGTGATATTTACATTTTTTTTTTTGTGATTTAAATAAAGAAGATGTTCCTTTACTTTTTTTGTGATTCTTTATATACTGTTATAATTTATAAGTTACAAATTATTTTTTGTAATATTTACACTCTCTAATAAAACTGGCAAATTAAAAAAAAAAAAAACCTGTGTTTTCTTTTTTTTTCTTTCTAAAATTTCTAATACCGGTATTAAAACCTGTATCCCGGTATTAAGATCTAAAAAATACCGAATACCGGTATTGAAATTTTGGTCCGATATTGCAATCCCTACGTACATTATATCCTGGGATATATTGCTGTTCCATTAATTTTGTTAATTTTTCGGTAATAATGACAGGTTTATGTACAAAAAAAAAAAGTCTAATAATTGCATAATGTATCTGTATTGGTATTTTATAGATAAAATTGTGAAAATCAAATTTAACACAGAAATATGCTAAAAAAGCGATTTTGTGAGTTGGATGTGCAATTAATTTTAAAAATAAAAACATCACTATTATTTATTAATTAAAACATTAAACAATAACAGAATCATTCATATTCTGCAATTCCCTCAAATGTACTATATAATGTGCTGAGCAATATTTCAGTGGTAAGAGAATGAATTGATCCTTATTAACTTTTACAACAGCATAGGAATTAAATAATTTTTTTAACTGTATGAAAGATGTTAATTACATATTTTAGAAATTGAAAAATTCTACCATTATTTTAAAAAAAATTAAAAATTTAATCAGATGAAATACAATTCACCAAAAGAAGACAGTTCACATAAACATTAATATATTTTTTTAATTCTGAAAATAAATTTTCTTGGTTTTGATGACTATCTGCGGGTGTCAATGTCTCTTCATCTTCTGACAATTATTGCACGAATTTCTTCGTGTAACATTCTTTCTTTAATAATGAATATTCAGTGGATTCCAAATAGCCGGCTAAATAAAGGCTCATGAATAAAGTCAATCAAAACCCATTTTTTTATCACACGACCGTATAAAATTTTCCCCCCGTCTTTTAAGGAGTGATTCGGAAATGGCGTCAATCGTGCCATTCTTGGCAACTACGTCACAACCAAAGCCATGCGCGATTGGCTGAATTTCGTTTGCAAACAATCTTTCCGTCTACACTTTCAAGCCGGTTAAAAACAGTTCCCGATGACGAAAATCCTGCTTGACCGGTTGCCTGCGGGTATAAACGGGAAACTGACTCGAATTGTGATGTTTTCCTCACATTTCTTCCAAATAATTTGAATTTTTTTAATAGTTTCGTTTCTTTTTAAAATCTTTTCCTCAATTAATTTATTACTACATATTATTTATTTCTGTCTGTGCTTTTTTTTGTTTGAATGTTAATGAAATTTTGTATTATCTATTTATTTTATATTCATTATAATTACTGTTCCATCTCCTGTTCCAAGAATGGCAAAAATCTCATCAAATGGTAAAGTTTGTTACTGAATTTTTGTCGAGATTTCATTGCTCCAATGCCTTCCAGTCTGGATTCTTTTTCTTTATTTTTTATTTTTTTAATTTTTTTTTTGTCATACTCTTAAAGAAGGCTTTTGCCTATTATGGAAGTTATTTATAAATGATACCAAAATCTGTATTAATTGATTTACATTATAGCTTATAATATTTTTTCTTTGTAAAATATGTGAATTAGATTCGAAATGTAAAGCAGGTCATTTCTAATTCGAACTGCATGGGTCTAAAAATACAAGGTTTTCTCTTTGGTTAATATTCTATATTTAATAAAATTATTGCTTTTTGTTTAGCTATATTTAATGTATTTGAAGAAGTTGCATTATATAGCACATAAAACACTGAGAAGGCAAGAATATTAAAGAAATATATCTCTATATATCCTTTGACATTCTAAAAGAATTAAACAAAGGATTAACTTTGTTTCCAATTTTTTAAAAGGAAAAAACAAAGAAACGATTAAATTCATGAACTAAAAATACGTATTGAAGATAAAGCTTTCGGAACCCATTCTATAGTGTCCGTCTTTAAGAGGTAATGTGAATGCCTCGATAGTACAACAAAACATTTGACAATAATTCTTTTTATGAAAGCATTCTTACCTTGGCAGCTTTGAATTCTTTACTAAGCTTATTAATTTCGCTGTAATGTTTGAAAGAATAAAAATAAATCCATTCATTAAACTCTCCAAAAAATCAAAGGTAATACACATAATCACCAAAAGTTCACATGTAATGTATATAATCACCAAAAAATTAAAGGTAATGTAAATCACCAAAAAATCAAAGGTAATGTATATATCATTTTCACTGATAAATTGAGCCTTTTGCGATTTTTTTATTAAGTTCACCGAACGTTGAAATATTAGAATAAAATAATCACCTGCTGTTGTCAAAATGTGGTTTAAACATTTTTTTATAATTTATAATAATAGAAAATTCATTGAATATCGAAATGCTTAGGTTAATCTATACTTATAATAAAGCTCAATGTGTGTGTGTGTGTGTGTGTGTGTGTGTTGGCGCTCTACAGGCCAGACCATTCAACCTACAGCTACCAAATTTGGCACGTGTATACCTTGGAGGCCGGGAATGTGCACCTGGGGGTTATTTTTTCGAATTTTTAATTAGAATTTTATTTATTTAAAAATTAAGCGAAATTTTGACGTGTTTCTGCTATAACTGCCGAAAATATTACAGCACAAAAAAGATTTTTACATGAAGTTAAAGATAAAAAATTTATCTTTTAAATGATACTACTGTTTTAATCTTAAAATTAAATCTCTATTTTTAATGAATTTTTAAATAAATATTTTAACTATGTTTTTCAATAATTTTTTTCGTCAAAAATAAAAATGAGGATTAAGCACGTTTCGCATTCAGGAGAAAAAAATAGCTTTTTTCAAAGTGTTGCCATCACATTGATTAAAGCTCTAACTGAAAATAAATTAAATCTTTTTGGAAATGAAATCTGCAAAAATATAATTTTCGTCACGTGTCTGTAGGAAATGAAACAAATATGAAATATTATTTTTTTTTAGAAATAAATTCAAAAAAAATTCTTTTATGATCTTTTACACTCTATATATTATTAATCCTATAAATAAGTTTTATTTTAAGGCAAGTTTTGTTTAATATGAACAAGATATCCATTCAAATCATGGCCACACAGCTAATTTGTAAACCTTTAGTAAGACAAAGATCTGTTGCGACATAAATCGTAAATATTTTATTTAAAAGTAGCAAACGATTATTTTAATAATTATAAATTTTATTTTGTAAATAGTTGTGAAATTCAGATTGGCAACAGTGATATTTTTGGAACTTTTAATTTGTTGTTTAAAAACGATGCTAGAATTTTGAATGAAAATAAGTTGATGTAAATTTGATAATATTATCTACAATGTAATAAGATTTAGTTTCATAATAAATTTGTCTGTATTTTATTTTTGTTGACGCACGAACACAACAGATTTACTAAAATGGTTTAAATAGAAAAATGATTATATTTTATGTAACTTAATTCAATAAATGCTCTAATAAATAACGAATTTTTGATTTTACATAAAGCTTCTGCTGTCGAAATCACGAATAACAAAATGCTCTTGAAACACTAATATTTTAAATAAAAAGAGTTAATTTCTATTCAACTAAATCAATCACTTAAACTGACTGATTTATGAAAATTTGAATATCACTATTCAATAAAAAAAAAGGATAATTTTAGATTTTCCATCGATCGTTTCAAAAGAAATACGCCAATCAGCGCGCAGGTTTCTAAAAATAATTGGCCTAAGATTATGAAAATGTTGAGTTTTTCTAGATTTTTAACATTCAAAACTTCATAAATAAGTCTTAGTTGATCGTGGAAAATAGAAACATTCATTCATTTATTTAAAATTTGGTGTGTCCAGAATATTTCTCAGAATATGATACCTTACTGCATTAAATTTAGATTTCATAATTTTTGAAATATATTTATAGGCTGGAACAAAATATTATTATTGATTTCATTTCAATCCTTTTGAAAGCAAAACTAAAAATTGAATTTTATGCTAAATCTGAGAAATTTTTGTTGAATTATTCTTTGAGATATTACATAAATTATCAAAAATATTTTGTAGTTCACATAAGACTTAAATACCGAGATATTCTGTTTGCAATACTCATATTCAATAATAATAGTAATAAATAAATAGCAATAAAGATGATAAATAAAATTAAACGCTTGGTTTTATTAAAATATATCTTTATATTAATTGCAATTTCATCATTTTCACTTTAAATTAAAGTTGACGTTTTACCGGAAATGACAACAAATTAGCAAAATATATAGAGTAAATTGAACGAAACGATCTAAACAACAGTATAAGTTTGGTATGACTATCAAAATTTGAAGATTAAAAATGTTTTGTTTGAGAATCTATTAAGAGACCAGTTACTTAAAATATTTAATTGAAAATTGTAGCGAGCGGTAATACTGGCGAACCGGCTGGTCGCCAAAGGCGGCTAGTGTCAAATAAAGCAGTAATATATATTTTGTCTTTTATAGAATCTATTGAATATAATTAATTCTGAAAGTAAAATGATTCATTAGGAGGGGGAGGGGGTACTACTTTTTTAGAGCAATTACAGAGTAGTTTGATCAGCACAAACTATCTTTTAGAATGAAATGACTGCTGATTTCCATTAATCTTGGGCCGAAACTCTCTCTCATGCCTGGCTTCCTTGGAACAAATCTGGTGATTTGGAAACTTTCATAGATGACATGAGAGACACTTGCACCGGCATCTATTCCACAAATTAAAAATATTTAATATTTGCACTATGAAGCATGCGTCGGATTCTTCATAAATTCGAATACTAAATCTACAAACTGCTGAGTTTGAATCCTTAACTTCACCAGAAGACCTGCTATACTTTATAATTAAGAAAAAGAAATGTTAATTAAGTTCTTATCTACAATTAGAGTTTTCAACTTTTAAGCTAGTCCATTGTGATGAGATGATTATAGCAATAAAAGAAATCTTATAATATCTCTTGATATAGATTACACCTGAGGGACAATTTTTTATTGGCGATATTTAAAAAAGTTTTATTGTATTAATTAAACGAAACTTGGTTTTGTTGCATTAAATAATCGCTTTAAAACCGTGAAAAAGAAAAATTTCCTATAATCCCTCCCCCCTGAACATTATGGTGAATGAATATCTAAATGGACGTAACACCAGAATTTTATTTAAAACAAAGCAATAGCAGATAATAACGTTTACATAAAGTATTTACATACATAACCAGAAATAATGAAGATATTGTATCCAACTTAAATTATTTTCAATGCTGTAGTTATGACAGAAATAATAACAAATAAATTTATATTATAAATAATTTAGTATTTATTATATCTATTATCAAAATATAATGGTCTTTAAAACAGTATAAAACTCTAATGTAAATTAGAACAACGAGAACAGAATACTTTTTAAAGATATGAATATAGTATATACAAATGTACGAAGATAATCTGTGGTGTTGTTGGAATGGTTATACATGAAAGTTGAAAACTAGCATCTTCGTGTTGGGATTATATTCATTGAATTGCAACATATCTTGATATTTTCCATATTGTTTGTATATATCTTAAAAGCGGTAGTATTTGGGAATTAATATACATAGTTTGCTGTCTCCTAAAATGCGATAATTTCAGCTAAAAAGTTAATATTTTTTGCCGCACGGTCCATCCATAGTAGGTCAAGGTTGAGGACTTAGCTCAGCTTTCAGTTTAAGCCTCAACTCATCCGTGCGTATATTAATGATATTGTTTTAGATTAATCTTTAGTCATTCATCTTTCTGTGGGATTTTATTGAGATGGAGATGCTCTTAGGAATGAGTAGAATAGCTAGTCGCCCTCCTCCTTATATTATGCAGTTGGTTAGATGTTGTGTTGAAGACAGGATGGATTCTCTGTCGATGAATTAATACCAATCTGGTGTCGAATTATACTCCCTGTGCAGGGTTTGAATGCTGAATATTGCTAGTAAAGTTACAATTTGGGATTGAGCCATATACTTTCATATATAGAGCAAGAAAAAAAGATTGAAAAAATTAAGATTTCTATTCATTATATACATTGGGTTGAAGACTAACTCTAATGACTTATGGATCGATAGTTGTTCAATCATCCTTTCTTTTCTTTTGAATTTCTAAGTTAATCTTAAATCGGCACTAACGATTCTTTGAAGACTTATCTGCATTCTGTTTTCTTATTCTATTTGTTTGCTAATATATTCTAGCATGTAAAATAAAATATGAACTTGAATCTATAGAAGCTTCAAAGATTTAACGATATTGATATTGCTTCGCTATCATGCGATCTTTGGAACTTTCGCCGTTTTCCAAAATTAAATGAATTTTGTTCCCTGTGGAAATGGAAAGTTGCTTTCCGAATCATTGGGGTTAAATATGGATAAGTCAAATTTCCTGTGTCTTTCAAGGCTATTATCCAATGAATCTCCTAAATTCATGCGTGAAATTATGAATTTCTACATGTTCGAGCCTGTGTGTTTACATGTTTAAATATTTCATTGTCTTCCTGAGTACACAGTGATTGGTCACAGCATGATGTTGATGAGCAGTATTGTTTTATGATACTTATGTACTTGTAAAATCAAAAGTATCACTTTTGGAGAAGGCTTTGAAAGATTGCGACATTTATTACTGTTCATTGGGAAAGATCTGGCCTCCACATTCTGAAATATTGCACTGTTTGTAAATTGTCAAAAATTCCTCGATATCAATGAGCGGAGAGAAATAAGACTGGTTTTGTATAGTTTATTTGAAAATTGTTTATCAGTTTGTGGATGATAGTTTCTACTGAATTTCTCTCCTTAATTTTTTGGTAAAGTTTTTCGTAAAATTTTTTAGTATAAACAAGGAGTATAATATATGTCATCTTCGTTAAGACATCGAAACAATTATTCTATCTTTGTTTATTTCTTTGAAATTTTCTACCTCTAACTATTTTTAATAGTGAATTTTGCTTGAATGGTATTTTTTAGATTTTTTTATAAAATTTTATTGGTTCTTTGTTTTTTCATCTATATTACAATTATTTTCATGAAAGTTTGTTATGCTCCATTTATTAATAACATTCAAAGAGTTTAGCAAGTTATTAGAATAATAATTACATTTCCCTGATTTCAATTTTCTTAAAAACGGTCGATTTCGTAGTGAACGAGAACTTTGTGCGTGAATTTGAGGTTACTTATCTCCAATCACAATTTACATCATCTGAAAATATAATAAATTTTATCCCAAATTCAAACAAAATGGTCATCTATTCTTTTCCAAATACATCGAATATATTGAGGAATTATGAAGCATTTTGATGCTTTCAAGTTAACATTGTTTCTGATATCTGACTTTATCTTACCTAAGGATGATTATTATGTGTTCCCTTGAGGATAGATTGCGTACTGAAAAGTATCACTGATATGTCTGATTACTGATCTTGAGAAACATGAAAGAGCTTGAAACAGGATTTGAATTTGCTATTTTCACTTTACTTTATTGGAGAAGATGAAAAGGGATGTATCTATAACGTGTCTTACAACAGTCCTGTGAACTGTAATCATGTAACTTGGTTATTTTCTCCAGGAGGAGCAGCTACAGAGTTTCCATAGCTTGGCTCAAAGGAACTGTCTTCTTAGCCAGTTTCACTCAGTATCCAGCGCAACATAGCTAAGGCTTTGCTCATTCTCTTAAATATTCACTAACTGATCTTGTTCGAAAACAACCTCCCCGGATACGCTTGACATTTTATTATTTCGGGGAAGCAAATGATGAGCGTAGAAAAAAGAGATGAAAGTGCGTGAGCACCCAGATGATAAGGACAACAAATGCGAATAGTTGTTGTGATAAATAACTAGTACACTTTGCAATGATAAATAACCAGAATGTAGGTATTTTGCAGATGCTTTTTATTTTATCTGTCTTCTTGACATAGGATAGAACAGAAATGCGATTAGATTCAAGAGTATAAGGTTGATTGCATCGGGAATTGCTGTTTTCACTATCCTTCCAGAAAATTTCAAAAATGTATTGGTTGAGGGGTGAAGTTTTGAGATACCGGAGGCTCTACTTGTCAGGTATAATGTAGCAAACGGTCAAAGCGAAATGACTTTATTTATTAGAATTCCAAAGCGATTTGGTTCAAAATCTACGATCATTATGCAGTTTTTAAACGTTGTAAAATTTTTTTTGGTTTTCTGTATATAGATAGTATTACATTATCTTTTCTTTAAACGAAGATAATGATGAAACATAATCGAAACTCTTCTTGAAATAATTGAATATACGTACAGACCCACAATCTCCAAAAATTCCATGACCTTCAGGCAGTTGCTTAAAGAAAATGGATGAACTTAGAGTCAAACAGATTATTTATAAAGGATTTTTTCTTCTATACAGAAAACTATTGAAGCGAAATTGCATTTTCTGGACTATTTGCAAGACTCAATATGTTATTTCCAGTTATTATAGCGCTTCCAAGATTAATAGAAATTTACTGAACTATTAGGATATTGTATGCTGGGCTATTTTGGTATTCTATAATTATTTTATGTAGAAATTTTTTCGAAAGCAAAGATTTAGTTATAAATAATAAGTAATTAGAAAAGAAATTCAAAAATTTTCCTGCGTTTTATGCCCAAAAATGCCTTGTCCTTTTTAATGCGTATGAAATTTTGCTTAGCTTTAAAATATCGCTGTTGTTCAGCGTCCAGGTAGCTGTTCAGTTCCAAGTTGGTCCTCAGAATTATTCTAGGTTTAGGGTTTCCCTTTTTCTTTAGGTTGTAAACGCTGCAACAAATAAATGGGGATATAAATTATGAGCTTTCATACATTTCTGTTTAAAAAAAACTGATATTTTTCACATATTAATTATAATATAAGAGATAAACATCTTAATTAATTAGTTTTAAAGATCCGGTACTGAATAAATAAAAATCTCATTTCAAATTTCTAATAGGGTCATAATGTCTTCAGCT
>JAPMOR010054736.1:297138-317411 GCA_026543865.1 Argiope aurantia | reverse complement strand
TTAATCTATCCTAGTTGAGTAGCTACAGATATTCAGGATGACTTTTTTTGCACTAGACATTGTACGTGATCTATACCACTGTCGATAACCAGGAAAAAAAATCCAATTAAAAAGTGTCCAATGTAATAATGCATTCTAATACTAGAAACATTGAATGAAAAGAGTTTCTTACAATTGTTAAGTCTAACTTCCATAATTCATAGATATCTGAATGAAAAGCATGGCGCTTTTTATTCTTTTTTTTCTTCATATTGTATTATTACAACTCGAATAAATACTACAAACTGAAAGAGAAAATAAGAAATCGTGTTCAGTTGAAGCTTCGAAAATTTTCATATTAATATCTCGGTGGAAATTTGTTTGGGGGTTTTCTTCTATAATCTTAAAATAACAATCAGAACTGTCCCTTCTAAGTTTGAGTAGTATTCACTTTATAACAAGAAGGCATTCTGTAGTTCTTTCCTACCCAGAAAGCTATCATGAGACATACTGAATTAGGTGTTTATAACTGTCATTAAAGTTGACAGAATTTTCAATTGCCTCGTTTACAATGGTATTTTTAAGATTGTTCTATTATATTTCTTACCTTTGGGTTTCTGGCTACAAAAATGTATTTAGCCTCTGAAGAATATGGTACCATATGGTATGGAAGATGAAACTTGATGGCCCCAGGCCTTTTCATGTTCTCTGCAGCCTCCGCACCAGTCATCTCCAAAAAGGGAGTTTCAGTGAAAAATTCTAAAGCCGAACTGAAGGGCTTACCGTTCCTAAAAATGCAACCTACTATGCTCTGTACCCAGGTGGTTCCACACTTGGGATATGTCACTATGAATAGGTCGTCTGATCGAGGTTTGTAAGCCAGGGCAGATTTATAAGCCTCGACTGAAAACATTCCTGGAATTAAGAATCCATCCACATTTTGATAATGGGGAAATTTCGGTTTTTGTCCCTCTATTTCATCTGAGTTTGGCATGGTTGGAAATAAAGATCAGAAATTTTCACTGAAAGTAAAAGACGAAAGTTAAATTTTTGTGTTGAAGAGAAACAACATTCCTTAATGCATTGGAATGCTGAAATCTGAGTTATATGTACATATATTGAAATTAACTTAAATGGGATTTATGGATGGGAAATTTTATCATTAAAAATATCTTAAAGAAACTATGAACATTTATTTAATATATGGAAAAAGTAACTACTCTAAAAATTATCACAAGATTTCTTGATAAGGTTATCGAGAAAAAAAATTAATTTTTATTTAAATTGGTGTAAAAAAAATCCCATTTAAAATACAAAAAATATGCAACAATTGTTTATATAATTTTGAAATTTTTTTTCTAGTAGTATATTTTACATGTCATTAAAGTATATGCAAAGAAAAAATATCTTTACTTTAGTATCTGGTACTTTAATAAATTTATTTCCTTTTTATAGTAAAAATTTTCAATTTTTTTTTTTCAATTCTCTAATAAAAAAGTGTAATATGACAACAGGTAACAAACTCTTTCACGTCTTTCTGACGTGAATAATAAAAATAATTTCATGTATCATTATTATTTTAAAAAGATAGCAAATATAATGTCAAGAATAAAAGCAATTCATTAACTAACTATTCTCTAATAAATTGCATTAATTTTGACTGTTTTTAAAAAAGTCTTTCCACGTAAATCTCTTGGAATATCTTCATAAACACCATTGCAAATATCAACAAATAGAAAATATGCTTTTAAGACAGACAATCAAATAGGATTTCTCAGAAGCAATAAATACAACATTTCGTTTTATAATTTATATCCGAATTAAACTCGTGATGTTCGGACAAATGTAATCTTTTAACAATATCAAGGTAAATTATTCTTAATATATCATTATGAATATTTTATAAGTTACTGCTGAGAAAACAAGTTGTTTTCTCAATAAGAATATTGAATTTCTCTTAATTTTCAAGAAGTTAGTTTTATGATAACTGAAAAGTCTGCAATATTTGTATTCTTAAAATGCAAAACGTTTTCGAATCTTAATTTAAAATCTAAATCTTTTTCGAATTAAGATTGCATAAACATCAAAACTTGCAAATGAATTCGCTTTCAGGATACTTTGTTAGATATTTGTTAAAAAAAATAATTAAAATCATATAATCGCAATCAGAACTGGATAAAAAAAACTTACCTTTTTCTTTTCTTTTTTTAAAATTCAAATACGTTTTTTCACAACAAATGATCAACTAGCTTAATAAGACATCTAATGTCGCTATTTAAATATGCTACATAAGATATCATCGGAATTACAAGATATATTGCTTCATTATATACACAGTCATGCTATTTAATCAACACAGGCATATAGATGAGGTAGCATATTTCATAATGAGAAAAAAAAAAGTAACATAATTTTGCCATTTATCTTTTTTAAAAGGAAATGAAAAGGAAAATTTGGTAATATTTTTGTTTTGTAGGTTATCAGTTCTTGATCGGCTTTGGTTCAAGAGAAATTTGTTCATACCTTCTCTCTCTCTCTCTCTTTTTTTGTCATACAAAAAAAAAAGGTGTGGGGGAGGAGGGGAGAGCTTTTTTTTTCCCATTAAAGGAAAGCAAATTTCGCAGTTTTGGTTTCAAATCAAAAGATTCTCGCTGTACGCAATAAATACAGGATATTCCAAAAAGTTCATTTCGGAATTTTAAGAATGGGTCAGGCATACTGTAGAAAATCCTTTTATTCCAAAACACGACGTCACAAATGCAAAAAGCGACAGCTGGGGTGGAGGGTGGGATAGATCTTTGTCAAAGAATTAAGAACAAGGGCGAAAAAATCACATCAGATGAAGTATGCAGCATAGATTTAATGAGTAAAAATTTGTAACAGCACAGTAACGCAGCTACATGAATAAAAGCATACAGAGTGTCATACTACTCATTTTTTGGATTTGGAAATCCTCCGCATTCTTGAGCATGTTTCAGAAACCGTTTATTTCTTCGAAAAAAAAAGGAGTGGCAGGAAAGATGAAAGGAGGTGATATATATATTTACCAACAGAATGTATTCAGATTATTCGTGGAATTGAGAGGTGTAATAGCAATTCATCTTTCTGCATACCACCCTTTAGCGAAGTACAATCGTCGAAAAGTGCCCGTCACAGGATCCTGGAATGAACAATATTTATAGCTTCAGGTAGTAAATCCTTTCCATTAAATACTAAAAAGGCCGTTGTTGAAATTGCAGTTTACTAGCTATCATATTGTTACGAATCTGTGATGCTGCTTCCCAGCATAGTATGTTCCATCATCAGAAAGACAGTTTTACAATCATCTGTATTGAACGGAGTCCGGGTGTCGCGTCGGAGGTTCCAGAGCTTGACGACAAACTTGGAGACCATTTGGTGGCTTGGTGACGAATTTGGTGACTTTGGCGCCAAAATAGATTATACCCGAAACATCGAGAATTTTCCCGATACGTCCATTGAGAACCGAGATACGCCTCGAACGTTCCTGATTGGTTGAGAGGCTTCTAGTCCCGCCTCCTGAGACCTATAAAAGGAGGCAGTCGGCAGCTGCCAGAGGAGAGTAGTCGGAATCGACGGTAAAGAGCAAGTCTTCCAGAGATTAGCAGAGCAGCGATGGAGTCAAGCTAGTGCTGAACTAAGCTGTGTGCTACTGTCTGCAGTAGAGTCTTGTTGTGTACTACTGTGTGCACGTCTCGCGGCTGAAGATAATTGTCTTCTCTGTGCTGTATATAGTTGTCGTCTTTGTGCTGTCCTGTGTGTCTTCGTGTAAATAAACGTCGTTGTTTCTTTTTCTACTGCCGCCTGCTGATTGAGCGTTCTCCACACCATATCACTTCCATTATCCAAACGAACCCGGAATTTCGTAACAATATATATCATGTTGCATTTGACTTATAATGTTGCTAATCATACAACAGTATTATGCATTTCTACTCTATTAAGTTTTTTTTCGTTCATTTATTTGTCATACTTAGGATGGTGTATTTTTTTTATCATTTTCCTGAACACGAAGTATACAAAACAGAAGTTTTGTAATAGTCAAAATATGTATCCGAGAATTCGTCGAATATTTATGTTTCAGACCTTTATGAACCCTAAAAACGGATTTTTGAAAGTATGCCTCTATCTGTCTCTGAACAGGATAACTGAGAAACGCTTTGAATGAAATGAATGGAGTTTCTTCATACTATCTTTACACCAAATGTGTAGATTTCTATCAAATTTTGAGCGAAATTCGTTCATAGGAAGTCTATCTAGTTGGCTAGCCGAGTGCAAGTGAACGCGAGAGCTATAAAACGTAAAGAGTTAGATAGATAACAATTGCTTCACAGCTTTAACATCTTAAATATAGAACCTTATCAAATTTTGAACCAAATCCGTCGAAGGGTTGATTGTCTGTTGGTATGTACTTTCCAATGCATGTAAATGTGATGGCATAAATAAGAAAAATTCGAAATGTGATTTCTTTTTTTTTTACAGAAATTGAAGTTTCGATAAATTTTGGCCTTAATCGGGTGGAGAAGAAAAGCGCTTGAAATGCATATTCAGTTTTTTTTACAATACTACTCTTATCTGAGAGAGCCTGAGTACGCCCTTTTCCACGGTTCACATTTTTTTGTGGAAAAGAGAGGGGAAGTAATACTTTTATTAGCGATCATTTTAGATCGGTTCCTTCTGATTCTATTCAATTTGTTGACTAACAATTCCTTCTAATGGTTACTTTATTGTCAGCTTTCTTCTATGAGTTGGATTTTCAAACAATGTAAAAGAATATGATCAATGTCATTTTTTCTTTTTGGCGTTTACAGGAAGGACAATAAGGTTAACCATAAGTTCTAAATTTATTCAGGAGGGTGAAGTATTAACTATTTGTGTATTTAGCTTGTTGTGGTTATACTCTCTGTTAGTAAAGGATAAAAGGAAGGAATATCCCATAGACTTTTTTAGTACTAACTACTTTGATAAGTTTGTGATATCTTCAAAGAAAATCTATTCAAAGTATGGGTTCGATTCCATGACTGTTTTTGCGATGAAATTTGCCTTTTCATTCCACAAAATATTGGAATAACCTAGAATCCAAGCTAATACGATCTTTGATTTAATTTTGCTCTAATTAGAATTTTCTGGGCTATTCTATGAATAACTCCCAGTGATTTGAAATATAAACTTTTTAAAGTTTCAGAGACAGAAAGACTTCAATCCATCGTGCTTTTAGATCAGACGCTGCCAAAGAATAACGTATTAAGTCTAGTTGCCATACTGAGAATTTATTCTCAGTGTCCCTCGAAGCTTGTGTGGCATAATGTTCAGAGTCAAATGATTCGTAAATATGTTTTGAAGATCTAAAGTTCGAATCTGAATTAGAGTAGTTCGTTGTTTTCTTCATTTACTTTATGTATCTTGAATATAACTGTCTGCAAGAATACTAGAGATATATGACAAAGTTACTGTTTTCAATGAATTTTGTTTTCTTTTTTTATGAAAAAAAAATGTTTTGTAATTAAGAAATCAATATTAGAAACCTTTATAAAACATGATAATATATAAATAGCAGCAGTTTACCATATTTTAAAAAGCATTGTTACCATAAAATTCTGGCACAAAAAAAATCTGTTAGATAAATAATTTTATTTATTTTAAGAAATTAATTGCAACAATGTTTGATTAAAGTCAATTTTTGTAAAATATTGCACAAAATCGCATTAGTAACATTACAGATTCTTCTTCAGCGACTGAACAATTTTATAAAAAACTGTGTAATTTCTGTATTTAACAATATAATATTGCATTTTATTATCATTTTTATGTGATTCACCGGATTTGGTACTAACTACTAACTACTTCACCCGATTTGCGCATCTTTGCCCCGATGATGCTACATCGGGGCAAAGATGCGCAAATTGGAGCTCTGAACCTCCCAAGTATATTTTTCGCTTGTGCACGTGATAAAATCGGAAAGCATGATTGGCTAATCCGAGCAAAAACTATTGAACTTGTCGCTAAAGGAAAATTTAGCGACAGTGGGGATAATTTTTCCTCATTCCGATGACAAGGAAAATATTTGACTTCGTACATTTGAAAATCCAAAACCTCCCCTTTCAGTATAAAGGGAACTGTTATTCTCTAGAATGTAGTTTAGGGGGTTTAAAGGAAATTGAGAACAGGTTTTGACTGGACGGACATTCTAGGCAGAATGAATTTTTTTTTGTGCATCTACTTTAGTAGCGAGTGACGAATAGTTATAAAAGTTCTTTTAGAATTATAAGCATAGTATTAATATATTTAGCCATGAATGCAGTAAAATTTCTTTTGGAAACAAATATTTCAACACTTCCATTTGAAGATAAATGTGCCATTAAAAAATTGGGCAGACCTGTTCCTGCTTTAAGTATTGTTCAGAAACAAAACGTGAAAGGTAAAGGATACACTCGTTCTTTCAATGCGAATGTATACGACAGGAACAACTGGATATGCAGATGCGATTTCAATAATCGTTTTTATTGCTTTCCCTGCTTAATATTCGCTAAAGGAAGTGACAGTAGTTGGACGAAAACTTGCGTATGCGACTTATCACATTTGTCACAGAAAATTAAAAAACATGAACAGTCCATGAGCCATCTAAATGCCTGTCTCGACCTCTCAGTCTTAGGCAAAATTTAAATTAGAGAGCAGCTTAATGAAGCTTTTCGGAGAAATGTGGAGAGACAAAACGATCAAGTCAGAAAAAATCGCTACGTGTTATCAAGAATAATTGATTGTATAAAGTTTTGTGGTGAATTTGAATTGGCTCTCAGAGGACATGATGAAACGACGTCATCAAAAAATCTTGGAATATTTAGAGGCTTAATAAATTTTACATCTGCTCTTGATAATGTTTTAAATGAACATTTGAATTCGGCTTCTGTTTTTAAGGGTACTTCGAAAGAAATACAAAATGATTTGTTGGATTGTATGTTACAAGTCAGCAAAGAAAGAATCCTAGAGGAAATCCGTGCTGCTGATTTTGTCTCCATAATTGCCGATGAAACCACAGATGTGTCGACTAAATTTCAAATGGTGGTTGTTCTCCGGTACGTCCTATGCAATGGGAAACCAACAGAAAGGTTCTGGACTTTTTTAACACCTGAAAATCACGATGCACATACCCTTACAAATTCTTTAAAGAATATTCTGAGTGAAATTATCACTAATAAGGAAAAATTAATTTCTCAGAGTTATGATGGTGCTAGTGTTATGAGTGGACGACATTCAGGGGTACAGGCCCTTATACGACAGGAATACCCTTATGCTTATTTTGTACATTGTTATGCTCATCAACTAAATCTGATCATGGCGAAAGCAGCAAGTCAAAATAGAGAAGTCAGAATTTTCTTCGCAAATTTGACAGAAATTTCAAGCTTTTTCTCCCACTCCACTCGGAGAACAGAGATGTTAAATAAAATTGTTGGTAGAAGACTTCCATCTTGTTCTAAAACTAGGTGGAATTTTAATGTGAGAGCAATGCTAACCATTTATGAAAATAAAGATTCCTTAATAGAATGCTTTGAGGAACTCGAAGAAACAAGTAAGCAGACTATGATAATAAATCAGGCTCAAGGACTCAGGTTGAAGATGCAACAACCGAATTTTAACTTCTGGTTAGAATTCTTTTATAAGTTAATGCCTCATATTGATATTTTTTACAATATGTTGCAAAAGAGAAATATAAACCCTATGTCAATTAAAACTGCCATAGAATCATTCATAAACGAAATAACGAAGATAAGAGAGGAAATTGACTTCATTCAAGTAGAAAAGACCGAAAATTTGAAAAGAAGCAAAGATCTATCAGTTACACGAAATGTTGCCGCAAAAGAAATCTGTGACTTAATAGAAAAACAAGCTAAAGACAAATTTGAGTTTTGTGGGCATTTAGTAGCAGCCAATTTATTTGAAGGGGGAAATTTCCCAAATTACAAAAAATTGTTTCCAGAAGAAACTTTAAATACAACTGTAGCAATGTACCCCTTTATAAACAAAAGTAAATTAAAAACAGAGCTGCAAATAATTTAGAACAGAAATGATTTCGAAAATGTTAAAAAAGCAACGGATTTCTTGAATTTTTTGCTTGAAAATAACTTGGAGGATTGTTTTGGCGAAGGGACGAAACTTCTGAAGCTGCTATTAACTGTCCCAATGACAACCGCAGAAGCTGAAAGTTGCTTTTCATCTTTAAAACGGATTAAAACCTTCCTGAGGAGTACGATGGATGAGGAAAGACTCAATGTTCTTGCAATATTGTCTATCGAAAAAGAAATGATTTCTAAAATGGAGGACTTTAACGAAAGGGTTATAGACAAATTCGCTTCAAAAAAAGAACGAAGGATGGACTTTACATACAAACTTTCAGCAGCTGTTGCCAAAGGAAGTAAGGAAACCTGATATTTATTTCGCTGTGAGTATTTTTTAAACAGCTTTTTTACAATTTATAACTTCTTACATTGCTTTTAATATGTATCTATGCTTTAAATCTAATGCTCATAATACTAGAAAACCAGCTAAAGTAGTCCCTATGTTTCAGTAATATATTGTTTTTTAACTAGTAAACTAATACAGTAGCGTGGTCAAGATTTCAGTTGGGGGTGGAGGGGAGATACAAGCAGATTTGCAATGGAGATCATCATATAAAGTATTTAAAATTAATAATTTACTCATCAGAGGAATATCGATCATAGGATAAAAGGGAAGGTGTAGGTGTCCCGAAGATAAAAACATTAGTGCAATTGGATTCGTTGTACTTTTTTTTTTACCCATTCTGAAACCAAATAAGAAAATCTATTTGCTTCGTTTGCACAGATTTGTAGACCGTTTCTCATGCTTACATATTAAGATCAAACAGACATTTAAATAAAATACTTTTAATGATGAAGCAATATTAAAAGATAGTTTCGTTCGCCAAGAAAACTTTCTGGCAATCTTGCTGTCTGGGAATATTTCTCGGAACAAGTTTCAAATTTCCAAGCAAAAATTATACGAATAATAGCTCTCGATATATTTCAAATACCATTTCAGTTTTGCATCAACACCTTGTAAACGTACAATAAATAGCGCAATATATTATTGCCGGTTGTTGGTCTCTTGAAGATCATTTCTAGGCAATTGTGATGACATTTCCATTTGCACCCTCTCACTCTAAACTACAAAGGCAAAGAAGAACGGTGATTAACAGCATTCAACATCACTTTTCCGTAAATGGAATTCTAAAGACAAAACTCAGTCACAAACTGGCTTTCTTTTTTTCTACCCCCCCAAAAAAATATATATATATATAATGTCTGTAAATTTTGCCTCAACAAAAATTCATATCCCGAGTACAGCAAAATAAAGTTCAAAGAATTCTCAAGGACTCTGGGAATCTTGTGGATTTCATAATTTTGGACTACAATCCAATGACAAAACGGCATATGAGCAAACACTCGTTTTGTTCATCACACTAGAAGGAGGATATAACCTAAAAGGATGGAATTAACATGTACTATATCAACATATGACATTTTTTTTAATGGAATCGGATTCTGAAACTCTTCAGAGTTAAAATTAATAAAGGAAACTTTTATAACATTGGAAAAATCCATTTCACAATATTGGAGAAGTTATATATAGCACTGTATATATACAGGGTTTGCCGAATTCGACCGACAAATTCAGAGATGTGACAGGCATCAAGAGGATAAAAAAATCACCATACAACATAGGGTCCCAAACGACGTTTAATAGCTGAAAATGGTAAAAATATAGCGACTCCGAGAACTATTGGAAACTGTAAAAAATTAATAAGAAAAATGTTTTAAATGTGAATTTTTTAAAAAATGAAAGCATAAACTTAAAAAAGTTTTTTTTTTCCATGTAAGTAAAATGCCATTTGATGATAAATTACTGAAACAGTTTAGAACCCTTATTTGCAAAAATATTAAAACTTGAAGAAAAATAAAAGCTTGAAAATTTAAGAAATTTTATACTTTTTATTATGATATAAGTGTGTAGTATGAAAACTGAGGAAATTTTAAGATATTAAAAAAAAACTAAAATGGGCAACAGAAAACAACGCTGCAACATTCGTACGATGTTTGCACAGGGTGTTGTCAAATTCAAAAGATAAATTCAGAGCGGGGATAGCAGGCATTAAGGAGAAGAAAAATTACCATTAAACATAGGATGGCTGGTGATGTTTATTCGGTGAATTTCATTAAATTTTTTACAGTTTCCAACAATTTTCGGCACCTTATATTTTTGCGATTTTCACCAACTAAACGTGGTTTGGGACGTTGTACGGTGATTTTTTTTTTTAAACCTCTTATTGCATGTCTACTATCACCTCTCTGAATTTGTCGATCGGATGCAGCAACACCAGTGCTACTTGAATTAGCAAAAATTTGAGGAAATATGTTGTTGATGGCAAATAACATCTAAAATCCTTGATATATTTTTATTAATATATTAAGACAATAATTATTCAATTTTTAAATCTTCAAAAGAAATACAACTACATTGTAAAAATGCATGTACATTACCATCAATAGAACCTTTATATATGTGTAATAAATTTAATTTATCAGCAATCTTAAAATTATTTTCAAACCACCTCAAATCCAAATTAATAAAACATCAACTATAATAATTTTAAAATATTGCTCAGGCAATTTTTTAGTTTTAGTGTCAAATTTCGTTTCCGAAGAGAAGTTTAGTCCGTCCCCATTTTGCTTTCTTTCTTTATAATGTCTTTTTGTTTTGAGATTTTCCCCTGAAAAATCTGTGCTTTGGGTTTCTCTCAAATAAACAATGCTCCATCAAAAATAATCGTATAAGCTTCAAATCTAAAATAAACCTATTTATGCATTTTCTTCAAAATGGCTCAACAGTACAAAATCGTTTTTTAAAGTGAAATTCAAACTCTTAGCTTTTTTTAAAAATTAATTACTTTTCTTCTTTAAAACTTCTTTTTATTTTAAATTCATAGTTATTATATTCATTTTATTTCACCTTAACATAACTGTTATTAGAGTAGCAGATAGCTGATGAGGTAGAAACACTGATTCCAACCAACATGAATGGGCATTGTCCAAGGTAAAAGCACTTTAGATAGACAAATTTCTAACAAATAAATATGAAAATGATTTTCCTATGCTCATATTTATTTTAAAAGTTATAATATCCCTGAAATTACATTGAATGATCTGAAAACTGCATAATCAAATCACCTAACTCTAATCCTAATGTAACATTTTCTTTTTATTTTGTACATTTTTTTTAAAGCATCAGAAATTTCTATCAGATTCTAAGCAGCAACTTTGTTGTTAATGTGACATGTATTTTAGATATTTACAATTAAAAATGAAAAAAAAAATGTGATTATAATGAACTTAAACTTTGGTTTTGAAATTTCTTTTTAAATAATATTCAAGTAAAAAAAATGTTTTAAAGTTATATTTTATACACATAATATAAGTGTGTTCCTCCCCTTTTATAATTTTATAATATAGCATAAATCAGCATTCATCTTTTCTCAATTTATCTTCCACATCTAACATAACAAAATCAACAGATAACAAACTTTTAAAAAGTAATATAAAATTTTATTTTGAAATGAATATTCTACATAATCAATAGAATTAGTGGCTCACATGGTCTGTAAAATCATAAATAAACTTGCTTGCCTACATACATTTTGTACACAAAAGAATATGTACCATTAACTTTAAGGATCCACCATCATATTTGTTTCCATGAGTTTAAGATATCTGCAAATATAATAATTGAAATTAATAGTTATTAATTATGGTATATTTTAATTTACAGGAGAGATTTACATATAAAAATTGGAAAAAGTTTCAATAATAAAAAATGCAAAAACTTTTTATTCTATTTTTTTTTATTTATGAAAAAGAAATACAAAGTATGAGAACAAAAGAAACTACAATTTATATGAGGAAGATGAAATATTAAATAAACTATATGATAGACAACCATGAAATTACTTTAGAAATTTCATGAAACTAATTTTCAATGTGAAAAAAATACACTCAAGAGCCAATACATTATGACCACCCCTACATTTTGCAATGAATTCACCTGGATGACGTGGACGGCATGTGATCAGGTGGAAGTGGTATTTAACTGCTGCTGGAGAGTCAAGAATCATTCTTTCACTTACTTCTGTGTGTGATGGGAAAGGCTGCGGATCTAAGCGACTTTGATAGGGGGCAGATTGTAATGGCTCGAAGGCTCAGAACAAGTATTTCCGAAACTGCATGACTCATGGGTTGTACGCGATCTACAGTTGTTAGTACTTATGCAAAGTGGATGAATGACGGTGAAAGCAGCAGTAGACGACATGGTGTTGGACGTCCACACGCTATCAAAGAAAAAGGTCGGAGACTGTCGCATTCTGTAGCAAAACCGGAGCCAGACAGTGGCTCAGCTGACAGCCAAATACAATGCAGGGCCAAGTAGAATAGTATCGGAGCACACTGTTGGATATGGGGCTACGCAGCAAACGTCCCACTCGTATGCCTTTGCTGACCAAGCGTCATCGCCAATTGCGCCTGCGCTGGGCCCGACAGCATCGTGACTGGTCCATGGATCAGTGGGAGAGAGTTACCTGGTCAGATGAATCACGGTTTGTCATGCATCACGCCGATGACCGTGTCAGGATACGCCGTCTTCCAGGTGAACAGTTGCTCCCTCAATGTACAGTAGGTCATACTTGTGGCCGGTGGTGGCGGTATTATGCTTTGGGGGGCATTCTCTTGGGCGTCTCTGGGACCCGTGGTTGTGGTAGAGCATACCATGAATGCTACAGGGTATCTGAACATCATTGCGGACCAGTTGCACCCTTACATGGCCTCTGTTTTTCCAGCTGGAAATGGAATGTTCCAACAGGACAACGCCCTGTGTCATAAGGCTAAAATTGTGTTGGAGTGGTTCCAGGAACATGATGCTGAATTCCAGGTAATGTCCTGGCCGCCTAACTCACCGGATATAAATCCGATAGAACACTTTGGGATGACATGGGACGGCAGCTCAGAGTTCAAAGACCACCAATTCGGAATATCTCGGATTTGCGTGATTGTTGCTTAAACATTTGGTACAATCTGTCTCCGGCCATCTACCAAGGACTTGTGGCATTCATGCCAAGGCGGGTTGAAGCTGTGTTGCGCGCCAAAGGTGGACCAACTCGTTATTGACAGGTGGTCATAATGTTTTGGCTCTTGAGTGTATAAACAATAATAATTAAATTAATTTTTCCTATCATGATAGATGGAAAACATACCACTGAGCAAATAATACTTATTTATAACATTGCTGTTACATTTAATGAGCTTTGAATTTAAAATAATCAAATCACAGAATGACATACCCAGGATTTAAGTTTTCAATTCTGGCTCGCAAAATATTTGGACCTAACATGTTGGAAAGCAAGGTCAAGCACTGACTAGCTGCACTGGAGGTTAATATATTTTCACATGTCTAAACATAAACATACATACAAACAAAGTGTTATTATTATTTTTATAAAATTATTTTATATGCATATTCTTTTAAAGATAAAGATTAATTCATACCAAGCTATAAAATATGTCCTCTAAAAACATCTCTAAAAACTGTTTGAAATGCCTTTTCCCAATTCCTTTGCAAAGATTTGGTAACTGGAAGATAGGGAAAAAAAGGTTAACACATATTTAAAATAAATACACATGTTTTTGATTAATTTCACAAAAACATCCACTGACTCTTATCACACCTTTAAATGAGTCAAATCTTGTAACTGAATTTTCAATTACTTCCCAATCAGCTAGATCTCTGAAATTTTGTAGATATGTGTAAGTCTGACAATGCAATAGCCAAAAAACACCTTTCAGACTGCTATAGCCTTATTGTATTCAGTTCATTTAATTAATATCCTTTTGATGCAATCACTAATACATATTAATATCTTATGGTTATTATTTCATAGGCATTTTAGAATCTGAATGATGTAGATCCAAGTCTCACATGGGATAAGAATATTTTCATTTTATTAATTTATCACAATATTTATAAAGGCATAAAATGAAAAACTCAATTTGGTGAAACAGCATTATAAAAGTTATCACAAAATTTGAAAATGAAAATGTGTTAAAAATACACATATATTTATAATTTTTTTTTTGAATAGCCCTTTTTTTATATGCACTAAAAAGTAAAAATTAAATTCTCCTTGAGGCAATACTAAATGCACTGAGGTATTTAGAGCTTCAAGAATTATGGTTAACCAATTTTGCACAATATATTGTAACAGATTCATGATGTTATTCAGTATTTGAAATATCATTCAATATTAAAAAGATATTACAAAAATGTTGCACAGCATTTTGTGCTATTAGAGAATGAATATCAAGTAGATGCAGAATGATAATCAAATACAAAAAATATGATTAAACTATTTACATTGTTTAAAATATTAAATTTTTATAGTGTTACATAAATTAAATTTAATAACCATACATCCATCAATTCATGTATTCAATTAGTAAGATGAAAATTTGAAGGGGAAAAAAAAGTTTTATTTATTCCTAAATATTTTTTAAATTAAAAAAAACAATTGAAGTTTAAAAAAAAAACACCAACCTGTTTACAAAGAGATTCCAGTAAGCAAACATGGTGAGTGTAATGTTTAAAACTGGCAGCTTCATGAAGAAGAGGAATGATTTCACAAATATGAGAAGTAAGTTCATTTATCTGTGACAGCTCAGCAACCAGATGGATACACCTGTAGCATTTTTTAAAGAGCATGATAATTTTAGTATATAGATTAAAAACTTACTTTATTAGTCTAAACTGATATAAAAATCCATTAAAAAATTACCCATCAGCCAATTCCCAAGGTTCAGATGGTTTCCGAAATTTATGATCACTGCATCCACCACCACGACCCATTTTTGGTGCAAGGGAACCACACGAGTACATCTATAATTATTTTATACTTTACATGCATCAAAAGTATTTTACAAATTGATTAAAAATATAATATTATAAGTGGAGAAATGTTTGCTGACCTGCTGGTTTGTATGAAGGTCCATATCATTGTCTCTGAGTCTTTTAACAACGCCAAATGTTGCAGGACCTTTATCCAGTGCACCATATTTTTCCGACTCAGATGGTTGCTCTTTTACTCCTTTCAATCCTTCAATTATTTGAGGTTTGATAGTCAAGTAAGCTTCTACACCTAATTAATATGAAGATATTAATTAAATAAAATATGAGTTTTGATAAGCTGTAGGAGCAAACAAACAATGAAAACTAGATAAAGTAACTAACATAATTTTAATATGGATTAATAATATTAAAAAAATAATTAATGCAAAAAGAGAGAGGGGAAAAAAAGACCCAGTTTGCTTTGCATAAGCTGTAACAAGATCCTTTCATATAAAGGCTAACTAACCAAAAAAAAAACTATAATTCAAATAAGATTAAAATGGTTTGATATTTACATATTAATTAAAAACATCAGTTTTAATGTTAATAATAACGTTTAAAGTAATAATGTTTCTTCGAAAATATTTGTATGTTTCCAAAATTTAAGGTATTGACAAATTTAACCATGAAATGTTAAATGGCTGTTATAACAGTACTTAATACATTTTATTTTAGTTATTTTCACTTATAAATCTTTAGTCTATCAACCAGTTACTGTCCAACACCTGAACTACCTAAAATTATAATGCTTGAATGTAAAAAGAGCAGACTTTCTATATTCCAGCCATAATTTGTAAAACACATTTTGTATGATTTTACAGAAAGTCATTTGAAGGATTAAAATTATTGACCAGTACTGACATAAAAAAACAACAACCCAAATATACAAAATGAATGCTCAAGTTCACTTTGATTTGAATAACTAGTGAAATAAAACAATTACTTCCAGTAAATGTGTTATATGAATACAATGAAGCAATTATGTGCCTTTTTTCATCTCAAATTAGGTACTTCATAACATTACTTAGACATAAATTCCGGAGTTAAAGTTTGTATCTCAAAAATTATAAGAGTAATAGTAAAAAAAGTTATATAACAGAAAAGCATAATCTATTTAATGATACATGTCAGAATAATAATAACAAAAATAGTTGTTTGTAAAGTTAAAAAAAAAATTGAAAATATATATATGCGAGGTTTCAACTCTGTAAAATGAATTTTTTTTTCCAAAAATAAAGTTTTTCTAACCATACATAAATGCAATTTTATTCAACTGGAAAATAATCAAAGCTAAATATTTTGTGCATGGAAATGATAATTTTCCAAGAGTAAGATATTAAAAAAAAATATGATGGGGAGAAGAAAAAAAAAAAAAAAAACACTTTTAGACAATTTCAGATAGTTTAAGCTGACTAGTTCTAACTAAATTGGCAGAACTTACAAAATTAATTAAATTTTTGGTCATTACTTCAAGAGTACTAAAAAAAATCTGTAATTTAAAGTTAAGGGATAGGCCAAAGTACCTCGAACATTTGGAAAATGTAATTCGCTAAAAAAGAAATGAGGATTTTTTTTTAAAACATACACTCATGCAACTTCATTATAACAGAAATTTATGCAAAAATTTGAGGTAGCACAAGAGGGGGGAAAAAATGGAAATGTGTATAAACATTTTAATTTCCTTCCTCTCTCTCCCTCATTAAACCTAGACACCAGATTCATGACAGAAAGTGGCTTGATTCACTAGCAATTTGATCTAAATAAATTTAAATATTCAACCTGAGAAAATTAAATTTGGTACATAAAAGATAATTAAAACTGCAAAGCAATCACCAGTAACCTTTCTGCACTTACCATATGCCTTAACAACATTTGCCAAAGCACCAGCTGCACCCTGCCGCACAGATGGAATTCCATCTTTCAGATTTGTGAAAAATAAAGGATACAACTTTTCCAGTACAGCTCTGAAATTTAAAAATAAATTTTGAATGCTACAATTCAGTTTTAAGCTAAAAATACATTACTATAATAAAAAATAGAGTAAATCCAAATATTTTTTATATAATACTTAAAATTAAATTCTTGCAATGTGAAGCACAAAATTTAATTTTTTGAAGCTATATAAGTTTTATCAGAGTAATATTGGAACTCTGAATTATGATAAGAACAATAACTGAGTCAGAATGTCATTCTCCAAATTTAAGTATCATATGAATGTGCCAACCCTTGAATACATTTAATATAAACCAAATAATGTACCAAAATGATCATTCTATTGTATTTGATTTCCAGTTATTTCACAAAATTCCACAATGAAAATTTATGAATATATTTTATTCAATGCTCTCAAGCATCCGTTGAAGCATTAAAATTATTTTTTACATTCATATGGCACTTTTGGTAATATTTCAATATATTTTAATATTCCAATATAATTTGATATATCTACGAATTTAATTAAGAAATCTCTCAGAAAGATGTTTTTCCCACCCACATTTAAACATATGAATTATTACAAATTTTATTTATTTGTATAAATTAAAACAAAAATATATGCATTTTAGCAAATCTATAAATTTCAATTATAAAAAAATAAATTTAGAATTTAAGTTTAAAGAGAAAATGTCTTTTAAGTCCTTTTGTTAAAAATAAAAAATTGACACATTTTACTTGGTTAAATACTATTAAAAATAAATTTTTTTAAAAAATTAACAAAACAAAGAAATTGCTCAGACACTTACAACTTTTAATACTAACATAAATTTTTCGTTTATATATGTAATTCTTATTACTTTTCCCAAGAAAAATTGCTCACTAGAATTATTATAACTCATTGAACATTTAACATTATGAACTTTTTAAAAATATATTTAAAAAATAATGAATTAAAATTTAATAAGAAGCATCAAATAATTTGAATGAATTTAAATACATAATATTATTTGACAAAGAAGCTTACTTTGATTCATTTGGAAAACAGAGAACAAAATTTCCACAAGCGAGACATGCAGCTAAAGGGAAAAGATTAAATTTAAAACTGTAATATTAGATATACATATATATATACACAGAGTGAAAGAAAAAAACAAATAAGTACATGATGCATTGAGATTTGCCCAAATTAAGATACTTTCATATCTAAAATTTTTAATGTAAAAACTACTTTCAAAAATATAAACAAAATACTTTTATTGTCTGAAACACTTTTTAATTAAAATAAAAATATCAATTGAAGCAAATGATTTTCAAAAATTGGAAGTAGCTAATTTCCTCCTTAAACTAAAATTTTTATATTCTTTTCAATTACAATCTCACTTCTTTATTATTTCATTGAAAACAAATGTAAATATGATAAAATATTTTAAGGGCAGTATTTTTTTTAAAAAAAATCAAAATAAATTAGAATTCTGAAATTAATAAATGGTGCTACGAAAAAAATAAAAAGACAGAAATAACCAAAAATATAGGTAGCGTTGTTTAAAGTTTAACTATTGCCTAGTACTGGAGTATCTATAAATTTCCTTATTTCAAAATCATCTGCATTTGTCCAATTATTTGTTAAATCTTGTAGAATTAATAAAAATTGAACAAAATTGCACATAAATGAAATGTAAATAATTTAATTAATAAAATTTTTAATTTTCAGATGGCACGGAAATATTTTTGGGAAGATGATTTGCTCCTAAGTTTTTATGGAAAGTTATTATGGAAAATTATTTGCTCCTAAGCTATTATGGAAAATTATTTGCTCCTAAGCTATTATGGAAAATTATTAGTTATTTTCCAATTAATTGAATATTTAACGAGTTTTTGCACTATGAAAAACTGACAGTATTTCTTCTCATATCTTAATAAGCATATAAAGTTTGGTATAATTTGAACCAAATATTTAGAAGATGATAAGCTTATATATATATATATATATTTAAAACTAAAAAATACAAAAACTGTAAGATAATGTATTACATTCACAATGACCAAAAAATACATATGGCTTTAAAAACCATTTATATTCAAAAATCTCTTTTTGTGAAAAGAATTCCAGTATACTCTTTGAAATTTTAAAAAAAATATGCATCACTAATCAGCAGCCTTTGAAAACCAGCTATTGGTATTATCGAGTGTTAAGATTATTAATATGGAAAACAAGTATTTAGAATTTCACCTTGTTATTTGATAAAACTACGAATTTGATGAAATAAATTTACAACAAATTAGTTCACATTCAATTTAAAAAGTGCGTATACTGTAAAATAACAATGAATGTATAAATTCCATTTTGGAACTTATGTCCAAAGAAACCTAATTTGTACTTAAATTTAAATAATGACAAAAGCATGCGAATGAATGTTTGATGGAAAAATTTGACTTTCATCATAACAATAAAAACATTGTTATAGATTGAGCACAAAATTGAAAAAATTATTAAAATTTAAAAAAAAGTACAGAAATGAAATTGATATATTTAAAAAAGTAATCTTTTGAATTTTAAAACAGGGAAAAAATATTTATGTGTAATAATATTTTGGAAAGATATAACTGAAAAACATCAAAAGCTTGTTTAATTTTTTGACTTTTTAAAGCTGACAGCGATCTTTCTTTTGGCTTAATAAAATATATGCCAGATGCTATGTGTATCGGATAAAAACTGTTGATTTGTATAATAGAACATCAAAGTCATTCATCTTTATAAATATAGATTATCAAAAATTTTAAAAAGGAATGCTGTCTAAGAGCAATAATATAACTGGATCTATCTTTTTAATAAAAATAATATATTCAATATATTCAAATAAAACAAACAATTGAATTTGTTTAGACTTTCAAAAATTAGTAAAACATGATAATAAGAAAATGTTTCTGAAACAAAAATCACTACACAACACAGTTAATTGGTAAACCATACAAAATTTAAAAATAAATAATGTGCAATGTAATTCATAATTAGCTAAATATAATGTTTCATAATCTCTATGAATAATGAATGTGTATGTATAATGGCATTATATAGGCCAGGCCATTTAATCTACAGCAACTAAATTTTAATATTATATATACATATATATATATATATATATATAACCAATCTAAAGTAAGAAATAGTTAGAAAACGAAACTAAAATGAAAACGAAAGCGAAACAGTTTCGAAATCGCAACAAAAATTATTTCCTATTCAAACTAAAACCAAAAATGGAACAGGTAAAAACTTCATAGTATTTAGAGAGCGCAAATGCAGCTACTTCTAAAACACAGATGAACTGATATATATATATATATAT
>JAPMOR010054736.1:252601-297038 GCA_026543865.1 Argiope aurantia | reverse complement strand
CACACACACACTACTTGGAGGGTGAGAATACATATCTTGGAGCAATTTTTTGGAAATTTTAATTCATAGAAAATAAATTGAATTGTGGCATTTATTCATGATAACTTCCAAAAAATATTATTTCACAAAAATAAATTTAAAAAAATTTGAAATTTAAAAATTAGTCCCATTAATAATACCAATTTAATAGTTGCTCACAATTTTCTCTGAATTTTGGCATTTAAATATATATATATTTACATAATTGTAACAACAAATTACATTGTTGTTCTGAAGCTGCAAACTGTTTTCATTGCTTCATCAAATATTTAATCACACGATTTTCTTCCAGCTGTTAAAAGCTAAGGAAGAGGGATTTTGTATAACATCTGTGATGAATCGTTTACAAAATAGTCATAATATCGTGGATTTTAGAAAAAAGATGAACCACACATCAACATTTTCAACAGTGCTATGATGTCATGAGATTGAAATCAATTAGAGAAATTCATGTACACAATGAAAAGAACATGTGCAAGACAATTAAAATAATATGGCTTCAATGAATGATTATTTGATGGATTCATAAACATGAAGCTACATTTAAATGATTTTAATGAACTTAAATACAACCCATATTCATGGCAAACTAGTTTGTTGCTAAAAGAAATTAATATAATATAAAAAATTAGGTTTAGTTCAACTAAATCTAATGTTCATACTTACATTTGTTACCAATTAAAAGACACACAAAAAAGTTTTACTCTGAAATTTGGTAGTTAGCACAAATCGAAACATAAAAAAGATTCAACATTATTATTAAACAAATCAAAGAAAGAAGTAGATCAATTACTCTACTGAATATGTTATAGAAAAAATTGCAACAGAAAAAAGAAATTTGGTATTTCATAGAAATTATTCCATCAGATTATTTGGTGGCTTTATAATTTATATGTGAATTAATTTGCTAAATTATACCATCATAAAAAAAATGCACCATACCATCTCTAACAGGCCAGCTATCATCACAAAAACAATCAAGAAGTGTTTGCAGCAACTGTGGTACATATGGTTTTGTAGCTTCATGATCAATCTAGAAGATGAAATAAAATAGTGCCATTAAAATTAAAGTAAGATATGCACAAAGATAATTGGAAAGAATGTATTTCAAAGATTTATAAATGCTTCAGAACATATCTTTACAGTTAAAATTATTGTTAGGGAAAAAATATTATACATGAATTATATATTTAATAATACATTTAGTATGAATTATGTATTTCTGCAAAATATAAAAAAGAGCATTCAATATATGAATTTCTAAACTAAAATTATAGATCTCACATAAAAAATTATTTCAAAACATAAATCACTGAAACTAAATTTTTATTTAGCAGGAGTTAATAACAATTATATTTTCTAGTTTTGAAATAACATTATTTCAAAGTAGCAACTAAGTTTATATTTATAAAAAATAAATAAAATAATACATAGATAGTATATTCATCCACAGATTTTAATTTTAAAAAAAGGTATTACTATTTCCACAGATTTACAATAACAGAAATACAATTTTCGTTATTTATTATGTAAGAATAATGCAAATAAATTACTTTTGAAGCCAACTCAGCAATACAAGCACAAGCAGCTTCTCGGACTGCATGGTTATCAGCTTTAGTTTGGGATATATAATGTTGCACCTTAAAAAAAATGAAATGCAGACACTGAGATAGTTTTATCAGTACTGATAAAATAATGCAGAGAATAATCATTTTGTAAAAATTCCGATCCTACAATTCAAACAGTAATAACAATTTTGACATTTTATATTTTGAACAACCATTTAATTAAATCATTACTAAATCAGAAGGAGCTAAAAAATAAATACTTAATAATGGGCATTCATAGATAATTTTATTCTTTTTTTCTGTAATAATTATATCAAAATGCTTTATAAACCAATTTATTATCAACATGCTTGTTTAAATCAATAATAAAATATGATTTAATAGTTTTTTTTAAAGCCAAAACTATATGACATGCATATTTAAATAATTTAAGTTCATAAGAAAAAAATAATTATAACACATAATAACACACCGAAAAAAATAGGAAATATTAACTAGATATATTTTTTTTAATAGTTATTAACTGAAATGCCTTATTTATGTTTTTACTTTACATCTAAACACATAGGAAATTCAGAAACTTCCTAAGAATCTAAAATATGATATATTAATAAAAAGTTATGTAACAATAATTTATATTTTTTTCCCTTAATGCAGCAGCTTTATTTGTAGTTATTTCTTTAATATTGTATTTGATTATTCCTTTAAAAAATCATATATTATACAGAGCTTTACATTAATATACTCACAAAATTATCAATATATTTTTTTACAAACATTCTTCCATTTTCTTTCACTATTCTACGCCAGCTTTCTTGAGAATATATTCTTACACCATCAGCAATATAATATCTAAAATACATTAACATAATTTTTTTTAAAAAATTAAAATCTCGTGGATTTTAATAAAAAAATAAAGCACTACTCTCATAATTACAAAAACTTGGAAATTTAAGAAGACAATTTGTAATTATTTTTGCTTGAGAACACTATTTCTTTCAATCAAACAAATAAATATTAATGAAATTACAAATGCATATATAATATTTTTCCTTGTTTACGCATAAAAAAATAATCACACAAATAATAGTTTTGGTTCTTTTCAATTCCTGTGTTTCAATCCTTCTCATTCAAGAATAAATACATGAAAATATTTATCATCTAATTTAATCAATTCTTCTTTTAAAAATATTTCAAAGTATACTATTAAGTTTTATTTTATGAAAGTTCAAATTTAGCAAAATTGGCTTCTTCTGACAATAGCCATTTCAAATTTTTAAATGCCAATTGCTCCTTTTTAATTTCTTTTATACAAAATATACAAAACAGAAAGTATTGTAACCATAAAATAAATAAATAAATAATATAACCTGAAATTTTGATGAAAGCATACATTTCAGATCTCTTTAATTAATATTTCTCTTGTTTTTTCATCACTGATAAAGAATTTTACCATACAAATATATGAAGTTTAAGTATGCCATTGAAAAAAAAAATTAATTTAATAAAAAGATTGTTGTGAATTGTCTCTAAGAATGATCAAATAAACAATTGAAATTCAGCTTTGAGAGCATAAGCAAGAAGCTTCTTTTTAAAATTCTTCCAATCATTATTTTATATACAGACATTTAGATGCCTAAATTCATAGAACATATTGCTACTAAATACATATAGTAACAATTAAATCAAATCAAAGAAATATCAGCATACACATATATTTTTTTCTATCAATTACTAAAATGTATTAGCAAAATTTTAAAATAGATGAAAAATCTCTTCAAGTATAGAAAAATCCTTTCTGTAAAGTAAAATTTACATAAAATAATGTCAAAATCAAAACTATCAAAATAAATTTATAATTTACATTAATATTTTAAAAAGACATTAAAACTGTTAGAAATAAAGATAAAAAAACAAATAAAATAAATAAATTTAAAATGCAAAATTCACCTGTTTAAGCACATTTTAGGCAGTAAAGTAGGAAAAAATGCTTCTCGTTCTTCTTCACTTTCAAAAGATAGAAGAAATTTTCGTGCACATTCAGATGATGCTAACCTCACCTAAAACCATGTTTAAATTTCAGGAACTTAAGATACTTTTACAAGTCACCAAATAAAAAAGTTTTAAAACATTTTTAAAATAATATACTTGGCTCCAATTATCACTTAGTCCAATACCCAACTGTACACTTATTTGATGTCCAAAGTTTTCAGCAGCAAAAGCATTATATGCATTGTCTGAAACAAATAAGTATACCCAATAATAAGTATGATAGTTACACAGAACTTTACATTTGATTAGAACTAATAATTAATTTTTATAGTAATGGTAATAGGAGACACTTTTAAATTAATAAAAATTAATTTAAGAACAAATATAAAAAATAAAATTTTAGATACTCATCTGTAAGAAAAAGAAAATCTTAAAAATATCACTCTTAGTTAAGAAATTAAAGAAATAAAGTAAAATGGCCCAACCTTTGCAAGATGTCCCGCAACTGACCAAAGATGCTAGCACATAGTAACCAGTCTCTCTAACAAATCGATTTGTATGCGACAGTGTCTTGAACAGTAAGTCTAGAAATTCATTGGTTATCATTGGCTTAAAATGTTCACCACATCCATCAACCATAAACTGCAAACATCTTGAAAGATTAAAATAAAAAGCATAGTATCAAATTAAATCACATCAAAGATCAATTTTCACATAAATTATTAATAATGTAAATGAGAATGTTTATTATATCAGTTAAATTGAAGACAGATAACTGATAATCAAATACTGAAATAATAATCACTTTGGCAATTTACAAGAGCACAAAACCATACAAAATAATTAAGGGTATGTTAAAAAAAATGAAGAAAAGATATTTTTAAGGACAAAAAAATTATCAAGAATTAAAGCAAATAATAAAATATTAATTTCCTACCCATAAATTTAAATTACAAAATTTAATTATCACAATATTAAAAAGGAAGTGACTGTAACTTCCGGAAGTAATCTACACAAGCCAAGCTTTTATATATTATTTTAAGAATGCAAGAAACATATTACTTAAAAAATTTGTTAAAAGCTCTCAAAACACAAATATTAAATTTTCTGAGTTTTAAGATGGTGTACAATTATTTTTAAGCGACTATTTTTTATATTGCTAGTAAAAAGTACAGAAAAATATCAAAAGTTTTTAAAACTTTAATTCATTCAAAAATTAACTGAATTTTAAAAAGAAAAAAAGTATCTTTAATGTTTTATAATGCCTCAAGTACTTCAAATTTTTCTTAAGTACATATCAGGTTATTTTATGAATTTGCACTGATAAATTTATATTCATGCTTACTTCATGCTTGTTTCAAGGCATTTCCATCCTGCAGTATCATGAAAGATTTGTGAAGCATCAGAGCTGAGTCGCTAAAATGATCAATAATTAGATATTTTCAAACACTCTTTAAAATCAACAAACTGAATCATTATTGATACCAATCACAAAAAGTTTAAAATACCATTTTAGTGCATCTTATTTTTCAAGTTAAATATTTTGTTTTAATATCTTAAGCTGTAGATACAATAACATTGTGGTGATAAATAGTTCTAATATTAAACAAGATGTCTCAGGAAAATAACAATGATAGCATATGGATGTCACTGCAATATTTCCCATTTTGTATATGTGTGTGTATATATGTATCCTTTGGAATGACTGAGTCACAATTTCAAAATGTGAAAAGTACTATTAGTCTGTCATAACCTCTACTATAGTTCGTCAACAGATTCTGAGAAGACCATATTTTGACGACTCCATCTCATTAAGGGGTGAGACGCGGAACGATGAGTGCATTTCCGGTATTCCCTTTGACCTTGGATTTTCCCTATTACATACTAGTAAATGTAAACATCTCCTCCTTTCATCTTTCCTTTCACCCCTATTCTGAAGAATTAAACCCATCCTAATGCATGCACAAAAACGTGGAATGTTTTACAATCCGTTGCTAACTATAATAATAAAGATAATCTGGCTTGTAGAGTGTGTTGACATTCTACAAGCCAGATTGTTTGCCTACAATCACCAAATTTAATACATATATAGCTTGAGAGTTGGAAATATGTACTTTAAAGCATTTTTTTAAAAAATTAGTTGGAATCTTTAGTTAAAAATTAAGCAAATGTTGGCCCTTTTTTGAAAGAATTTATCTATATATTATTGTACAAGATTGATTTTTACATTATTTCAAAATCCAAAAAAATTATCTTTTCAATGATACCAATTTAAACATTCATGCAATATTTCCTGATTTTTGGCAATTTTTTTTTTAATATTTTTTTCTAAACCGACTTGTTGCGTAATTCTTTTATCAAAATAGGTTCAAAAATTGCAAAATATTTCCTGCTAGATATCTTTGAGCTTTGAAAAGAATGCACAAAGGTGCTGCGAAAAACATGCTTGTATATTTCACAGAACCACGGACAACTAACAGTATATGTTAACCCAGATCTGAATAAAACTAGAAATCAAATCATCTATATAAATAATATTTTAATAGAAAACAAAATTTAAGAAAAAAAATGAGTATATTCAACAAATATAAAATTTCTTGATTCAAAACAAAAAAAACTTCAGATATGATCAAATCAAATTAATTCATAATGACTTTAAAGACCACTAGATACATAAAAAAGTTGCTACCACCAGACATATAAAAAAGTTAAATGCCATAAAATGGGCCAAACACTGAGAGTAGAAAATTCTCAGTTTTATTATTATCAATCATGTTGAGCAGGGAGAGAAAAATGCTTTTGATTTAGAGAACTGAATTAGTTCTCTCTTGATTTTTTACTGTTGTTACTTTAATCAATTAAAGTAAAGTTTTGTATTCTTTTTTGTTTAATGATTTTTTGCCCAATATAAGTTAATATTGCAAGATATATCCTTAAACAAGAATACATATTTTATGATTAATTCATTGTTAAATTTTCATTAAAGAGAATCACATGATATATTTAATACATTAAATATATTACTCAAATATTTATGTAATAATACAAGTAATAATTTTTTTGAACTTTCAATTTATTTTAAGGTAATAAATATTTTTTCATTTAAATAATTTAAATGAATTTAAAACCAGAAGAGCATTTTAAAATTTTAAAAAAAATTCTGGCAGATGTTTAGATTTTATAAATATATTAAAATTTTTTTTGTATCATTGTTTAATCGATTCACAAATAATATTTTATACTATTTCAAAATAAACTTTATTTGGTACTTATCAGTTTTAACAGTGACCAAAAAGTGCAAGAAAATATTTCACCAATTTGGCGATTTCAATAATCAAACTATATAGCATATGATTCACACTTTCGAAATATTTTATAATAAATAATAATGCACTTTAGTATATTTTTATAATTCGGTGAAATTTTTTCGTGGTGCTTTTTGGTAGTAGTTAAAATTGAATTGCACCCTTTATTTTATTTTCCAATCAAGAGTTTTTGATATTAAAATGGTAATTTTATTTTTCAAAAACCACTCATATCTATCAAAAGGATAGAATAATATGCCTCTAGCAGCAAAAGTAAAGTGAAAATAGAAAGATTAACATTTTCATAGAGTGCAATATTGAATCTAATTTATTCCTTATTAAGTGACTCAAAATGCAGGTAGCAATTGTTGAAGTCTTTCAAATCATCAAAATGAAAAATTAAATTCATTAAATGCTGAATAATGAAATGCATTAATTAAATACTGAATACCCAAGAGAAAAAAATATTTATCATATTTATATCTATATCTATTAAAATAAACACATTATATATTAGTTATACTGGGAATATAATAGCTAAGATTAAGGGTGAAAAAAAAAACATGTTTCACATTCATAAAAAAATTATGTTACAAAATTGAAATTTGAATTATTGGTTTGAAGTTTGCAATTAATATTCTAAAATAATTTAACTACATGCCTACTCACTCGAACTCTTTGTCCTTTTGGAGGTTGATTTGTATCACCCTCTGCATCCGAACTAAAAACATCACTGGAATCACTTGTATCCATCACATCACGTTCCATGTTATCTTTGATTAACTGCAGAAGATAATCTTTACATTGATTATACACTTCAGGCCCTTTTAAATAACACAAACTTCCCAAAACTTCTCCTAAAAAATAAAAATAAATACTCACAAAAATTAAGTAATCCATCAATACATTATTAAAGAAAAATGTATACAAGTATAAAATTTAAAAAAAAATTAAGAACAGAAGAAACAGTTATTATTTAGAACACCATAATTAAGTGGATTAAGATAGAATTAATTTAATAAATTATGTTAATTTGCTTATCTAAACAAACCAGTCCTTTTAAAGCATTTCCATTGACACCAATTTTGAGTTAATGTGATAAAATATAACAAGTAAAGTGGTATTCCACTTTTTTGTTGTTGCCCACTGTGTATTATTTAAATGCGCAAAACATTTTTTTGTAATGAAATTGTCATCTTATTCCAATACAACTGACAAGATCAGTTTGATCCAAAAAGAAGATTCCATTCTGTTTAACTCTGGCTGAAATAATCAAACATGATTATTATATAGAGGTTGTCAACATAAACTGAATTGCAATGATGTGAAACATAGTATCCTTTTCTCAAATATCTGAATCAGTTTACTAGCATCTCTGTGGAATTTACAGTGTCAATACAGGGACCAAATAAGTCTATTGATAGAATTATGCAATCTATTATAATGACCTGAATTTCCTAGATTCTACAAAAGTATAGCTTATGTAGCTATATGTTTTCATTAAAAATAGAAGTGAGAATTCTTTTATCATACTTGATAGATGGTATGCTTTAATGTAGAATTCTGTATTACAAAAACATCTTTTTATTATTTGTTCACTCTCTCTTAAATATACTTTAAATGTAATGTGTGTGATTTGTTGCTTATCCAATTTATTAAATAGCATTATTTTTTTGAAAATTGCAGTTTGCTTTCATGGATTGGATTACACTTTCTTAAAATTTAGATTGTCTTTGGATTATTTTTTTCTCATTATTTAGATGCCTATAGATACTAAGGAAAATTGAAAAAATTAATCATCCTTCCTTAACTCTTTATAAAATTGAGCATGATGAATTTAATTTACATATACTTTCATAGTCTCTATCAAATTGATTTTTTAAAGATATTTTAGATTATTGTGGACATGAACTTATAAAGGTTTATAGTCTGGAGAACTGACAGCATACAAATAATAATTACTTTTGTTATTTGTTATTTTTGTTAATGAAAGCCTAATTGCTTTAAATATTTTTTTCTGGAAATGTATTCAAAATTTATGCCGAATCAACATAAAATTCACGACTCAATAATAATAGACAATTGAAAAATTATTACATTTATTACAATTAAATTTTTTTTTTTAGTTTTATAATTACAAAAGTATCTCTATACTCTCGTGTCAGCTACTCTCTCTCTCTTTCTCTCTCTCTATATATATATAAATGTAGGAGTAAATAAAATATAAGTATTTAAAGATATACAAATGTGCAAATTAATAATAAAGCAGACGTGTGCAATTAATCATGATTTCTGAAATGTAATTTTTCCCACAATGTGCCTTTTACATTTTCTCTTAATGTCACCCTAATTTTTAGAGGTTTTTTTTTTGACAAGTAGTTTGAAATATGTGAAATTTAATTAAGAACATCAAATATCTTTCAAAATTATCACAAACCCAATATATTCCAAATGAAATCATGCATAAATCCAATAAAATTTTTCATACAAATGAAAATGCATTTTTCTCAACTCTATCTTATTTTAAAGTTTACTTTGTTGTTTTCATATTATTCATGTGGCTGTTTCTAATAGAACAATATGAGTTATAATTTGTTTATTTAAGTGGCGATCAAAAATTTCAAAGCATGTTTTAATAGTTTTCAAATAATATGGGGATCAGATTTACTGTACGGTCACCCTTCGCACGAATTTTTTTACATTGCCGATAAATATTTTTATATGATAACCCCCATCTGACCTGACAACTAATTATAATAGGGTAATTGCATTAACCCTATTGGTCAACTGAATGTAGCCGCCATTATTTAATTTTTGTTTGACCACGTTGCACGTGTGCTTTTTTAATCTTCAGCTCCCACGTTCTTTTCGTGAAATTTAACAATTTCAGCAATTTGGCTGCCATTTTATTTTTTTGCGCAGGCAACATCTTCACTACGCTGTTTTCTTTAAATCTCATTCATACAAGAAATCGCCATTTTGGTGACTTTTGGCAAGATTTTGAAAAAGTCGCCAAGGGTGAGCGTACAGTAAATTTTTACCTAATATGGTTAAATATATAATGATTTCCTTTTTTAAAATCTTTATAACGGCAATAATTATTTAATCTATGTAACTCTTATTGTTACATTATATTATTTAATAGAAATGTATATTTGCAAAATGTGAAAAAAACTCTTTCATTTCTAAATTTAAATACTGACATTGCAAACAATAATGAAATTTTCATTACTATTTAAGCCCCTTCTTAAAAGTGAAGACTAATTCTCATATATTACTTTGAGGGCAAAAGTAATACTATATGAATAGAAATTTCTTGGTTATTGGAATATTCATGATTACTTATAATATGTCACGATTTGTAATTGAAATAAAAATAGTATAATTATAAGCATACCTGCCGCCAATCGTATTCTCACTTCGTTGTCAGTCAAAAATCCCAAACTATGTCCGTAAACGTTTTGAAGAAATGATAAAGTATTTTCATCCAAATTATTCCCTTTTAATTGCATTATTACAGACTTGGCACCTAAAAGTGCACCGTGTTTAGACTCCCATCCACCTTCAGATGAGTTTAATTTATCCAGCAATATTTTTTCTACCGAATGAATACTTTCAATTGAAGCTTTATTCATGTATTCTTTTAAGTGATTCATTCCTTGATCTCTCTCTAATTTTCTAGCGCTAAAGAGTAAATTGTAGATATCTTCTAAATTCTCCATGATATTACAAAATGTAGCTTATCCCTATCAAATTTGACAGAAGCGAAAAGAAATGCCTGTAAACAAAACAAATGATTTTGTTGCCATATCCTTTAAGAAGGTAATGCCATTACAAAAGCAATAAGTTCCAACATATATATATATATATATATATATATATATATATATAGTCAAGGAAATTCCCAGCTTTCATTTCAATAACCATGAGTTAGGTATTCAATATTTTACAGTAGTAAAACTCATTTAGAGATTTTTTTTTTTTTTGATTTGAGGAATATCGATTTTACGCTTTTTCCATTTAGAATGCTGTAATTAAAATTCAATATACTAAGATTTTTTATAATTTTTATTTTATACCACTATATATTCTTTGACCTCAATAAATGAATAATTAAAATTTATCAATTTCTTTCTTAATTTATTTTGATAAATTTATCTTTTATCTACAACCGTAAAGAAATAACGGAATATCAACGGGCGCAATATGACAGAATGGAACAAAAATCACATGAAGAGATAATAGTTTGAATTTTACGGCGGCAGAACGAGTTAACTTGAAGTTACCAACATTTGTTTATAAACAAAATAGTAAGTGACAGTGTCGAAATTAGATGTAATGCTTTTTTTTCTTACTGTAGATAATAATTTAATTTTGTATTAAAGATAAATATGAGGTTATTGCATATTCAATGCTATGTTTATTGTTTTTAAATGCCTTTTTCGTTAAGGTTGTTTGCTGTATTGTTATGTTTATGAAATTATAATAGATATTTATTGAATTCATACGTTTTATTATTAAAAGGGTTTAGAAGATGGGAGTTGAAATACAATGATCTTATTGAGATATTTGTGAGTTGCAAATGTCATTAAGTTAAATTCAGCTTATATACGTATATGTGCGTGTTTTATCAGTTTATACAATAACACTAAAAATTAATAATTTATTTTTACTAATGAATAATGTTAACAAAGAAAATTCAAAATTGTTTTTTATCTTCATAGAGAAGATATTGTTTTTCAATCTATTTCTGTACATGCGTCTTCAAAAGCGTAGCAAATTTTTTTAGTTGGAAATGTTATCTTTTGCAGTTATGCTTGTTTATTTTGTTACTCCCTTCTGCAGAATATTTGCGATTCGTACGTTAGGGCAATTATAAGATGTTTTTGTTCGGAATATAGCTAAATGATGTTTTTATTTCTGATATATGTGATGGATTTTTTTATGTAGATTTTAAAATTAAAATTGTCATTATTGAAATGTTACATAGATATAAAGCTATAAGATTAAAAAATTTAATCACATTTGGAATTGATAAGTTGAATTTATTTGATAATTATTTCCTTAAGACTTGAAGTATTAACAGTACAAAAATATTAAATTATATATGAAATTATAAATTTATAACTTAAATTTAAAATTAACTATATTAAAGTAATTTATATTTGATTTGTAAATTGTTTAAATATTTGTCAGGATAAAACATTTTTACCAGTGCATTCAAATTATTCCTAACATTAGAAAGCTCTTCAAACATAAAAACTGAATGATACAGCTGGATTATTACAGTGAAAGAATTATCTCCATTGAAAAAATCAGTTTGACATTAGTACTGTATTCTTTAGTTTCAGTTGGTATTTGTATATTTACTACATGTCATCATCAAACCTATTCAATAGATCAGTATAACATCTTTGGTAGTTAATTGCTGGTTAACACGACATCTTTAACAATTTTTGATGATTGATGGCTCATATGTGGGTAATGCATGAGTATTGGTCTATTTGTCAAATTAATAAATATTGTTAAACAATCTGTAATGTAAGTAGAATTTTGAAGTTTTAATTTCATGCTGCTTCAGAATTACTCCTACTAAATTTAGATTATTCTCTTTGGATATAAAAAGATACTTCTCTGTTACTAAAACCACAATCTTTGCATAACTTAAATGGCAAAATTGGCCATTAAGTTAAAACCAACATTCATCTATAATATGTGATGCGTTTTTTCATGACCCAATGACAGAAGAGTACTTAAACATAATTCTTAGTTTCAAAGATGTCAGGAGACATGCAACAATTTGTTATTTACTGCTTGTATTTTGATCCTAGAATTTATGAGTAATTTTTATACTATTGTTTTGCATGGTGAACTTTATTGGTCTGTGTAGGAAATAGTGTCTAGCCTGAAACAAATTTTAGCTCTACCTCATACAAATAAGAATAATTAAGATACACTTATTACTATATAATTCTAGTGACAATTTTTGTTACTTAAAAAAATATTTTTCATTGTGACTTTTAATTTTGATATCCTCTTTTTTATGACATTTAACTAATCCTAATAAGATTGACAATCAATTTGTTAGTTTTTCATTCTAATTTATACTCATCTTGTTTTATCATTAAGTATTTTTTTTTTGTATAGTAATAAATTTATGAGATATAGCAACACTTTTCTATTGCAAGTTTTTAAAATTGGATATTGCGTAAAGAAATGTTATTGGATTCTCTATGTTGTAATTAAGTAACGAAGTTGTAATGTTGTAAAGCAAACTTAAATTGACATATTTGCTTGTATATGCATGAGAATAATATACATATAATTTATTGCTTCCACATTTAGCAAATAGCTGGTTTGCTGATTTTTTGCTTCATTACAATTAAACTTTTTATGCATAACTTAAAAAATAAAAGATCAATAGGGATTAGAGCCCAGAAAACAAAATCGAAGTTCCATAGACATTTGTATTATTTACAATTAAAATGAAAAACTGCTTCACACTTATAATATGATGCAAGCAAAGGTTAATAATAATTTTGTCTCCCAAAGGAGTGACAAAATATATGTCTTAAGTATGTTTCTTCTACTTGATAATATAAATAATGTAATTTATATAAAAAGTTTATTTAAAACTTTTTTAACTAAGCATAATTAATATTATTTAAAATTTAAACTTAATATTATTAAAAACTTTTTTCATTTATAACAAACCATTTATGCCTGAAACTTCACTGGTTTCAGTCAAATAATCAACCTTAAGATGATAAAATTTATGCCATAACATATTTGTTAGAGAATAATGATCATTTCATCGAATTTTCTACATCTTGTATATATATTGCCACAAGATAGTATTAAGGCTTTAAAAATTTATTCTTATTTTGATAAAGAATCATGAAAACTATTGTTTGCTTTTTCAAATAATTTTTAATAATAGATATTACTTACCTATTAAAATATGCCTAATTATCTTTCATTACATTTTCTAAAGTATGTACCCTTTATAGTCTATACCTCCAGATCTGTATATTACAATCTCTTGGTCGTTAAACAAATTTGTACTTTTACAAAAATTCAGTTTTCCATATCAGCAAAGTAAAATTTATTAACTCTTTCAGTATTTTTTCATTTTGGGAGGCCGTAAAAATGTTTTAAAAAAACATCAAATGCTAATAATAATCTATTAATTATGGCAAACCTACCACAAAATTCATGAGTTTAGATTCTTATGGCATTCAAACTCATGAATGTCATATTTGTACTCGTTGATTGCTTATGCGGTAAGACAACTTCTTTGGAGAATGTGAGTTTGGGATTTAAGTAAGCGCAAAAATATTTAACTGCTACCAACAATGAAATATCATTATTTGTTATATGCAAACTTCAGTAATTAAAATCTGAAATTACATTTTTATTAGTTTCATCAAAACAGTGCATTAAAAACATTTTATTGAAGAAAAATTAAATTTTTCTCAATCTTCTTACATGATCTATTTGTTTACAAACATGACAATACCATAGGTACAATTCGGTTTTAACGTCGATCAAAAAGGGCCAAGAAAAAATTTCACCAAATTATAAACATATTTCAAGTATATTGTTATTTATTATGAAAAATTTTGAATGTACAAATCGCATGCTATATAGTTTGACGATTGAAATTGCCAAATTGGCGAAATTTTTTCTCTGTGCTTTTTGGTTGTCGTTGCAGCAGAGAAGTGCTATATCATATTTTCTTTTAAAATATAGATTTGATAAATTTAGGTATTTTCACTTAAGGGTTTTTTTTTTTTTTTTTTCCTTTTAAATAATGCTCTGTTTATTAAATTTGTGACTAGTAACATAAGTATTTATAACATGGTTGCTAATTAAAATTTTACTTGAATATTTTGTCAGTTGTTAAATTCTATTTGCTTAAAAATAAATTTTGCTTCAGTTTTATCCAATTTGAAAGCTGTATTGAACCATTCAAACGAGGTTTGCTGTACCTTTTTATAATCATGTTAGAGTGTCCTGTGACTTCAAATGTACATATTCTCTAAAGGATGCCTTGCACTCTCTAATCACTTAATCATTCTTTTAATTTTTTTATATAAAAAATCACAATCTCCTATTCTGAATTAAGCTTGATTGGGGGAAAAAACATTTAGCTATTAAATTGTCAAAACTTTCAATTTGTTTTCAAACTGAATCCTTTAACAAAATCCATGTTTTATCATCTCTATATTCTGGATGTTAATATCTTGTACTATTTATTGACATCCTAATAAACATTTGGGAATTCTCATTATGCTCACTACTTATTATTGTGTCTTGGTGTGGGTTCTTGCAATAGTGGCTCAGTTTTATCAACCTGATTTGCAGTTGCAGTTCTTCAGTGGTAACCATATATATTTTCCTTCCAGTTGGTTTGTTGCAGCAATGAAAATAGCAAGTTCCCAGATAGTTGGTATGTTCCAACTACCTCTTTGTCTTGGATCATACAAAGGCAAAATTGACTTTTCATTACGCAACTCGGAAAACTCCTCTTTACCATTAGTGCAGAATTCGGAAAATTTTTTAGTAACAGGAAAACTATATGCTAATATCTTCTTTTACTTCAAATATGAATTCAAACTTTTCTGAGCTTATAATGAATGATGTTGAAAGGTCATGCAGTTTAGTATGTATTAGATCTTTATTATTTCCAACTAAACTAAATAAAAAATTAGGTTTATTATTTCAGTTTCAACTTAGAACAGAAGAGATGAGCAAAAGATAGTCAGCCGACTGCACAGAGAGATAAAAGACAAATCTTAAGTATATACTTGTGCCTAACATCATAATGAATCAAGATGGTGATAGAACCGGGAATATTAGGGAAAAGGCAGGAATTTTTATCAATCTGGGAAATTTCATAAAAAACTAAATGCAGTGTAAATTGCCATTGAGAGCATTTCACGTTATTGTCTACATTCGAAGTCTAATGTCGCCAAAATGATAATAATGTTAGCAATCTGGGACAGCTTTCTTTCAAGGATATGGCGACTTTTTGGCAATCATTGATACTTTCATCATGGTAAGAAGAGTGATAAATTGATGAATGTTGCTAACAGCAATCCTTAAGAAACTTTCCAAAAGATCGGTTTTTTATTTTTTAAAGAACAGAACAAATGAATGCATTTTGGTTTGACCTGTTCAAAAATGAAAACCTTGCAATAAAATCATATTATTAAAAATGATAATAATATTTTCTCATGGCAACAGTTATGTTAAAAGAGTATTTTCGGTCAATAAAGATTATTTGTGGGAGAATATGAATGAACAAACACCAATTGCAAAAAAAAATTGTTTGACAGTATTCAAGCAAATAGCAGAAGAAATAAATTTGGAATTTCAAAACAATTGATAAAAGTGGGAGGAATTCACAAACTTAATATAAAGAGTATAAAGTGAAAAACAGAAGGAAGAAGTGGAATTCTGAAGTGGGGGTTGGGAAGGCAAGCAGAGTATCAATAGTAGAGAGCATTAAAAATAATATCAAAGAGAATTTCAAAGTACAATATTTGAAGCAACTTAAAAAGACCATTTAAGAGTTGAAAAAGAAATTACAAGGCTCAAAATTTTGCAAAAAGAAACTTTTGAAACTTTCAATTCACTTAAAACAGGATTTTTTGTTTTAAACCCTATATTGTTTATTAGTATTCTGATAATTGGTATTTCAGCTTAACAATTAATAATTGATTATTATTCGTAATTTTTCCATTTTAATTCTAATATGCAAGTATTTATTACTTGAGTTATTATTTTTAAATTAATATCTTTTACCTAGCATTATAAGTGGAATTAAAAATATTTTATTCTGTTAAAACATTTTTTTGATTAGACAAGTAATTCCTTATGATTTGTTAAAGAAAAGATTTGAAATAAAATTTATGGTTTCTTTTGCATAAATTTTGCTAATACATGTGCTATTAAGGTGCATATAATCCTGCTGGTTTTATATTTATTTTGCAGTACCCAATTCTAATACTTATGCCGAACACTACTTAGTGATTGAATATTGTTTTAAAATTTTAATCAAAGATCATACTGTTACTGTTAACATAATTTTAACTTGTTTTGTAAAAAGTAGGTTTCTTAGAATTTAAAATTTTTAGTATTTTTTCCATCCAAGAAATGTAATATTAATTAATTGTAAAAGTGTTTATAATAATTTTTTATTGTATATATACAATGATTCTGATAGGGTGAAAACTAATATAATTAGTAGGCATAATTCGGGAAATGGTTTTCAGTTTCTGTAGTCACCATGTTAATGGAAGGCTTTTTGTGTGTGTTATGTCTTGCATGGGATGCAATAAGAGATAACAATTTGCATGAATATTCATTTTACATATTTAAACATCAAATTGAGATGTGCATTAAAGCTCTGTTATTTTTCATATCTTTGAATCTATTCTGTTTATTTTGTGCATGAATTGTGATGCACATTAAAGCTCTGTTATTTTTCATATCTTTGAATCTATTCTGTTTATTTTATGCATGAATTGTGATGCATGTTAAAGCTCTGTTAATAGATATTACTGCCATGTTGAATTAGTTACTATTGAGGTTCAGTAACTTAATTGAAAGAATCAATATAAATTAGAATAAACATAATTTCTACCACTATTTCTTAGCTAAATTCCAAGTTGTTTATTTGGTAAATTGCTGACTCCGATGTCTTACAGGTTACCACAGCAGCGCCAGAATCAAACTGTGCGCCAGCACATTTTTCACAACAAATCAGATTAAATAATGAAATAAAATCGAACAATTAAATATTTTATATAAGATAGAAAACAAATTTAATTTTATTACAGGAATAAAAATATAGTTAAAATTGTACTAAGAATCTTATGCTAAAAGATATTTTTTAAATATAATTGCTATTCTGGAAACAAAATAACTAAACTGGTATGATTAAAAAGACATTTTTTAAAAATATTTTAAAGTTAATTCTATTAATAATTGGAAAAATTTTGCACAAAAATATTTTTAGAAGTTATTACAGGAAAATATCAAAATCTCTTCCAATTTTTAAATAATATTTGCAAGAAATCTCTCTAAAGGGTGCTTTTCCACCTTCCAAAGTATGTGCCAAGTTTTGTAACTCTAACAAATAGAGCATCAAATGAAAAATAGACATATTCTTTTTAATGATAAGGATTTAAAGTCTCGGATATATTTGTTTCTCTAAGTTTTCTTGGTTAGATTAGTTTAAGTAGTTATTGTGTCATAGTATAATTCACATCACCTTAAAATTTATGTACTTGCTTTCTTTAATTTCAGTTGAATATTTAAAAAAAGTTTTCTATACTTTCACTTCAAGACGGATTGATTTTTTTTGATAAAAATTTAAATGCTTAGAATAAGACAAACTATAATTCATGTTTAATTTAGCTCTCAAGGGAAATATATTTGAATTTCTTAAATGAGTAATAAATTTATGCTAAAGTTATTTTGTTATTAGGATATTTTATATTTATTAAGCTATATAATGCTGATTTTAAACTAAATTAAATAATTAAAATATGCTTGTTTTAATTTAAATTATGAACATAAGGTAAGTTATTTTAGTGTTTAAAGTTCTGAGTTAATCAATAAAAGGAAGATGCTGCCTCATGAAAATGTAATTGCCAAATGATCATTTAAATTTTATATTACTTACTTATGAGAATAGTTGGCTTCCTCTACCTCTACTTGTTTTAAGAAGTAGAAAAGCAGCTAATACGGCTTCTGCTTATTAATACTTTTATGTCATTCACGGAGAAAGTTTGCATTATCTTTATGTGAAATTTATTGTTAATTCAAAATCATTTTTCATTAAAGTGTGAGTTTTAATTTTTTTATATTGCAATTATTATTGAATGTTATGTTTTATTAATCATAGTTGCATTATTTATTTTATTGCATTTTATATTTTCTGCATTAAAATTGTAATTATATTTAATAGATGTCGTATATCTTTTAGAATTTGAATATTTATATCAAATTTAAATCCAAATAAATTACTAGGCTATTACTTTAATTCGAATTGACTTAAATGTTTTACAGCTTATGTTCATGAACAAAAGTTTCTTTATCAATTTTTGTTCTTTCATGCAACTCCAACATTTACCTTCTTGCATTGGCAATCAAGGAATAAATAATTAAAAGTGTTTATTATTTGAGCAGTTAAATATGATTAATGTTAAAAGTTTGCTAATTTCTGGGAAGAGGAATTTGCTTGTTTAATTTTATATGAAATGTATAGGAATTTCTCTAAAAGGGAAATAACTTCATATATTCATACATTTGAAGATATGTGACAAATGGAAAAGGGATATGAGCTTCCTTCAGTTAATCTGTATATTAACTGAATGCAATGTAAAATGAAGGTACATACTCATTTATGTAATTAACAGTGAAAATTATTTATCCTAACTTGCTATTTTCCCATTATCTTAAACATAATTATATAATAGCCTCTTCTCTGAATTGATTTGAAAACTTATAAAATATTTTAAGTTTATAAATATATAATACATAAATAAAGTAACAAATTGTAAAATTACACTAGTTCAATTTCTATATATTTTTATAAATCACCTACAATTTTTAATAAGATTTAGTTAAAAATTATGAATTATTTCCCCCTCTCCCCTTTAAGTTTAAGCATGCAGTGTTAAAGAAATCAGTTAATCAAAATAATTTTGTGAACTACATAAATAAATTTTATATATATATATTTACTGTTTGAGAGTTATTATTTTCTATATTTTAAAAAAAGATTATTTAAGATATTGTCAAAATATATTTGGATTGCTTTGTAGTTTGAAAAAGCAGCAAGTCTGAGTGGGAAATTAGTTAATGGTTTTTAATTATTTTATAAAACTTTTTAAAAAATGCATTTTTATAATTTTTGCTTTGATACGAGTTTTAATTGTTACAAATCAAATATTTACATTTCTTCGGTGGTTTTTCTCATTATATACTTACAAATACATTTTTATTACTTTGAACTAAAAAATTATTTTCCAAAATTAGGTAAGAAAGATTTAATTCTTGAAATAAAAATAAGTCAATTTTAGTATGCCATAAATTTATTTGCTGTTCTGTCATTAAAATATCAGTCACCACTTTATTGCAGGAACTGGAGCAAAATAGTTCTTGAGAGCAAAGGGTTAAATTATTTACTGCACCGTCATGCACATAATTTTTTAAAAAAAATTGTAATTCTAATTTCATAATTTGATCATTGAAAATAAAAGAAAGTAATTGTAAAAATAATGTGATTTTTGGTTATTGACAATGATTTTGAATTATCCATTATAAATTAGAAATGCATTCTTTGTTGTTCTTTTATTTTTGGCAAAATAAATAAATTATTAAAACATTTTTTCTCTTAGTGTAATGCATAAGGTAATTAACTAATTGAAGAAATGCTTATGGTAGCTGATAATTATGAATGTGTATAGTATTTTATTTTTAAATTGTTTATAATTTTATTCTTTTTATCCTATTAGAGCATTCTCTAATGAAGTACTACAGTTTCGACTTATAATCTTGTCATGGCCAAAATTGGAAGCCAAGCTCCCAGAAGAGGTTGTATATTATATGAATGAATTGAACAAATACTAATTTTTCCCCTTTCTTGCATTATATTAAAATATTTGCAAATATATTTATTTGCAAATGTCTTAAAATAGTTATAATTTTTTTTGTTTTTCCAAGCTGTGATTTTCCATATCTCAAATATACAATGAAATTTGTAGGAAAATTTTCTCTTATGTAGATGGACATTCATTAAGAGTGATTATTGTGCAAAACTTAATTTGAAACATTTCAAATATTTCATGTAAAATGAAATGATTAAATTTTTTTTAAAAAGTTGCATTCCAACATTAATTTTTTTTAAAATTTCAGTATTATGGGGGAAAAGCTTTGTGTGTGTTTCTTTTTAACCTCCTCCCCTCCTTATTTTATGCTATAAACATAAATTGAGGTGTGATTGTGTTCCAGATAGATCCGGAACTGTGGAGTTTTTGCACTTCAGAACTAGTAGAAATTTTTCATTGAAGCCCTCTAATTTTCTTGAATTTTGTCTGGTTAATTTCAGATTTAGTCATAATTGCCAAATTATAGCTGCCCCCTCCCCCAAATGATAACATGCGAAATTTCACTATTCAAGCAGTTTCAGTTATAAACCTAAAAAAATGAAAATTGAATTTTCTTTCGTGTAGCTTTATGGGAGGTTGTTACTATCAAAGATGGCAAGCTTTTGCTAACTGGTCAATAAGGCTTTGCATAATTTTTTTCTGAAACAAATATAAGAAAATATTTAACCTAATTTTGAAGTTGTGTGTTATTAATTTTGGGAATCATTTCCTTGATTGTTTAATTTTTGTTAAATTTATTTGGATAAGCATATTTTTTATCAATATAATGGTTAAATTTACTAGGAAAAGAAATTAAATACATTACGAAGAGACATGCATTAAATAATCTAATTATGAAGCTAAAAAAAAAACTCTAAAGAAATATCTTCATTAAATTTAATAGTTTGAATTCTGCTCTACATGGTGGAGTAAAAACTTTCACTGCTTTCAAGAAATTGGTAGATATTTTGTTAAATGTAATCGATAAAAAGTTTTGAGGCTAAGAAATCAACAGCTGTCAAATAGCTGTTCATTAGTCTTTTATAGGAATTGAAGATGCAAAAATGAATTATCTAGTCTTGACAAAACAATAAGTTTTACTTTCTTTCATGGCCACATTTATGAAAGTCCATTCAATTATTTAGGTTATATTATGATAAATGTTTAACATCTTTATGAATGGTTTATGTGTCGTGTAGATTGTAAAATGTTGTTTATTTTTTAAAAACTAAATTGCATTTTAAGTTTTGAAGGTAAGAAAATTTCTACTAAACTACATTAGTCAAAATTTAGTGGAAAATTGATTACATTTTCCATCCATGACATCTTACCAAAATTGCATACTTTTTATTAACTATTCTCTTCTTGATTCCAGTTCCTCTCTGATATTTATTAATATAGATACTTTAAACAACCATTTTAAATCCTAACGGAATAAGAAAAGAATTGTAAATGAAAAACTATTGTCTTGATCAAATTGAACTTTCATTAATGAAATAATCAGACTAAAAAAATGTAAACACACCAATTTCTGGAATTGCCTGCCTTTCAAATGGTAACTTAAATTTAACAATTATTTTTAAAAAATGCCAAGAAAACAGAATGCTGACTAATATTTTGAAACGATTTTAGGAATAAATATTTATAAAATAGTGCTTTTTCATAGCTGAATTGAAATTGTTTTGAGAATATGAACAGGACAAAATTATTAAAAATTATGCTCATTAGTGAAATAATTTATTAATTTCTTACATTTTTTCCTACAATTATACTCTTTGCCTTACTAATGAAATTGTTTTAAAATATGCATGTATGTACGTGCTTATACTTATTATAAATACTTATTTTCAAGATCTTATATATGGATCATCCCTGTTAAATATTATTTTCAACTTATATAGTATAGTATTTATTATGTTTAGTTATATTAATAAATAAAAACTATAAAATATTAAAGCAAATAAATTTTGATTTGTAGTTAACTCTTCAATTCAATTTGCTTGTGGTTTCTCAGTTTTATTCATTTTATTGAACACTTAAGAATAAGGAAGCAAAATATGGATTTTACATGTTGCATTTAACTGGTCATAATTTCATCTTTTATATTTTCATGGTATTAATTCAAAAATAATAAAATTCCAGCAAAATGACAAGTTTTTCTAAATATGAAATGTTTATATATATTTTTTGCCACCCAAAACATGAATATGAATTATATCATTCAAATAAGTTGCAATATTATTTCTATCTATTCTTTAAAGTGCATGCTTATTATCTTTTCTATTAAAGATTAAGATGTTTATATAAATTTGCCCACTTAATTAGCTTTCATATATTCTTTGTCAGTGAAATTTCTTTTTGTTTAGCAGGCATGAAACAACCTCGAATTGCTCCTAATGGTAATAGGCTTCCTGATCCTCTGCCAAATGGAGTTATATTAACAGATGTAATAAAAAGGCAATGGAAGCTTGGGAAATCAATAGGTCTTGGTGGATTCGGTGAAATTTATCTTGGTTTGTTCATATCACTTTTATATTTATATTATTTTTTTTAAAAAAATTAACAGGTTTTTCAATTATTTACTTTCAAAAATTTTAATCTTAAATCTTCAGTTGTTATTGTAATGTCTGTATCTTTTATTAGAGGACTAATTTATATTGGTAATTTTCATTACATGTTTGGTTATAAAAAATGGCTAGAATGTGTAATTATACAAACAAACAAAAAATTATAAGCTTAAGTCAGCTAAGAAAATCTAAGATTACAATTATAAAAGCACTTATTTGTATGAAAACGAATTTAAATATTTAATGTTCCTCAAAGAAATCTGGCATTAACACTATTAAATAATACTTATACTATAAGTAAATTTTATTTGTGATTTCAGATTTCTAAATGAATGTTGAATACTTATTTTGACTTCAGTTAGTTTTTAAAATCTAATAATGAAATTTTGAAGATTAAATAATTAATATAATTTAAGAAAGCTTTTAAATTAAAAAAAAAATCAATCTTACAAAATGTATTTAATATTGTTTAATGAAAATGTGTTTCTAGAATTGAAAAATTATACATTTTAAAGATGTTTTCAAAATGAATCTAACTCTTTTATTTGATCCACAGAGAGTTTTTTTAACCTTTCCTAAATCAGCTGAATTCAGAATATATATGCAAATACTTCATATTTTTTTAAGTAGTTTTGAATTTCTTTTAGAGTTATATTTATCTACTAAATAAATAATGAATGGGCTATTCTAAAAATTATATCCTTGATTCTCTTTTTACAGCATCTGATGATATTAAAAAAAGGCCTTGTTTAGATGCAAAATATGTCATCAAAGTTGTAAGTATTTGCTTCTTGTATCCTATACTAATTCTAAAATTATTGTTTGCCATATATATATTATCAGCATTTTAGTAATAATTTGTAATGTAAATTGTATCATCTCATTTTTTATAAAAATTCATTAAACAATACATTAAATTTCTTTTTATAAATTCGTTTTAATATGTAAAAAAATTATTGTTATAAGGATCCTGGTTTAGTTTTTGAAAGTTTTATATTCTCCTCATACTCAATTTATTGAAGTGAACCTTCACTATAAAATAAGAATAAATATATCTGTGTCTAATCAAAAATTATACTTAGCATAAATGGGATGTATAATATAAGTATTTTATATTAAATGATATAATGGTCATGAAAAAATACAATAAGTTATTAAATATTAAATAACATTTTTTTTAAAAAAAGCATATCGTATATTTATAAAATTATTTAAATGGTGAAAACTCCTTTGTGTATTTTAATGCAAAACTATGCGAGTATGATTGCTACTTCAAAATTTTATTGGTTGACCTTCATGTGGAAGTTTTGTTTTTCCAGTATACTTTAAAATAAATGATATATCTGCTTTATTATTATAATTTTAATTTATACCTTAGTATTACTTAACTGGAATTAAGTTGAAAGAAGTAAAGTTATGACTAACTAAATTGTTCTAATTAAGGAGAAAGGATAAAAAGCTGGTTATAAAGAATGTTTGCCAATTAAAAAAATAAAAAAGAAAACAGTTTTTATATATTTAAACTTATCAAACAAAAAAAAATTATTGTAATTTAAACATCCTTAATTACATAATCCTTTTTTTTATAGCCATATAAATACATTATTGTTGACTCCCTACTTAGATAGCAAGATTTTGGTTACTTTGAATTTAGTAATGTGGATAAGGTATTCCTAAATTTATTTGCAAAATAAAGGATAGCCAATTCATATTTTCAGTTTCAAGTATTTTTCGTACTTAGGCTTCTTTAGCAATCCTAGTAAAATAGATATTTATTGATTTATAAAAGGAGGAACCATACTGATAGTTTGAAAAAGTTGTAAAGTGAATTTGATATTAGAAACAATGGATGCTCCTGAATGCTGAAATATACCCAAATGTAGAATCAGAAGCTATATGAAAAAACTTTTTTTAAATCCTATGTTTTATCTTAAATGATATAATGATCATATGAAAATCTAATAAGTATGCATTAAATATTAAATTCAAAAGTTTTTTTAAAAGCATATCATATATCTATCAAACTGTTTTTAAATGGTGAAAACTCCTTTGTGTATTTTAACGCAAATGTGAAATAATATTATACTGATACTGAAATAGCATTTAATAATCTTGTGTCTATATTTCTTCGTTTATTTAAAAAAGATGTTTGCTGTAGATATCGTTAGAAAACAAATGGTTTTTGTTTTAAATTTTTGCTCATTACTTATTAACCATATGATCTCCAAAAATTATTTTTAGTGTATTCTTATTGAAATTATTATTAAACCCATTACTTCTAATTTTATAATCATTCTTTGCAATTCTTAAGGGATTACATATAAATATACACAAAAAGGTGGAAAAATATTTGTTTTCTTAATTGCTATAATTAGACATATACTTCCAATAATAAAGTTCTATTAAATAACATTGGAAGTTGTTAGCAAATGCTTTGATTGCTGTAGAGGATGATAATAAATATATATATAAAATACAGAGATTTATTTATTTTGATTCCCATAGTGAAAAAATGTCAATTAGTAAAGTGTTCCTCTCATATATAAAGACAAACTTTAAATGTTTTTATCATCAAAATTTGCTCTGATATTAAAAAGTAAATTTATTGACTTGCACCAGTTTGAAGTGACTTAGGCAAATTAAAATGCCACATCAGTCATTAGTCTAAAATTGCCATTGATAGAAAATCTCTTATAATAAAGATGGAATTCCTTTGTACTGAAAATGACCATTTTGACAATTGATACGCCTATCTCAGTTAAAGCAATATGTATCTGTCTAAATTAATTTCTCAGAACAAATGGATTTAATTTTATTTGATGTGGGGACCAAATGCAAGGTCCTATGACTTTGGTCGTGATTTGATTACTGCTACCCATTGAATCCAAGAATATCATACAGATGCTAATTATTATATTGAAGTGTTCTTTGCATTGTTTTGAAATTTTAAGTTGTAAATTGACTGTTAACATAATATGAAGGTTACTTGAAATGCAAGTCGCCAATTTTATATCACTTGTTTAGTGTCTCGTGTTTCCTGAGGAAGTGAGAATCCTATAGTTTGTAATTGCTAAACTATATAGTGAGTAAACTTCATAGAAGAATGTTAGGGATTTGAGAAGCAGTGTTTGCTTTCTTTTGAAGCTAGGCTAGCGTTATGATTACATATAGCATTTCAAAATGTTCCTTGTTACTGAAGTATGCCATTTTTTTAAAAGCTTAATACCATGCAAAGAATTGTATTCTGTTGCAGGTATTAATATATTGCAGCATTTCTCTGGGACATTATAAATACTCAGTTTCTCAAGTTTCTACTTTTTTCTTCATAAAATCAGATTTGTAACAGACATTCAATCAAAATAGACATAATTATATAGGGTTAGTAAATTTCTTTCAAGTTATGATCATTCAATAATAATATAATTGTTTGTATATGAAAGCTTTTTTTGTATTGAATGAATTTACATTCTGAAATGAATATCTCCATCTAAATTTGAGATAAACTATTCAAAATTTAAAAACGAGCAGAGTCTATAAATTTTGTAGATAAAAGCCTGTAACTTTGTTCATGGATGAAAGTAATAAAAACATTTTACTAATTCATGCTTTTGCAACGTGGGGATTGTATACTAATGTAATTAATTTTTTTTATCATTAACTACCAAAGTGTTTTCATACAACTCCCACTTTATTTATTAAAACCTTGTAATTGGAAGTATATGCTGGGGTGCAGTATAAATGTTTGTTCTATGTTTTTTTTTATGTCATTTTATGTATATAAGGAAGAATCATTCTAAAATTCTTGCTAAGAAATAGATTGTTCTTACAAAAACATAACAAAAACTGTTGATATTCCGTTAGAAACATAAATTTTGTATTCTGTTAAATATCGAAATGGAATTAATTCGTAATGTGCATAGCAAACCACTTGTTCTTGAGAACAGTTTTCAATAATGAATCATTTATTGCTTATTGGTTTCTAATTGCATAAGTACCAATGATTTTGAAACAGATAAATTATTTGAGAAAGGCATTTTAATGGTTTTAAAACTTTCTATTATGAAACTTTTAAAGTAGATTTAAAAATAAATTAAATTTAGACTTTTTACACTTGGCACTTCTCGGGCTCCATTCAAGATAGTGCATCATTTTCACATTTTATTTATTTATTTTTTAATTTTAATTGCTAAAAATATCTGCAGAGTGATAGGAAGATGTAGATTAATTTTTTTTGCACAAATTCAACCTAAAACAATTATATATATTTTTCGAAGCTATAAACAGTTCCTTGTATTAGTTGATTAATTATGCATCAAATTACTTTTCCGAGTGCAAAAGGTTAAGATATCCTATTAATTTTTCAGGAACCTCATACTAATGGACCACTTTTTTCTGAAATGCACTTTTACCATCGTGTTGGGAAAAGTGAACAAAGTAAGATAAATTTGTTTAGTTCTTTAATGTATTCCAATTGAAAATTAAAATAAATGAATCATTTATATATGTACTAACTCTTTTTGACAAATTACTATTGATAATTTCTTTTATTGGATTATTCTGCTATAAATTAAGGAAAGAATCCAAACAAATTAAGATATACATATATATATTTAGCTGTATGTATATTTTAATATAATATTTTTTGGTTCTGTTATTTTATTAGTAACATAATTTGCTTATGTATAAAAATATTGCAAAAGCAGTTATTAATATTAAAGTTTAAATCATTAAGTTCAATACAGGCATTGGCTAAATTGTTGGTAAGTGTAGTTTATTTAATTTCTGTAATTAAATTCTTGATTTTTAATTTTTATTAAAAAAAATTTTACAGTTGAAGAATGGATGCGTAAAAAAAAGTTATCATTTCTTGGTATGCCTAAATTTATTGGATCTGGTTCGCATGAACACAGAGGTATAAAATACCGATTTATGGTTATGGAAAGATTTGGTGAAGATTTGCAGAAATTATTAGACAGAAATAATAAAGTCTTTCCTCTAAAAACTGTATATACACTTGGTAAAATGGTTGTAAGTATAATTTTTTTTCATTGCTCTTTAAAAAGTATTTTTGCATAATGACTTTATTTTAATATCTTTATAAATTCCGCATATATTTATAATAACAACTAACTTTAATGAGCTTATGAATTAGTATAAAATGGAAATGAATTTTTCTAATTGGCTATGTCTTGTCACTATTAAAATGTTCCCAAACATAAAGCATATTTTTATCTGTTGCTGTCATAACTAGGCTTCACTGACATATGAAGTGATGCTGTTTTGATATTTACATCTTTCATGTTGTAGTATTAGAAATAACACACAGAATTCTGTTTCTTTACTTTGAAGAAATATGGATAGAAAAAAATAATTAACTTTTGATCAATTATCAAGCAATTAAAGTACAATTTTTAACACTTATGCATTTTTTATATTAATTTAATAGCCATTGCTTATTCAATACTTTGGTCAACCAAGCTGATCACCTACAGCAGCTACTATGTAATAAATTTTTTTAAAGGTTAAAGTAAAAGTAAAGATATAGTAAATGTAAAATATAATTAAAAGTAAAGATATAAGTAAAGGTTAAAGTAAAGATACTGTAACATATACCAGTTTAATCTTCGTGTATATTATATTGGGCTTCCCAAGTCTCTTCAAAATGTTGAAGGATCTATTTTTTATATATTGTGATTCAGGTTAAGGTATTCCTTATTTCAAAATTATTAAATGTCCTGTTACAATTTGATGTCTTAAGAATTTAGATGTATGATATATTTGACTCTATATTAAATATTTAAATATAGTCATTAATTTGGAGCAGTTATATATCAATTTAATATCTTATTCTCTTTACAAAAAAAGTCAAATGTTCTTTGAAGTATTTAATCGGTACAGTTGCTTTTATTTAAAAGATATTTTAATGATGTTACATGACAAATAATGTACATTGTTGCTCATTGATTTAGTGTATGATAGTGATATCAAATTAAAGTGATAAAAAATTTCACTGTATAAGTGGACTTATGTTGGATGACTAATTATTCAATTTTATGTATTCTTCAATGAAAAAATTTGAATTTTATTTGGATGACGTAAACAGATTGTCAATGGCCAAATATATTTTTGTGATACATTGCTATTTATTTACTTTGAATGAAACCAGTATGTTAGCAGCTAAATCAGATGTAGCTTGTGTTTTATTTTTGTATGATATGGTATTTATAATAGCGTTTTTTTTTTAAATATAATTTTGAAGTTATATTTGTAAGTATGTATTCTTTCTTTTCAGTTGGATATCTTAGAATACATTCATAGTCATGGTTATATTCATGCTGATGTCAAGGCATCAAATTTACTTCTTGGTTATGGACCTGGTAAAGAAAATGAGGTAAGATGTTTAAAATTTTATATCATGAAGTATTTTGTTGAAATTTTTAATTAACTTGCACAAAACAATTTTTGTAGTTGACAATTTTGTTTAAATTTAAAAGTGTTTTGATAAATTAATATTGGATATGCAACAGTGCAATAGTTTTCCACTTGCATCTGTATACTTTTTCAGATGTAAAAAATATAATTTACTTCCAAATTAATCTTTCAGGCAATGACAGATTTTTTTTTCTTTTTCAGATTAATCATTTGCAATTCTTTAAAAATTCCGACAATTAATTCAGTCATATTTTTATACTTAAAATCTTTATAAATAGTTTTTTAGTTTTAAAATATTATTTATAAATAATAAACATAATATATATTGTTCATGTTCTATAACAGCGGTGGTTTAAAAATTTTACTGATGATTGGACTGATGAAACAAAATGTGACGATTCAAATATCAACCTCATTATCTAATAAGTTCTAAATTTTAAAAATTTCTTGACTTTTTTTTTTTTGAAAATAGAATATTATCAGATAAAACTAATTAAAAACAATAAATTTGTATAACATCTATTTTCAAATTTGGAACATATATAATGAAATTGCATTTTTTCCCCCTGTAGGTTTATCTTATAGATTTTGGTCTGGCTTGCCGTTACATAACCAATGGTCAACACAAAGAATTAAAGGAAGATCGCCGAAAGGCCCATGATGGAACCATTGAATTTACTAGTCGAGATGCCCATATAGGAGGTAATTTTCTTTTCTGTTTTGTTTTATAACATTTAACTGAAATAAACTTAGATGTTTCTTTCTATTAGATTTAAGGAAAATCATCTGTAGTTTGCATCCTGAATTTGAAATTATTTTCATTGAAATATCAATTTAGCAACTATCACTTATGTTCTGCTGTATTAAAATTAGTCATAATATTTAAAGGATTGTGAAATAAACTGTATACTTATCTTTCATTATTATTTTTATTACTATCCCTAGGGAAATAGTTAAATTTGGTGTAGAAATTATGGTGTATTTTCTTATATTTCAAAATATTCCCTAATATGATGAATGTTTGTGGTTTCTAATAAATGTATAAAGTACCAGGAAAGTAATAGAAGTACTTAATAAAATTGCATCTATATATTTAATTATTGTTTGCAATATGCATAAAATTAGTATTTTAAAATATCAGACCTTTTAATGTATCTTCCTTGTTTTACAATTTATAAGTATTCTTTTAGTCTTCTTTGCTTGTTTTAGATTTAATTCAATAGTTGTTTAATTGTATTTGAACTCCAGTAGATTTTTAATTTACTGACTAAATGAGTTTGTGTGAAGCATTAATGTCTAGATTAAATGTTTCTGTTCTGTGATATACATATCTCTAGGGATGCATGGCAAACAGGCACAAAAGTGGGGGAGGTAGAGCTGTTTTTTAAGAATTTTTGGAAAGAAATGTTTATACTTTTAAACATATTTGCAATTCTTTAATTATTACTATTTTTCTGTATAGCTCAACTGTTCATTCATTATATGCATTAAAAAAATGTTCAAAAAGTTTGTTGGCTTTAGCATGAGAAATATTTTTTTAAAGCTTGTTGGCTGTTATAACATGCCCGAATGTAGGGCAAATTGAAACAATAAAAACAAGAATATTTCAAATTATTTCTTCTTTGCCATTCCTTTATTAATTAAAGTAGGTAAGACATTTAATAATTATCACCTGGCATAATAATAATAAATGATACTAAGTGATTTATAATAAAATAAATTTATTTAATCAATCAACATAAAAGTCAGTTAGCATCAGAATTGCAGTTAATGTAAGCAAATGATAAGCTAATTTCTTTCACTCAAGGTTTGTACCTACATTTTGCAAATTAAACATTAAACACATTCTCTTTTACTATAATTCTGCTCTGGGGTGGTCTGTTTTTAATGTCTTAGTATTTATACCAGAGTGTTCTTGTTTGAAGTTTGATTTTTACAGATGAATTGCTGTGTGAATGGATTTACTATACATTAAGTCCAACATCTTCTCTAAATGGGAATAGGATGAATTTCAGCTTCTATCCCAGCTCAGATACTATCCTCACCATCAATCCCATGTTCAAAATTACTTAATCTATCCCAAGATAATCCTAAAGATGCTTCATAATGGGATATTAATGTAATATAATATCATCATAGTTACCAAATATATTTCCATAAATTTGACCACCGAAACCATTCTTTTTTAGAATCTGTATTTTAACTAAAAATCTGTTTAGCTCTTTTTTCTTATGTTTATTATAAATACTTGTCAGGATAAATTGATTCTGTCTAGAATTAGCTTTTCTTATTGCTAATATTCTTCTACAGTTTCTTAAAAAATTTCAGACATCAGAACCAATGATTCACTTGTCTTTTGCAGTCATTTTCTTATACGAAAATCTTTTTATTCTTATTAAGTAGTTGATGAAAAATAGTGTCTAAAGAAGTGTAATTGAAGAAGCGAAAACATTAGACAGCTTATTTTTTATAGAACTAGATTATCCTTTTTAAGACTGAGAAGAAAAAAAATTCAATATTGAAATTGTAACTATAAGCTACTGAACCTGAAAAAAGAGGCCTTTTTTAGCAGAGTGTTTTAAATTTTGACAAATATTTGAATGCATGTCCAAAAATTTTGCTGTTTTAAAATCTGCATCTTGTTTAAATTTACATTTTTTTGAAGAATAATTCATTATTATGTGAAAAATGAATGGTGATTTTCTTCGACTTCTTTAATCCAAAGCACAAATTTCCTCGGTGTGTTCAGTTGTAATTTGAAATTTTGCTATAAAAAATTAAAAATGAATATAAAGAACAGCTTGGTTCATTTAATGGAAAAGTTTGTTTGGATGATCTCTATTCTAAATTTTGAATCCCGAAGAATCTCCAGATTTTTGGGAAATTGTGAGAATAATTCTTGTATTATCTATCACATGGCAATGGGGCTGTGGAAATATATTTGTTAAAAATCTGAAAGTAGATTCTTTAATTGGTTTAAGAACTGTGTATGATGTTATAAACCATTATAGAGGTATTTCAAATGTTTCAAATTCAAATATTACTATGATAAAAATACAGAATGAATAGAAATGCAGAAAAATTTTCAGGTAAAAGAAAAGGAGTCTCAACAAATATAAGGCTGCCATTGTAAATGAAATTTTTGCAAAGGGGTGGGGGTGAAACCAGTGATTGAAAAATTGGCAGAAATTGATGTTCAAATATATGAGTTTGCAAAAATAAATAAATTAAAATATTAATTTAACTTTGCAATGTTTTTTGCTAAGTAATCATTAAATGGTTTTATCAAGATAACAAAATGTAATTTTATGTTTATTTCATCTGGGTGATTTATAATTAAACTATACAAAGAGGTTATCGATATCCCCCCTCCCTTAATATATTAATTTTGCTTTGTTAAATTCTAGGCCATACATAAAGAGAAAGTGTGTGTTTTTTCTGTATGTAAATATCAACATTCTTTTTATATACTTTTATTATTTTGAGTAATGTTAAATTTTTGCTCCTTTGCTTTTTCCATTCATTAAAACTGTGGGATATTGTTATTCCATTATAACTAGGACATAAAATAGGGAAATAGAAGTTGGGATTTAATCTAGCTGATAAAAAAAAAATTTCATGGTTGGAGTATAAAATATATGTTTATTTTAAAGAACTATATTTTTTACTTTTTTATTTATAAATAAATTTTAAATAGACTATTAATGAAATGTTGAACTAAACTTCTAATTAACTACTTGCTATTTATAAAAAAGAATTATTTTATAGACTAATCATCTCAGGCAACTTGTTGGTTTGATGGAAATATTCTTTATATTTGATTTTAAATAAATCACTTAGATATAACTTCTAAGTGACAATTTAGGATTCCACTAAATTGTCTGATATTAAGGCCACGTTATTTTAACTGTTTTACTTTTATTTATTGTATACATCAGCCTTTTTAATGGAGGTTCCCGTAACTCATAGTGCAGTTAAAAATGTAAATACCCAGTTCATCTATCATCTCAGTGATGCAGTTTAATGTTTTCATCTTGTAAACTGCACAGATATTAAGCAGAATCCTACTTCCTTAGTTTTCAACAATAGAGAAAAATTAATTCATTAAATATTTGATTAAACAACAAAAATGTGTCAAATTTCTGGATAACAGTATATTCTATTTTTGAAATTTTGGGACAAATATTTTTTTTTAAAAAAATAATTAAAATTTGGGGGAATTTACATGACTATTAAATTAGTATCATTGAAAAGACAATTTTTAAAATGGTGATAATCTTATATTTTTCAACAATATTTTGAAAGTTATTGTGTAAAAATGCTAAAATTCAGCTAAAATTTTAATTAAAATTCTAATATTTAAAAAAATTGCTCCTTGGTGCACATTTGCAGCCAAGAACATTTTCCGAGTATATATATGCTAAATTTGGTAGCTGTTGATCAAACAATTTGATTTGTAGAACTCAGAGTGCCAGTACCCACACAAGATACATTCATCCTTATTATTAATAGATTCATTAATAATTTTTAAATAGTATGAGAAGTTAGCAAAAAAAAAATGCCTATGTAACTTAGCATGAAATTAACATTCTGCAGTAAAAAAAGGGGTGGGGAATCCCTCAAATTATTATTATTATTTTGATGTTGATTAAGGGTATGTTTATCATCTTGTTTTGCATTCAACCATCTTATATCAGAAATAACCTCTCTTGAAATGTTGTGGTGTTGATAAAATATGCAGCGATATATATGAGTTACCCTTAATGTTATGGAAAATAGGTGTAACACCAGTTGATTTACTTCTATCAAATTCAGTCAAGCATTCAATTAAGTCAAGTTCTGATTGTCAGCTCAAACTAATACATTGTTTATTTTCAACCAAAACTTTTTAATCATCCCAAAACTTTCATACAGTTATAAACTAAGCATCTTTGTAGAATTTGGAGAGCAACTAGATGAAAAATTGGATGGTCTTTTCATCAGAATTAGGTGGAACTTAAATAGAATTTTCAATGTTACATGTTTGTGAAGTAATTAAAATAAAATTCTTACTAAGAGAATATTACATTTACTACATTTTGTGATAAAAAGAATTTAGATGATGAAGAGCTAAACAAATATAGAAACTTGTAATAAATAAAAGAAAAGAAAAGAAATTAGACATTAACAGATTCACATTGATGCATACTTAATTTCCCCCTGGGCTAATTCAGTGTGGGACTTTAAAGTTGAAAATAGGTACTTAATTTTGGAATTCTCAAAAATGACAGCATAATACTTAAAGACTGTAACTATTGCTTTTATTTCTAAAATTACTTTAGTGCATTTAAGATTAATTAATTTTTTTCTTTTGAGTTGTTTATGTGATTATCTTTCAAACAATTTATCTTTATTTTTCAGCTCATTCCCGACGAGGCGATTTAGAAATTTTGGGATATAATATGCTACAATGGCTTTGTGGACGCCTCCCTTGGGAAGATAATTTAAAGGATCCAGAAAGTGTTAGCCGGCAAAAGAGCATGTATGATTTCTTTCTTTATTTTTTCCAAAAAGAAAAAAGTTTTATTTGTAAGTTTTCTTTAAAAATTTAATATGAATTTCAGTTAAAACAATTAAAAATGAATCATAAATTGGGCATTATGTTATAATGTTTCTAATAATATGTTTGCTTTCTTTTTCACAATTTCCAAGGGTTTAAAAATATCATAATTATCAAATTCATGTAAAGGTCTCAAAAAGGGTCATAATCTATATTTCCAGACCCTTATTAATCTTAGCGCAAACCCGAAAATTTCTAGGTGAATTTTGATCTTCATAATGTTTTTCAAGATAGATACTTGTAGATCGTTATAAAGCCCAGCTGATTTTGAGATGAATATTTGCTGGCAAGCTATGGAAATCATGAATAGTATTTATAAATTATCAAAATTTAATTGTGAGAGCAAGTTAGTACTTGCCACTTTTTCTAAGATAAGCCTCGGGTTCTCTGGAAACAAGATTTTAAAGTTTTTGATATTTTTTTAAATGGGTCTCTGAAAAAAATACTGATTTAAAATTACTGTCCTAAAAATTTTTTTGAAGATGCTAAAAATATTTGAGAAAGATCTGGCAAGATTTGATAAAAAAAAGTTTTAAAATAGTTATAACAGATTGGGGGGGGGGATGTGTTTTCTCATTTCATAAATATGCAACATATAAAAAAAATATTAATATATTTATGTGTTGAGTTTAATTATTTTCTCTGTAAAGTAAATGCAAGTAATAATGCAAATAAAACATTTCTGTAATGTTATCTAACATGTTGTCTAATATTCTGTAATGAAACAGATAGAATTGATAATTTTTTTGTATGGGCATTTAGGATGAGTAAAAAATTTTCCTCATGCAGTGGAAAATAATTCAGATGCTTTTAATACTTTCTCATAGACTAGATGACATAGAAAAGAGTTTTCCTTATAATAAAAGTATCAAAATTGAAATCCTAAACCTAATCTTTTATAGCTGGATGAAATATAATTGATTTTTTTTTAATATTTTGAAAATTGAAATTACCCTGAAATTATGAAGATCGTTTGTAGGAGGAGCAAGACAAAAATATTTTACTTATCTGGGAGAAAATGGAAAGATATAAAGAAATTCAATTAAAGAAAGTGCTTGCAATGTGTTGGTAAAGAATTGGAAAAAAAGATTCGAAAAATTAGCAGAGGAAACTTAGTTGGCAAATGATGTAAAATATGTCTATCAATTGAACAGTTAGCGAGAAAACAAAAAAAAAGTTAAATGCAATTTTTAAAGAGTTAAAAGAACATTAATTTTTTTTTATTTTTTGTAGTGATGTTTTCTGTATGGAGTATTTCTGTAAATTCAAACATATTCTTTCCCTTGAAAAATAATTGTATTTTTTTCACACTTCATGTTGTTATGAAGAGTACAGTTGCGATGGAAGCTTGAATATTGTTCATTCATTTCAGACATTATTCTTAATCAATAAATTTTTGAAGTCAAATTGTTATTTCTCTTCATCTAATATATAAAAATCTCATGTCACATTGTTTGTGTTCCTCCTCCGAAGCAGCTTGACCGATTTTTATGAAATTTTTTATGTGTATTTGGTAGGTATGAGAATAGGTCGTAAAGTATATTTCATAATGCTAGGTAATTAGGGTGTCCCTATCCCGTCATTCCACGTTCAACGTACGCTGATGAGATCAATGCCTGCTTGAAATCATCGCCACTATGGCGCAATGTTGAAAAAGTCCAGCTAAAAATAAACATGCGCGTCCAAATGCTACAAGATCCATTTAATGACACATTCTCAGACCAATCATTAGATATTGGCAGTGGGAAAAGTTGCTGTCTATGATGTCCACTAATTTCTGCACTATCATTGATTCACAAAATGTTGATTCGCAAAATGCTCTCATTGACCGCATATTTCCCAATGTATGCACGCAATACATAAATCATGTGTGGCTGACAGAACGAGCCATTTTGGCAGCAAAAAAATGTGGGTGTCAATGATTTAAACTTTAAGATACAGCAATCGTTGCCAGGCGACTTGGTATCATACAAATCGATCGACATAGTTTGCGATGCTAACGAGGATGTAAATTATCCAACAGAGTTTGGATTTGTCAGGTATGTCACCACACCTTCTAAGACTGAAGATGGATCTCTGGTTATTATACTTCGGAATTTGAACCCAACAATTGACTGTGCAATTGGCCAACCCCCATTGTCTGTGCAATGGCACGCGATTGGACATTAAAAAACTGATGAAAAACATTATCAAAGCCACCATTTTGAATAGCAAATTCTGAGCCGAAAATGTTTTGCTGCCACGAATTCTAATGATTCTCACAGACGTGCCAATTGAATTCAAACGCATTCAATTTCCTATTAGATTGACATTCGCAATGACAATCAATAAGTCGCAAAGTCAAACGATATCTGTTTGCGGCTTAGATTTGGGCACACCCTGTTTTTCACACGGACAATTATATGTGGCATGTTCTTTTGTGGGTAAACCACGAAATCGAGCTTATTTGTGTTGGCTAAAGACAGACTGGCAAAAAATATCGTACACTCAAGTGCTCTTCGAAATCAATATTGATTTTCTTTATTTCATTTTTATACTTTAGGATAAAAAATATATTACTTTTTTCAATATACGTTTAACTTTTAAGAGATCAAACAATGTATATGTTCGTTACTTTAAGGAAATACATTGTATTGACAAAATGAATGTTTTTTAAATTGGCGATCATCATTTACAGCGCTTCATTCCTCTTTCTGTCATAGATCCCATCCCCAAACACTTACAATACATTCGTTATTTTTTAATTAACAACCAAAATATTACCTAGAAATAATTAATATGGCAGAACAATGTTTGCCGGATCAGCTAGTAGTTTAATAATTTGTTGTGTTTAATTATTAATAAAGACAAACTTGAAATATTATTGTAATCTAAATGGAAATTTTTTGGTGCATTTTTTTAACAAGTTTGTTTTGTTTATAGTACACAAAACCATTATAATCAAAATTATCTTAAAAGCAGTGAGAATAGGGCTTCAATTTTTATGCAGGAAAAGAGTGAGAACGCTATGTCTTGGGAAAAGAATGGAAAGCATCTCATAAAACAATACAATTCACAAATAGTTAGCAGTAATGTTAACAAGTTATCTTGTATCAGTTTGGAATGTCTAATTTTATATTTATTACCATTTATGTTTTACTCATAATGATATTTTTCTGTTACAATCAAGTTCCATTAAGAGCTGCATAAATTTAAGTTGAAGAATGCTCCTTAAAAGAATTATTGTTAAATTACTGTAAAGAAGTTATAGTTTTTGTTTTTATTGTAAACAGTTTTTTTTAGCTTCTTTCTTATTTGTAAAGGAATTTTGTAATGCATTTTTTGCTTCCTATAATTCCTCTTTGAAATAAGAGTTCAACATCTTTCTTGCCTTATAAACCTTGATTACTTCAAAAGTTAATGTATATTGAAATGGACGGTTTCTCAAAAATTTAAAAATGAACCATATTAAAAACCAATAAGACAAAAACATTTTTAAAATATTTTTTCATTTATATTATTAAGAAGAATAACCTTACTAAGTTTCATTCAGATCTGAAATGGTCAGGTTCAGTTTTGAAATTTTTTTGGTTGATTTGTCATGGAATGGCCCCTGAGTATTTCAAATCTCGCCTGTTATTACTGTCAGTTGTCTTATTCAGTGAATGCTTTTATAAATTTTGGAATTTTTATATGCATTTTGGTTTCTAGATTGGTTAATAATATATAAAATATATCCTATTCAGATTTTAAAAATTTGAAACTTTTCACTTTGCTTAAACAAATTATTTTTAGTGAGAAGTCTTATTGTCCTTATAATTTTTTTAATAAAAGCTTCTAATATGAATATTTTTTTAGGTATATGTCAAATATTTCTTCTCTGATTAAAAGTTGTTATCCAAAACGAGCTCCTCCACGTGAGTTATATATTACAATTATCTCCTTTTGTTAATTATTATGTATAATTTATTTCTTAATTCCATGTATGTTTTTTTAAATAATTGAAATTATTTTAAATTTGTTTTGTTTAAAGTTTTAGGTAAATTTTTATTCAACATTGCAGTTTTCTAATTATTCATAAGTTTTTCAAATTTATTACTGATAAATGTTACCAGATTGAAAGAAATTCCTCGACTTATTACTAGAGTTGGAATAAATAAATATATATATATTCAATATACTGTTTCATCTTGTGCAATTGAAATTTTGTCATTAAAGTATGTGCTGATACTTACAAATCTTGAAAGTAATGATATGAGCATGTTTTACAGATGTTTCACATAAAAAATATTTACACTTTATGATATTTTTTTTTTTTTTTTTTTTGTAATAAGTAAGGTAAAACAAGTAGCTGCATTGTAGAGTGATAAAATTTGTTTTACAGGAGGTATTGCAGAATATTTTACATATGTTGCTGGTTTAACTTTTGAGGAAGAACCTGATTACAAGTATTGCAGAAATATTCTGTCAGCAGCAATAAAGGCATCAGGTTTTATAGATGATGGCCTGCTGGTATTTACATCAGATAATATTATACCAACAGCACGCAAGGTATGTGCACATTATTTTATATTTTTGGATTGCAGATTTGCTTTTTTAAATTATTGATTTGTTCATTTATATATGCTTATGATAAAGATGACTGTGTGTTGACACATTACAGGCCTGACCATTTGACTTACAGCTACCAAATTTGGTACATGTAAACCTTAGAGCTCAGGAATGTGCACCTTAAAGCAATTTTTTAATTAAAGCGAAATTCCAACATTTTTTTTTTTTTTTTTTTTTGCAATTACATTTGAAAATATTGCACAAAAATGATTTTTACACTATATTAAAGTTCAAAAGATTAACCTATTTATATATAATCAAGTTTCTACTTTTAATCAATTTTTAAAAAATTAACAATATTTTTCAACAATTTATTTTGCGCAAAATAAAATTTATCAGAACCGAGCACATTTCATATGCATAGGGAAAAATTGGCCTTTATTAACAAGTTGACAAAACAACAAATAAAAAGAAGTTAACTATTACTGAAAAATAAAAGTAAGAAAATGTAATTTCTATCACATCTTTATGAAATGAAATAAATATGTTAACATATTTTCTAAAAAAAATAAATGCAAGAAAATGTATCTTTGATCTTTTGCAATATTTATATTATTGGTTTAATAAATCAATTTTATTTAGGCAAACATGGTTTAATATATACAAGATCTCCATTCTAATCAGAGCCTAATAGCTATTTTGTAAATCTTATAGACATACACCTGCAAACTAAATGAAGTAAATAATTATATTTTATATCATTTGAGTCAATAAATATTTGAATGAATTTTAAATTTTTGCATAGATCCTTTGTCTTGTGAATCACATTTAACAAAATATTCTTTAGACACTAATATTTTAAATAAAAAGAGTTGCACATAATCAATCATTTGCTAAAACTGATTGATTTATGAAAATTTGAATATCACTATTCTATAAAAACTGATAATTTTAGACCTTTCCATCCACTGTCTTAAAGAAAATACTCCAATCAGTGCCTGGAATTTCTCCAAAGCTGATTATTGTATGCCTAGTGTGTTAGTTTTGCTTATGTATATGTTGACACTTTATGCCCCATCACATACGACCTAAAGCTACCAAACTTAGCCCAAATTATATTGTGGAAGATGGAAATATGCACTTCAGAGTATTTTTTCATTATAATTAAAAATTAAGACAAATTTTGCTGTTTCCCGCAATAACTTCCTAAAATTTTACAACATAAAGTTTAAAATGATGAAAAAATCAGTTTTAAAACATTCTTTTCCATTATAACAGTGTTTAACCCATAATTTTTTAAAAAATATTTTAATCTCAATTTCCAACAATTTATTTTGCACAAAATAAAAATAACATTTAGCCTGCATATTATGAATGTATGGAGAAAATTAACTTTTATCTTCACATTACCATCAAATTAACAAAAACTGAAAATGAAGGATATAGTTTATTACAAATTAAACCAAGCAAAGTGTAATGTTCAACACATGTTCGCATGAAATAAAATAAATATGAAATACAATTTAAAAAAAAAAAGAATACAAGACAAAAGCTTTCTGTGATGATTTAAAATAGCTATATTATTAATTCAGTTTTATTTAAAGCCTACATAGTTTAAAAAATAAGTTATCTACTTTAATAAGCGCACAGCTGTTAATTTCTAAAGCTTTATTAATTGGCATATATATCTAATAAAAATGATTTAAATGAAATGAATAATTGTTTTACTTAGAGTGAATCCATAAATGTTCAGATGAGTTGAGAATTTTAAAATTTTATACCGATCCTCTGCTCTGTGAGTCACAGACTGATTATCTTAAATAATGTAAATGCTGATATCACAAAAAAAAAAAGATATTCAGAGCTCAATTACCCAGTCAAGGTTGATCTCAGAAGATTGTCAAAATAATTTTACTGAGTATATTTTATAGTATCAAAGGACTATATATAATTTAAACTTCATAATTTCAGAAGTATATTTATTGATGAAATAAAATATTATTTACTGCATTTAAATCTTCTAAGGTAAAACTGAATTTTTTGATGAATCAAAATTTTTTATTGAATAATTCTAGGAAATATTGCATAAATTATTATTTTTTTTTAAATATTCTGTGGTACACATAAAATTACAATGCTAATGGATTCGATTTTCTGTAATCATATTTTTAAGAAATTTGTTTGGTTTCAGAAAAAAAAGTTTTATCTCTTCCCTTTCAAATTTAAATCTTAATAGAAGCTAACAGAAAGTTAGAGAGATATGTAATACAATGTACTGAATATCATAATGTTTCTATAATAGTAGGAGTTATATGACTAACAAAATTTGACGCTTACAGATATTTTTCTGAAGAATGTACTTTAATTGAAAAGTTTAGGGAGCCTTACTCCTGGCAAACCAAACTCCTGCCAAAGGCAATTAGTAGATTGATAAGCTTTAATTCAGTTGGCATTAATTTTAAGGCATTACCTATAATCATCAACATTGGAAAAAAGAGAGAGATGGGAGGTCATTTTAGGAATAACTGCACACTAATTGTTTGTCATTTTATACTGCACTGTGGCATTACTCCAGTATCATTCTGCTTAGTGCATAGTAGGTTCCAAAATTTTATAACTGTGACTTCTGCTGTATGATTGAAATACTGAACATTTTGATAACCTGTTTATATTTTATGCACGATTTATTCACGAGGAAATTAGCAGAAGGTTAAAAAAATGCCTTGAGATTTAATTAAATTGATGAGTCATCAGCTAAAATTAATGGTATTTTAATATTCTGTAAAAGTATGGTTTTCAGGAAAAATAGGAAAGGAATAATTTCTGTTTATATTTCTGCTAACATTAGTAAACTATTCATTTCTCTTTGTATTGCATTGAATCACAAATATTGATGAATTCCCTTGTATTCATGCAAGTTTTGAAATTTAATGTTTGGTCAATTAAAAAGCGCAAAGTAATCACTCCTACTTTTTTTAGGTATATAGAAAAAGATTGTCTTTTTAGTTCTAATCTGAAATATACATAATCATTATTACCACAGCTTACAAACAAGGAAATTTTTGTTTTATTAAAATAATATCTGCTACATCTTAAAATTGTGTAAAATTATTAAGAATTTTTTTTTAATTTGCACGATTTCAAATATTGTCCTTTGTTAACTTATTTTTTAATGAATGTAAAATACTTTAATAAGTATCCATCTAGCTTAATTTATAAAATGATTAATAAATTTGGTGCTTAAGTTTATTTTTTGTTGGTATAATAATATTCATTATTTATTTTAATTTAGGGTGTTAAAAGACCAGCAGAAGGAGGAAGCTTAAGTTTTTCTCCTCAAGCAAAATCTAAAAAAATCCATGAAATACCCTCTGAAAACAATGGTTCATCTCCATTGCCTCAAAGAAAGTTACGTCGTGTTGCATCAGCAACTCAAAGTATGCAATCATCCAGTTTAGAACATTCTAATAATTCAAATTCTTTTAGTGTGCTTGAAAATCCAACACCTGCAATGCTTTTAGTAATGCAGCGAAATTTAGAAAGACAGATGCAGTTATCCCATTTAAATGGACACATAGATAAAAATGGCTTAAAGGGAAACCTTTTTGATAATATTAAATCTGTTGCAGAAGCATTATCATCTGTACAAAAAAAGAAAAGTAAGTGTATTTCATATTTTTAAAAGACTTTTCAAAAAACTTTTACATCATTTAAAATATTAAATTAATTTGTGCAATTTAATAATATATTATTTCCAGCATAACTGAAGTTCTAGGTAAGGTTTATTATTTTGAGTATGCATGCAATTCTATTTTAATTTTGTATTATGATTGATTTTTTTCTTTTTTATTAGATCGAAATGGAAGGCTGCAGAATGGTTTCAAGTTTTGAATTTCGGAGGAAGAGAAAGAGCTTGTGCTATGTAAAAAATCATTCATCATTTTAAACAGATCTCATATGCATTTAAGTGAATTATATTATAGGTACTCTTTTATTCTGGCTTATTTCTGGGCTTTGGTCATCTCATCTGAAGGCATGATTAAATTTATATTATAAAGGTCTGCAAATTTATGTATAGTGAAAATGGAACATTATATCTTTCAAAAATATATACTTATTTTTAATTAAGAGTATTCATTCATAATAATTGCATAGGTTTTATTGTAAAATCAGTGTATATATCTTAGGAATTGCATACTGATTAATTAATGTAAATGTATTATGTGAAAATTGTATATAATTCTAATATCTGTACAAATTTCAATAAAAATGTATTTTTCATAAATATTGTTTAAAAAAATTCTTTACAGTATTAGTGGTATTACAGGCAGCATCAAATGCTATCTAGATTTTAAAAAATTTAACATCATTAAATTGTTTCATTCTTTTCACTGGAACTACTTCTTGGTTCTGTGTTTTCATTTACTTCTGCATCTTCAGCTACCTAGTTTAAAGGGAATCATATATTAAACTTCTACTATAGATCTTTGATCATTCAAATGTTTTTTTTAATAATTTCAAAATTTTTACAGAGATGTGCATTAATATTTTATTTTTGATTACTATATATATAAGCATTGTGAAATTTAGAAATAGGTTTTAAACAATCTAGATTTAAATTATTTCAGAAACGAAACTTAAAAAAAGTAGAAAATCACCATTGTATTTAGAGAGCGTAAATGCAGCTACTACTTAAACATAGATGAATCAAGATTAATTAGTAATAAAAAATGGAGAAAAA